>CM060955.1:147540959-148008459 GCA_030765055.1 Mantis religiosa | reverse complement strand
CCCACTTACATGGAGCTGAAGGGGTAAGAATTCCCTCCGTAGGGTAGTGCTAGAATTATTGGATTTCTCAAAAAGCCTATGTGAATCTTATATATTGTGACGCGTTCTAGGATTCATTAACGGTGCGACCTAACGACTAAGAGATAAGGTCTCTCGCTTACAAACATACTAATTTCTTGGCATTCACTCCCTTGGGGTTCGTATTCCCTGTGGGGAAAATTAAATTTTAAGTCACTTAGGTCAGTCTTCCGCCTTGACGGGGTAATAAACTTTTATCTGCACAAAAACTATAAGTATCTACAAGCGAGATAGTACTAAAGATAACCTACACTTAAAACAGCATGTAGCGAAGAGAAAATAGGTCATAGTTATGTTTCCTTTCCTTCGCCAATATTGGTGCCTCAAAGAAGAATCTAAACATATAAAAATTTCACATTTTTAAGTTCTGTCCCTTTAAAACCAATATGAGTAGGGATTCACACATTATTAGTGAAACACCCTAATTTGTAAATCATATTTTTCTGGTTAAACTTGGGACTTTGGGAGAAAAAGTCAAGAAGCGGCTGTTCCAATTGTCGATTTACTTTCGTTATTAAAATCCCAACATCAGTTTAATAATATGCGCGAAAGATAACGGGATTGTTCTGAAAGTTTCTTCTCCCCGCATTCCGAACATTCTAGAACTGTTTCTTGAAAACTTGAGATGCTATATGTATGTAAGTGGATGAGATTACGGTAGCGAGTTAATGAGTACGTTATTGATGTGGCATTAAGTGTTGGTAATTGTGCTGTTGTGAGGTTGTTAGTTTTGATTTGCAGTGAATGCTGCTGCTACGAGATTTTGTGTTCGACGCCCCATCGTGTGAAGAATTGGAAGGGATCGATGTGCTTCGCGAGTGTTCTGTTGCGACACTGCGCTCGAAATGTGAAGTGTGTAGTGTTTAACGCTCGCTTTTACTACACATGGCAACGCAGGCGGTGACACTTATAATACATGACATGAAGATGGAGCACCGGTGGAATGAGATGGCGGGGGAAATCGGAGGTCCCGCAGAAAAACCCACCCCATCGCCGTGTTGTCCACCACAGATCTCACTTTGCGGTCGTCTGGGATTGAACCTGGGCCGCCTTGGTAAGAACTGCACTCGAAGAACAGTGGAATGTCAGTGTAGTGAGAGTGTTAATTGAACTAAATCACAACGTTGAAGAGACAGAATGAATTAAATTTAATCAGATTAGTGAAGAGACAGTAATACATTTTTTTTTCCTTGCCCATCAGATATGAAAAGTCGATATCAATTATGCTGTTGAAAGTATTAACCTGGTCCTTTGTCAGTGGGTACTACTTCCAACACCATTATTGACCTGCTGGCGCAAGAGGTAGACTCTGGTTTTCTATGTGGAAATCTGCGATTTAAATTCTGTTAAAGCACAGTCGCTATGAAACTTACTTATATGTCCCAACCTCATATACAAGCACAAGAATTTTCAAGCATTAAAGTCAAGATGAAAAGAACACGGAGTTCAACGAGTGAGGTTGTAGGTTACAGATGTTTTTAGACGTGCATATTCACGTCCATCACCGACTCATAATTACAGCGTTTATATTTATCGTATTGGCACATGGATTGAGTTTAAAATTATTAATTATATCCCTGAAAATGATCAATGTTTCATTAGCAACTAAGAATTTTTGACCTTTGTCACACAACTAATTAAATCTTTCAAACTTGAGAAGAAAACATAACTGACATAACTTGAAGAAAGCTGCTTAAGAATTCCTAAGAGTGGATTTACTGGCACAAGGATACTTCTGAGAGATGCAATGTCAAACGTTACTGCCCTGGGAGTTGACAATTTCAGTCTTTATATCCATTAAGATGACAGTTTATTGCAACACAAAGTACGTCATAAAGAAACCTCCGTTTTTATCTCTGTTAATATACACAGCTCCCGTGAATACTTTTGAGTAGTTGTCCACCTTGTTTTGTCTTTCTTTCTATTTTCATGGCGTTAGGCCCTGGTGTGAAATTATGGGCTTTATCTCCGGAGTCAGGGAAATTAATCGCTCACTACCCCGTCGCGACCGGAACGGAATGAAGCTGAAAATTTCCGAGAGGGTCGGATTTGTGTTATTTAATGGGCAAACGCACACTGGGCCAATTGGAAGAGGGAGGTTTCCGCTCCTTCCGAGAAGGATGTCTGCTGCTCCGGGAACCATCCTCTGGTGATAGGTGGCCTTTGTAAAACCTCGCTATATTACGATTGCAGCCTACGACAATGATGGCCTGTTATCAACAGGCATCGGGTCCCATACACATTTAAAGGGACATGACGTTTAGGAGTCTCGCACTATATAACTGTTGAAGTCAGTCCCGGGGAGAGTACTGTGACTTTGTGGGTTCGTAGAATTAAAAGTCCAAGTTGCAGAAATTCAAAACCTTCTTTATTTGCGTAGAAATACACTTCATACAACAGGGACCGCACCGTGGCTCAGTGGTTATACCGCTTGGCTCTCACCAAGGCGGCCCGGGTTCGATCCCAGGTGACCGCAAAGTGAGATTGGTGATGGACAACACGGCACTGGGGCGGGTTTTCTCCGGGACCTCCGGTTTCCCCCGCCGTCTCATTCCACCGGTGCTCCATCTTCATCTCATGTATCATCAGTGTCACCGCCTGCGGTGCCGTATGTAGTAAAAGCGGGCGTTAAACACTACACATTTCATTTTTACACCAGCAGAATTACGTCACATACACAATTACTATCTTCTAAGGTCGTTAACTCACTTTCAAAACACACCAGTTATAATTACAACTCTCGTTTCGATTCTGTTTATGACTACTGCGCTAGCGTGTCGCAATCTCTTATATAGGAGAGATGCGCCCAGTACCGCACACGTAATGTTTTTTTTTTTTTTTCAAAATTTAAAGAAAATGCAATGGAGAAGAAGTAGCGTGTTAGTATTATCATAAAGCTAATATAAAGAAGCAGTGTTAGTAATGAACATTCATGGACGCGAGTCACGTTGACTGATAAAAACTAAAGTAAATATTAGTGATAACTGTGTATATCAAAAAGTGTTTCCCAGTATCGGACAGACGTAAATAAATATTTTTTAATAAACGAAGAGGAACTGCATAATAAATCACAAGAAAATTATTCTTATCATAACTATTGTATTTTTGAGACAAAACAGAACAAGGTAGCATGATAATTGATGTTGCGGAGTCACCATACACAAAATCCAACTCATCTTTTATATGCGTAGGCGTATTGCCTTTAAAAACGTATATTTAATGACAACTCGATACTCGATTTTGTCCATTTTCATCAAAACACTCACATCAGCTCACTCAAACGACTTTTACATAACATTTGAGCGTCCAAAATGGCTGAAACTTTGGTGAGTATCTGTCAACAGATGAACAACGAAATTCACTAGGATTTACTTATGAGTGCAGCCATCTTCATGTTGAGGTCGGAAACTTTTCAAACCACCCTCGCATATTCTTAGACATTTTTAGAGAATGAGTGTGTTATAGGAAAGTTACAGCCACACAGTTTTTGAGGTGGCTCTAGTAATTATTTGTTTTTGATACATAGTTTTGAAATTTTTTTCCACAAGAAGAGAGTAGTTAATTTAGTTAATTGATGGAAATTAATCATTTCTTCACACTAGCCGTATATAGGCTAAGATTTTTAATGGATAGAGTCAACATGAAAAACTCAATGCCATGGCCGGTATTTGAACCTCCTGGTTTCCATCCAGTCGCTCTTAACCTTTGAGCTACCATGGCCAACGTGCCATCCTGACATTAAATTCTCCATTTGACACACATATTTTCCCGGTAGACCACTAGGGGCTCTCGCACCCGAGATACACTGTTTGTGGCGACTTACTATGTTAAGTACTTAAGTCCCAGGCTTCATCATTTAACTCTTATTATTTTAGTTAATTGATGGAAATTAATCATTTCTCCACACTAGCCGTAGATAGGCTATGATTTTTAAGGGATAGAGTCAACATGAAAAATTCATGGCCATGGTTCAAATAGTTCAATGGTTCAAATCCCGGCCATGGCATTGAACTTTTCATGTTGACTCTATCCATTAAAGTAGTTAATTTTTGCATAATTTCGATTGCGTCAGTATGAGAGACAAAAGAGGTGAATAAGAATCATAACTAGTAAATTTAGTATACTTAATAATATTTAAAACTAATACAGTTTTTAATTACAGTTTTTTGCTTTGCTATGATTTTATAGTCTTAGTTGTTTATCGTTTGTGCTTTGGTTTCGGCGAGTTTCCTTTGTTTTCTAAAGCTTCAAGTAGACAATAGTTGTCCTTGCTGTTATCGTTTTCCTTGAAAGTTAGCACGCTCAACTTCTGCTTGTTTCCGCAAAGTTCGTTTGCTTAGTGATTTCCAGGTGCGGTAACAGCGCTGCAATTGTTTCTATGCGCTGGCTGTTGCATTGTTAAGTGATGCAGAAGTTCCTACTCCTTGTGGAACGTAATAGATTTATTTAGCTCTGATTCCAGTAATCGGCGGCTTCCAATCAGTGTTGCCAATACAAATTCAGACAATGTTAAAATTCGCAGTGAAAGTTAATGCTACGTATGATTCTTCAACTGTCAATTTAGAAGTAATCAGCTAGGCTACTTTTAGAACTCGAGAAAGAAGAACTAAAAACGCTAAGAAGTAATTCGGATGCATCTTCTCTCAAACTATACCTTCAAATTAATGAACATCATTGGAGAATAATCAACAAATTTGCGGATTTCCGAGCCTACAAGAAAAGCTGGATTGAGGTCAACCTCTTATATGTGTTCATCTGTGTTCAATCTAAAGATGATCCACTTACTTTACTACATAAACCATGAAACTGTTAAAAATAAAATTACATTTTGTATAATATATAAGCTGAGGCTTTCACGGCCGGCGTCTTGAAGATGAATGTTGTCTTCCGGGCTTATGGGCCGTGGTCTAGAAGTTCTTGAAGGAACCGATGTTTCGCCAGGAGCTGCGCCTAGCATCCTCAGGGTTGATCCGTCCGCTGTAGAAGTCAGGAGTCGAATGAAGTGGGTGTGCGCACGTCCTAATTTATATTGGCTTGAAATGGACGGGGCTAAGGCAGATCGCGTTCTGATTGTCTCTGGTCGGGAAGTGGCTTTTTCATGTCTTTACTATTTCTGTATTCATGTGCGTGTGATTGAAGTCTCTGTAATGCGGGAACCCAAGCTTTATTTATGCGAAGTGCGGTTAAAATTATTTTTGTGTTTAAATATTTCTATTGCTTCTCTCTGTAGGCGGGCATGGTAGCTGACACTTGATGAGAGGACTGTAGTGTTGTTGAATTGGATGTCATGGCCCCACAGTAATGCATGTTCTGCAACCGAAGATTTTTCTATTTGTCCTATTCTGCAGATTCGGCTGTGTTCTTTTAATCTGGTGGCAACACTGCGCATTGTGGTACCAATGTAAACATGGCCGCAGCTGTATGGAATTTTGTATACCCCAGCTGATGAAAGGGTGTCTCGTTTGTCCTTGGCTGAGTTCAGTAGCTGTCTGATCTTATGTGTAGGTTTGTATATTACGTTGATACCACAGGGTCGGAGAGGTTTACCAATCCTGTCAGTTACTTTACTTATAAATGGAAGGTACGCCGTCCCGCGTGTAGGCTGTTCTAAAGGAATTCAAATTTTTGATATGATACTTAATCAGATATTGTCTCATATGTGTAGCAGTATAATTTGTGCAAATGGGATGATGGATGTATGTAGAAATGACTTATTTCTCTCCTCTTTGGTGATGATCTTGAATAATTCTGGTAGCTTTATTCGAAATTACACGGCTGATCAAGGATTAAGATTAATATATCCAGGGCGTAGTCGCAGAGGGGAGAGGATACAAGATGACATGCAAATAAAACAACGACAATTCTTTATTCTTAAAATTGTTATTTCATCATTTAAAACATTCTTTTGTTCATTCTGAACAATTACATACATTCATCAACTTTAAAATTACTTGTTTTTGCAACTTTGAAAGATGCTTTTACATTATACAAGGGGCGTCCAGAAAGTAATTTCTGTTTCAATTCACTCCGCTGCAGCGCTGCGATCACAGTTCCGCACATGCGCGGTAGACGCTCTGTATCAAGGAGAAGAAACTAATTCCATGTCTGTTGGTCGCATATAAATTAATATTAATCTTAATTTACAGTACCCATCAAAGATTTATAAAAAATTGTCTACAAAGTAAAATATGCTAAAATATTTAATCTTGCCTTTTTGATAAGGTTAGGAAGTGTTATTTAGCATATGCTCGTAAATGTTCTCTCCAAGAGAGTGTGGGCTGAGGTGAAACGATGGCCAGACCTGAGGATTATATAGATTAATGTTGTAATAACTTTTATACTGTAAATATAATGGAAGCGCTTAGTTCATAAATACATACATATAAAATGTATTATTCAAGCATTCGAGTTTTGGTCCCAGTCATTGGTTTGTTAGTTCTAAACCTTTTGGAAATAATGAGGCTTCACTAACCTCAATACAGTTGTGTAAAAACTATCGGCTGTCATATTTGTTTCCGTACGGAAGCGGTTCTGATCCCTTCAGCTGCTGCGGTGCAAGCACTGAGGACCTCTAACGCAGGAGAGTCATTCGGATTGGGAAGGTCTCGATTGGGCAGTTGGTTCCCGACACTCAGGGTTATTAGGTACATCTGGCTGGCTAGAAAGATGGTTGAGGGACACCTAAAAGTCCCCGGTACCAGGCTGGATAGCAAATAGCTACTGAGGTAGATCACTGGCGCCCGAGTAGTCTTCCCGGATGTGTGTGGTCTATCCATTTACATCCGAAAGGGTGGGTGCATCTTAGGCTTCAGATATTGCCCCTAGGATATATCCATATACGCGGCGGTTCTCTGGTTTTGGAGGAGTTTCGACTCCCAGGTAGACTGAGTTTAAACTTGTCAAGAGAGCATCCCCTGAAGTGTAGCATGCGTCGGTCTATGCATTTTTTAAACTGGTAAGCAGGTAATCAGGATTTGACTCTCAATAAGAGTGCCAGTTGGAGTACCAGACGGGGTTAATGCAACATGGTTACTTGATTTTAAATGGGTAGGAACAGCTTAAGGGGTATAAAATATTCAATAATAAGTTCCTCTTTATGCAGCAACCATAGAAAGCTGGCATTGATCTCTTAAAAAACATAATACCTTTTGTAAGCCAGATGAATCCATTTTCAAATTCATAAAATTAATTTACATGTCCAGTTAAATTATTAAAAATGATAGCACCTTGCTCTACTGGAAACAAGATATTTCTCAATATACTTACATATTTTTAAAACCTTCAAAAAGTTTGGATTCCATAAGGACAAAATAAAACAAATGGCTAAGTCTGCAATAAGAGCTTCATTTGTAAATCTTTGAAATCACTTGTGCATAACCATTTTTAGCATTTTTGGTGTTTATATTCCATTACTACAAATTATTTAATGTGTATAACTTTTCGTTATTACTTTTAATTGTCCTTTTACAACACTCAGTTTTCTTACAGAGTATCATATTACGTAAAAATGGAACTGCCGATATTATATTGTAATAATTATAATTATTATTAATTTTTAGATGAGTCGTATTTATTACACATCTGCTTCACTTTCGTACCTATTTTGAGGACATGTTTCGCGAATCATCGTTTGCATCTACGGCTCTTATGCGACTAAAGCTTGATCCAGCGGATTGGGTAATTCTGGGGTTGCTGCTGCCATCTGTTGATTTAGTGATGAACTTAAATGTGGGATTCTCTTCTGGCGGGATTTCAAAGTTCATTAGTTGGTTTTTATGTTTTTCTATGTATATCCTCTCCCATATGACGAGTTCACTAACCCCAGCAACCCCAGAATTACCCACACCGCTGGATCAAGCTTTAGTCGCATAAGAGCCGTAGATGCAAACGATGATTTGCGAAACATGTCCTCAAAATAGGTACGAAAGTGAAGCAGATGTGTAATAAATACGACTCATCTAAAAATTAATAATTGTTCGCTTCACTGTGGTGTTCCAATACAGTTAAATCTCGATAAATTATAATTATATTTTAGTTTCATAATGCTTTTTTGTGTAGAGTATATTTGGACTTTCTCTGTTTTATCCTGTCCGCTGCCTTCAAGTACCGAAACTTATTATTGTTACAATAAATGCAATTTTGAAATCGTATTATTTTAAAGAGCTTGACAGCATACGCTACAAATCCAATTTGCAAAAGCTAAATATGAGGAGCTTGATATCAAAGTTATAGAACTCATTTTTTTTTCAATTCTGAGGTGTTTGGTGATTCTTATGCCATTTTAATACTCAATTCAATTATGGAACTATTTTGCTTGAGAACTAGACAGAAATAGT
This sequence comes from Mantis religiosa, assembly GCA_030765055.1. NCBI lineage: Eukaryota > Metazoa > Arthropoda > Insecta > Mantodea > Mantidae > Mantis > Mantis religiosa. Next base: position 148,000,045 of record CM060955.1, on the reverse strand, counting down.
TTAAAATTGCATGTATTTATCCATGTTAGAATCCCCTGTAGTTTAGTTTCATTGTAAGACAACTCCTCCAGTAGCCAATAAGAAGCTGGCATTCATCCTATCTGTTCCCAAATGCAACACAAATCCAATGTGGCTGTTTGTTTATATTAACCTGCAGTGTATGGATTGTGAATACGTTTTTCCTTGATTTGACCTCATACGTTTAGGATTAGCAAGAAAATGGATGTTTAAGTGGAAGAAGTTGGTGCAAAAGAAGCAAGGAAGCAAAAAACTGACAAAAAGAGGACAGTTCCAAATGAAAATGGTTTCCTTTGAGTTCAAAAAAGATAATTCCATAATTTGGCTTCAAAAACGACCAAATGCACTATTTAAATTATAATTATGGCTTGAATATTTATTTAAATTTATAAATAAACAAACAGAAATGTTCAAGAAGCCTATAAGAATGATGTAAAAATATTCAGCATTATTCTTGGAGTAGTATTGTAGTTATTGCTTTTCGGCTCTCCTGAAAAGTAAAGTTGTCCAACTTTGATACCAAGCTCCTCATATAGCAACTTGTATGAGAAGTTGAGCAGAAGCTCTCTGAAGATAAATGAGTTTTTCATACATGCACTCTTCTCACCCTAAAGCGTGTTATCAGAGTGCAGAAAATTGGCTGGGGAGGTGGCGTTCTGAGGTACGCTTGGATCAATGTAACGGCGAGTACCTTCCAGATATTATGAGATCAGATGTTCCCCATTCACAGGTCCTAGGAAATTTTCTATGATATGTTCTTTCTAAATAGAAAATTTTGTAGTATTCAAAAGGGCCTTCTAAACATTTACTAACTGTAAATATATATATTGACATGCTACATTTACATGACTTTCGGCAACTCATGTTAAAATTTAGTTCTATAAATATGTAATCTTAAATCTCAGAAATACGAGGTACAATAATAAATATAGGAAAGTTTTAATTTCGAGGATTTTGCATATCCAATAAAAAAAAAATGTTTATTTCTTTGGTAAGCATATTCTTACTGTATTATTGCATTTTCAACTGTTTGAATACTTTGTTTATTGTTGACAGTTAAAAAGATTGTAGTCTGTCCGAGCGCTGGGCGAATTTTTATTTAATTTGCATTAAACTTTGCTGGGAAATGGAATAAAATGCTAAACTGCCTTTGAAATGCTTTTGGCGCAACCACCATGAGTAAGGTAAGAAATTATGAAAGAGGACCGAGAAGAGGAAGTCGACGACCCCTCTGGACGCCCTTGCTCTTCAATTACCTACAACAATGTGAAAGAAAGCGAAGAACATGGTTCTGGAAAATCGCCAAATCACCATCAGAGAGGTTGTCCGGAATAATAGCAAAACCACTCGTGGAAATTGCATCACGATAATGCTCACGCTCATACCTCAATACTTGTTCGTGATTTTTGTCAGATAACAAAACTGCTATTGTTGTGTCAGCTACTGCAGTCGCCGGACATGGCCCCCTGTGTGTTCTCTCTATTCTCAAGACTGAAGAGAACCATGTAATAAAACAGAATTGCTGAAGGAGATGAACTTCATAACAAAAAGTGAGTTCCAACGGTGCTTCCAAAATTGGAGAAAGCAATGGCACAAGTTTATTGTAAGTTTGTGGATTCTTACAATTAAAAATCCAATTTGCATAAATTCAAAATGCCTTTTATTTCCAGAGAAACACACTTTGGTCAACCCTTACAGTAACAGAATTACGTAACATGCAAAAATACAATCGACAAGGTCGTTGACCACAAACAAAGAGTTCACAGTTGGAGGCACACGAATCATCTCCGGTTACCACTGTAACTATTCAAGTAACCGTGGCTTCCTTTTTATACGTCTATCTATTTCGACAATCTGCACTATTTGTCCCTTTGTGCGCCCGGCCGCAACAATGCTCGGGACATTATTATATTGTCGCCGACCGCATTGTTGCGTGGATGCGTGGCCGAAGTGCACAAAGGGACAGATACTGCAACGCGGAGATAAAATCTTGTCGAAACAGATAAAGAGATATCTGCCTGGAAGTTTCGATTTCTTGTTTGTTACAGAGCATTCCAGAAAGGTCTAGAAATATGAGTGGAGGATATAAGGAAGCCTGACTCGCCAGGAGAGGCAGTAGTAATTAGAGTCTAAATGGAACTTGATAATCGTGAGCGTACAGCTGTATTTTGAAAGTGAACTCTTTGGTTTGTGGTAGACGACCTTGCAGATAGTAATTGTGTATGTGACGTAATTCTGCTACTGTAAGGGTTGACCAAAGTGTGTTTCTACGGAGATAAAGAGCATTTTGAATTTATGCAAATTGGACTTTTAATTTTAGGAACCCGCAAAGTCACAATATCTAAGGTCCATTACTTTGAAGCGGGCAAAGTTTATTTTTATGAAAAAATAAGATTCTTCAAGAAAAATTAAATTACTGTTAGCTTTTTTGACACCCTGTACATCCTGGAAAGGATTTTGTTGCACTTCCTATTAACGACTTCCTATTTGAGAAACATTTAGCTTTTGAAAATATTAAAAAAATAAAAAGGAATATTTCGTAAACGATTAATTCTACAAGAAATATTGGATATAAATTATGTAGATTAACAAGATTAAAATCCAGTAATACAATCTTTTTCTATCTCTTACAGCTTACTAGTTTTGCAAATATTATTCAGCTTAAAGAGCATTTCAGAGACTACTACATGAAAATTAAATATGTATATTTGATTTGTAATAAAACAAACATATGGTAGTTCGGTTAAAATCATTACAGTCCTTTGGAGATAATCGTTTGAAAAGTTTTCTTTGCAAAGGCCAGTCTAAAATGCATAATTATTGTTGAGAATCTGTGTATCGTATCCTGAAAGAATGAACTTACATACCAAGTGTGGTATTTAAGCAATTTTAAGTTTTCGAGTTTGGTTTTCAGATTTGCGCGCGTAGCAAAGTAGGCAACAAATGTTTTGAAATGACTATAATGACTATAAAACGAAATTATGTTTAACCTAGGAGGAGTAGAATACCATAATAAATACATTAAAATAACAAGTACACCAAATTAATGTGTAACTTCTTTCGAAATGCAGAATAACTAGCCGTATTATTAATACACTCAAACCTCTTCAGGGTATCACACAACATATATTTTTGATGAAATCTTGGTGTGAAATTTTAAGTGGAAACCATACTGTTAGTGCATATTATATAAAGAAAGTTAATGTTAATTGATGGAAATTAATCATTTCTTCATACTTGCCGTATATATACTAAGGTTTTTGATAGTCAACATGAAAAATTGAATACCATCACTGGGATTTGAACCACGGATCTCCTGGGTAAGAGCGATTGGACGGATACCAGGAGATCCGTGGTTCAAATCCCGGCCGTGGTACTGAATTTTTCATGTTGACTCTATCTCTTCCCGTAGGGGAGGGGATCCGTCCCCTTCAGCTGCCGGACCCCTAGCACTGCTCTGACGTTACTGGAGGAACCTCGGGCCGAACATTGGAGCCTCTCCCTCTGGGAGTTGTTCGGATTGGGTTGGTCTCGAGGGGGCAGTGGTTCCTGATACCCGTGGGAATCGGGTACGTCTGCGGACGGGGTTGAAGGAAGCCATTAATATTCCCGCGTACTAGCCTGCAGACGTAGTAGAAGGTGTGCTAGATCGCCAGGTGGCCCCACCGAGGTCATATCGGTAGCCTTCACCTTTGTTGTTGGCGCGCGTAAGTGGCGTATCCACTTCCATTCCGTCTTGTGTCCTTGGACCAGATATGTAGGGGGGGCTTGTTAATAACCCAGGTCTTGCCCTATGGAAAGCCCCACGGAGGACGTCAAGCGCCCTTTGGGACAGCTCGGACACTCCCTGGTTTTAAGAGGCCCGGATCTTGGTCCTACGGGTCCAGGACTGATGGGAGTAGACCCTCTGGACTCAACAACAACTGTTGACTCTATCTATCGAAAACCTTACAGCTAGTGTGACGAAATGGTTAATTTCCATCAATTAACTAAAATAATAAGAGTTAAATGATGAAGCCTGGGACTCAAGTACTTACAATAGTAAGTCACCACAAACGGTGTATCTCGAATGCGAGAGCCTCTAGTAGTTTATTGGGAAAATATACGAGTAAAATGGAGAATTTAATGTCATGGTGGCATGTTGACCATGGTGGCTCAATGGGTAAGAGCGACTGGACGGAAAGCAGGAGATCCGTGGTTCAAATCCCGGCCATGGCATTGAATTTTTCATGTTCACTCTATCTATCAGAAATGAATGTTTCCCATCGTAATAATCACTGTTGCTAAAGGCGGAAGCAGAATCATAAATTATTATTGGTATTAGGCCAGCAAAAGAAGGTTGTTTTATATGCATGAAGAAAGGGTAACAGATCTTACGTGTGCTAAACTACCATTTGAAATTGCTTGAAAGTTATCAGTTTCTTTTAGTTAATCGATAGATATTAATCATTTCTTCACACTAGTCGTATATAGGCTAAGATGTTTGATAGAGTCAACATGAAATATTCAATGCCTCGGCCGGGATTTGACTCTATCTACCACCAAGGCGGCCCGGGTTCGATCCCAGGTGACCGCAAAGTGAGATTTGTGGTGGGCAACATGGCACTGGGGCGGGTTTTCTCCGGGACCTCCGGTTTCCCCCGCCATCTCATTCCACCGGTGTTCCATCTACAGCTCATGTATCATCAGTGACAGCGCCTGCGGTGCCGTATGCAGTAAAAGCGGGCGTTAAACAGTACACACACATACATGCTCTATCTATCAAAAACTTTATCAGTTTTGGCGCCATTTTCACAATGCAGCTAGTAATAGTATACGTTTTGTGTGGTGATTTGTAAGGTAATTTACATACACGTGCAATTACCACTTGTAGCAACGAATCTGAGAAACACATTACAAAACAGTTGTACCGTTACCATGTGTGTTGGAAGAGAGCTGACAGAGCTAGTGTTTTGTTTTCCTTTATCTTTGAAGGATTACAGTTTATGACTTGATGCTTCACAGAACTTCGGTACAAGCACAACCGTCCTCAAAATTATTGCACTTTTTAAAACACGTACGTTGTATCACAGGTTTAGAATGTAATTTTACATGGAAAATAGCTCCTTTCTCAAATTTATTTTCCGCTTTTCCAGGTTTTTGGCATATAAGGAGTCCATTTTAGGCAGATTTTAAAGTATATTAATATACATAGCTATAAGTTCTATGGCATATAAAGGAAGATTGGGTCTATCGCAAATTTCTGAATTTACGAGTGGCAGTGTTGATGAACAGTATTAGCTGGTGTGGCTGTACTGCTGAACTGCAGTGACGTTCTCCAGTGTGTCAATGGAGGTTGTGAAAACTGTGACTAACCGCGGAGTGCAATGTGTAGTCTGTAATACGTTTAAAAATGGTAGACAACGTGTGATGACTACTTGAAATATATCGTGGCGATGCACTATTAAAAGCTATGTAGCATAGAAAATTATATAATTATAAATAGCTGTAAACGAAAGAGGTCAGATCTAAGACATCTAAAGTATTTCTTTGGTTTGCAGCATTTACATCCAGATACTGTAGGTGACGGTTATTTTTAGTGAATTGCACAGCTTATTCCTAAATTTGTATTCGTAAACTACGTCACTGACGACACAAATTGCCTCCAGTGCTCTGGGCAAGCGACAAATGGGGCTGATATTTTCCATAGACATTTTAAAAAAAGTTTCATGAATCACATCCATCTGTTCATGTGTTGCCTGCAATGCTTAAAAAATTACAGAGTGAAATATACATGTTTATCATATCTTTGGAGTATAGGAAAGGTGGTACAATATCTTACTGCAGTACATCATTACTTTGAGACACCGCTACTGGCCATAAAAATTCTGAAGACGGGAGAATGCACAGGACGCCGTACTGCTAGTGTAAGGTAAGCCTTAATAATCATTTGCGCTAATGATATATCACCTTTTGTGGTACTGTAACAAATGCCCATTTACGCAAGTACTAAATAGTTTGCACAGAAGTGCTGAACCGGGGAGAACAAAACTCCGTGGCTCTTCCAGTTAGAGAAATACCTTGAATCCCGAGGAATGTGAATTCGTACAAAGTAGCGGTTAGCATAATTAAAATAATTTCAAAATTACAAGGTAATATTTTCCCTCATACCTTTTCCAGACTTCGGACTGTGCAAACATGATATTGGTTGGCGTGGTTAGAAATGCCACTTTCACCCACTGTCAAAATAATAAAAGTTAAAAAGTTCTATAAACTTTCACGTCATGTATGCCCCGGTAGACTGTTGACAATTGACTGTGATTGAGAACCGTGACTACAAGGTAGTAAATAAATAGGTCCCGGAAGACAATTGACATTTGACTGTGAGTGAACCGAGGTGTGTAACTGCCCGCCTGTTACTAGGCAAACAGGTTTACCGATCAATAAATTATTAGGAATTAATATACCTCCATTTCTCAAACATTTATACGAAGCGTGTTCCATAAAATAAAGTCTCCAATTTTATTTAATATATAAAATATGTTTATTGTCAATGAATGTTACATTGATGGAAAGGCGGAACTTACAGCTATTTTTAAACGTAATTACTATTGCGATCGATGCACTTTTGCATGCGCTGTGGCAGTTTTTGTATATCCTTGTCATAGCACTCTCCCGCCAAATTGCGCAGGTAGTGCTCAACCTCGTTTTTCAAATCATCGTCGGTCTGGAAATGTGTTCCACCCAGGTGTGACTTCAACTCAGGAAACAGATGATAATCACTAGGTGCTAAGTGTGGACTGTAGGGGAATGGGTGAGGATGTCACATCCGAAATGGGCCAGGAGATCAGCCTTGGGATAATGCAAATTTTCGGTCAAAATCTTGTCAATCGTAGTCTTACTAACTTCAGGGATAAGTTCGCACAGCTCGCGAACTGTCACACGCCGATCTTTAAGCAGTTCTTGCTCCACTTTTGCAATTGTTTCGGCTGAAACCGTAGGCCGACCAGAACGCTGTTCGTCATGGATGTCTGTACGTCCGTCTTTGAACTCTCTGACCCACTTTCGCACGTTTTTGAAGTCCATAAACTGTGTATAAACAGTTTGCAAAAATTCCAAATGCTCCTTACTTCCGTAGAAACTCACTTTGTTCAACCCCTACAGTAGCAGAATTACGTGATATAAACAATTGCAATCTTCAAGGTCGCCGACCACAAACAAAAGAGTTAACTTTCAAAATACCACTGCACGCGCACAATTATCGAGTTCCGATTGCGATTGACTCAACTGGCGATCCGCGGCTTCTTATTTGGCTCCACTCATTGTCCTCGAAATTTGTGGAACGTTCTCTAACAATAAAGACGGCACTAGGAAGACGGACCCTCCAGTCATCTATCTTTATCTGTTTCGGCAAGCTCTTTATCTCCGCACTGCACTGTCTGTCCCTCTGTGCGCGCCGGCCGCGCTGGTCACAACAATGGGTTCGCGACCGTATTATCAAAATTCCAAATAGCTTTCTGTCGAATACTTTCAGCCGCGGCTTTCGTGATTGTACCCCCATAGCAATTTTATACTTTTCTTAAAGAATATGTACTGTGACTTTGTGGGTTCGTGAAATTTAAAAGGCCAATTGCACAAACTCAAAATGTTCTTTATTTCCACCGACTTACAGTTGAACACTTGCCAATTACACAGAATTACGTAATGCACACAATTACGATTCACCAGTTCGTCCGTTACAGTTCCACTGCACGCTCACAGTTACCTACACTCTTCCGATGCACGTACACAGTCTTCTCGTCCGTACATTAGCACGGCGCTCCTACGCTGTTCGCCAAGAACTGACTGAACTCACTCACTGCAGCCCCCATTATAGGGATATCACTGCTTCTCGAAGTCTCTCGTTTCAGTGAATCACCGCGAAGGTTCCAGACGACAGGGGAAGGGGGAAGAGGCGGCCAGCGACGAGTGACACTTCCCTAATCATCCCCTCAGTTAGTGACTGAGATAAATGGGTGGGCGTGGTCCGGATGCCTCTGGTTCCCTACTCAGCTGCCGTTGGTCGTGCTTTCCGATAATTGGGTGACAGTATTGTGACTTTGTGGGTTCGTGAAATGAAAAGTCCAGTTACACAAACTCAACAATGTTCTTTATTTCCACCGACTTACAGTTTAACACTTGCCAATTACACAGAATTACGTACTGCACACAATTACAATTCACCAGTTCGTCCGTTAAAGTTACACTTGCACTCGCGATTACGTAAACTCCGATGCACATACACAGTCTTCTCCTCCTTACACTAACACTGAACTCTTACGCTGATTGCCAAGAACTCTAACTGACTCACTCCTCTTGCACGACGTGTTGCTTATATAGGATCCGCCTGCCGATCTGGAAGGTTCTCAATTAGGGGAAATATCCCGTAAGTTCGAGAATACAGGTGGAACAGAAAGAGACGGCGCAGTGATGTTTTTTGTCCCAGCCATCCCTTCTTAACGCTATGAGACAAACGTGAGGGCGGGGCGAACGCCGACCCTTCTCCTGCTTGCCAACTCTATAGGGTGTTCCGACGCTCGGGTGACACTGCTCCCTCCTCAAAGCTGGTCGTCCCGAACACCACCATCGTAGCGTGCCGGGCGGTCCAGGTGTACCACCAGCACCTGCTCGGAGTCTCAGCCAGAAGTAGCGCTGCCGAAGTTTGTCAATCGTTCGGTTCGCTCCCAGGTGTCCTCCTGAAGTACCAGCGTGCACTTCTTCCAAGACTTCCGGTACCTTACTCCGGGGAAGTACCAACTGTTCTCTCTGCGTCTTCCCATCGGGTGATTCCCATACCCGGAACAGCGCGCCATCTCTGGTCTTCAACGAGTCCCATTGGGCCCAGTACGACTTGTAGGTGGCGCCCCTTGGTGCGATGTCCTCCCAGGTTGGTCTTGTCCCTGCCTCCACTTCCCTCAAGAGTGGCCCCAAGTCTGCGTCCGCCAGCTGCTCCCTCCTCAGGCCTGCGCTATCCTAGCCGTCCGCAGTCACTGCCACAACTACTCGGACTGCTGCGGCACGCACCTTCTCTGCCACTCTTGTGCACTGGCCGCACTCTTCTGGACAGGGTCTTCGGGACATGGCGTCTGCGTTACCGTGGCTCTTCCCTCTACGATGTTCCGAGGTGAAGTCGTACTCCTGCAACCTCTGGACCCAACGTGCTGTCTGGCCTTCCAGGTTCTTAAAGCTCAATAGCCAGGTTAGGGCGGAATGGTCAGTCCTCAGGTGGAATGGCTGACCGTACAGGTACTTATGGAAGTGCTCCAAGGTCTTTACTACCGCCAATAATTCTCGTCGGTTGACGCAGTAGTTCTTCTCTGCCTTGGATAGCGTCTTGCTGTAGTAGGCTATCACCCGCTCATGGCCGTCCTGGATCTGCGATAGGACACCTCCAATGCAATGGTCGCTAGCGTCGGTGTCCACAATGAAGGCGCCACCCGGTTGTGGGAAACCCAAAATTGGAGCACTGCACAGGGTCTCCTTTAGGTGCTGGAAAGCGTTTTCGGCGTCCTCTGTCCACACATAAGGCCGGTGTTCCTCCGTCAGGCGCGTGAGGGGTTTTGCGATGTTGTCGGCCTTTTCCTCTAAATCATTAAGGCGGTCGTCTACTTGACCCATCCGCTTGCCCAGATTCGTGACGTCATCCCTCACGCCGGCCAACCGTTCCTCAAACTTGGCGGCGAGGACCTCGTTCGCCTCCCTCATCTCCGTTGTCAGTTCGGCCATCTTTGCGGTCATTGTCGTGGCCAAGTTGTTGTTTGCCGTTTCCATCTTCACTGTTAATTCGGCCTTCATTTCTTCCATCTTACCGGTGATGTCGTTGGCCGTCTTCATTTGTTTCAACTCTGCGGTGATGTTGTCGTTTGCCGCTTCTGTTTTTGCAGCGAGGTTTTCATTTGCCGTCTTCATTTCTTTCAGTTCCGCTAAAATCTTTTCTAATGCTGCCTCCATTGTGTTATGTCGCATTCCTGACACCAATTGTGACTTTGTGGGTTCGTGAAATGAAAAGTCCAATGACACAAACTCAACAATGTTCTTTATTTCCACCGACTTACAGTTTAACACTTGCCAATTACACAGAATTACGTACTGCACACAATTACAATTCACCAGTTCGTCCGTTAAAGTTACACTTGCACTCGCGATTACGTAAACTCCGATGCACATACACAGTCTTCTCGTCCTTACACTAGCACTGAACTCTTACGCTGATTGCCAAGAACTCTGACTGACTCACTCCTCTTGCACGACGTGTTGCTTATATAGGATCCGCCTGCCGATCTGGAAGGTTCTCAATTAGGGGAAATATCCCGTAAGTTCGAGAACACAGGTGGAACAGAAAGAGACGGCACAGTGATGTTTTTTGTCCCAGCCATCCCTTCTTAACGCTATAAGACAAACGAGCGGGCGGGGCGAACGCCGACCCTTCTGCTTGCCAACTCTATAGGGTGTTCCGACGCTCGGGTGACAGTATGCTAAATTTGTATCCGTCAAGTAAATCTTAATTCCTTAAATCCTTCAAGCTTAAGTAATACATATCGGACGATGTATTTAATGGGTGAAATGATGCTAAAATAAGCCCAGGGTTTATAGAGCTTAGCGTTACGCGACATTCATTTTTCAAGAAAACTCCGGAAATAATCCTTATGCAGATAAGTCAACCTGACCGTGATTCGAACTTGGAACCTTTGGAATGTCAGATAGATACACTACCACCGCGCTACAGATGGATACACTGTCATGCTATGACAGAGGGTGCAGCAAATGAAAAAGTGAACCTCAGAGCTGTCACCAAGTCAAGAGCTACTATGATCAGTTTTTGTAAAATAGTAAGGTTCTGCCGAAGAAAATATACCTGTTTTACAAAGTTGCTTGTTTTCTAATTCCTTTAATATTAGCAGCTACAAGGAACGAAATACCTTCGTCCTAAGTTTACCTATCATCCAATTCCTCTATTACATTAAATTTTGATTAGTTTATATCACCAGATTATTTATTATTTTGGAAACGGATTTGTTTGTTTGTTCTTTTATTAGTCACGTTGATGTCTGTATCACTGCCATAAAGGCACTTTCATATGCCTAATAGATCTTAATGCAAAATTTTACTATGTGTTAGGTAATTGACTAAATAAAGAAAACGGAATTGCTGTTTGGTCGATAAACTCTTAATTACACCAGCGTTCTTGTATTTCCATAATTTAAAGTACATTAATATTTTCTTTGGCAGTAGCTCAACAAAACTGCGTCAACCTCTGTCAACTTTTGTCGAAGCACAAAAGAATTCTCCACGACTGAAAGGAAACCCTTCACGTTAACCTGCATGCAAATTCTTTCCCATTCCATTAATATCACGATTCTTTGTTCCGTCGCTCCTTTGGTGTTACAATAGAATCATTCTTTCGCCCACGGCAATGGAAACAGATTGCAGTCCAGTTGTAAAGTAAATATCGCATACATACTTAGCTTTTTGACCCCGCTATACCGCCATGAATATTTATAGCCAGACCGCTGCAGTGACATGTAAACAGCTTCAGCCTTGGCAATAAAACATGCCATAAATGACCGTGTTCCATAATTTTTGTGTTCTCATTTTCTATTTTCATATTAAACTGGGCTGACGTATTACAATCGAGGGGATCACTTCGCCAGCAGCACGGAAGTGTTGAAGGTGGACCCTCCTCCATAGAACAGGGGGCCTTCGACTTATTGCCATCCCGGAATACTGTCCCTTACTGGCATTTTATGGGGAATAAGTCAACTAAAACACCTCCTTGCACGTTCCAGAAGGACCCGCAGGATGCGAAAAGCCACATACTCATGTGAAAGTCCCTAGCGGATTTTGACTTGTAGACCTGTCAACAGGATTTGAACAACCCGCCCCTACTCCACGAATGCCACCCTCACATATTACCAAGTAGTGTTCTTGCTGAGAGCGTTTCTTGAGCCGGAAGTCCAAATGAGTACCTTGAATTATTTCTATCAGAGATCGTTTTGCTTTAGTAATTGTTTACTACAGAGAGAAAATAATTGAAATGGAGTTTCATTTGATGTCATTGTTAAATGCCATTCCAATGCAATCACAGATATGGCATTAATATCTCATAACTTTCGATTAAGATCGTACTTATTTTTGGTGCTAATGTATTATTCACTGCTACAAAGTTTACTCAGAGATAAACTACTGACAAATGGAATTACACAAAATAAACTTTAATGCTGTGTGATATTTACATTATGTTCATACAGTTGAATAGTTTAAGGGCCAAATTTTAAGAATTCTGCAGGACACTTGATCAAGAATGTTCTTACACTATCCGTGATGAATTTTAATTTGAATCAAGAGCAGGAGAAATATGGATTCTATGTAACATACGCATATATATATATATATATATATATATATATATATATATATATATATGAACTGCATCATGCTGCATAAGTATATACCATAGAGTATAAATAAACCTTAGGCATTGCACTGGTTTTATTATATCATTACTTGTAAGTATGCATATTGGTGCTGGGAGAATGCAGTAGGCTAGAGTGGTAGTCAACTGTCTCACAAGCTCGTCGTCATTTAACACAATGAACTTCTGTTCTCTTTGCAGATCATAAGGAAAACAAATGAAAAACGACTTCTCACTTGAGAAAAGTATATTGGAAGCTTAAAAATCAATGACAAGGAATATCTTAGAAGCAGTTAACTCCATAAAAAGTTCACTTTACATATGCTGTGTGCTAAATTCTTTCATAAGACGATTTTTGCCTATCTCTTAAGATTTAAGTCATTAAAAATGAAGAGGGCTTTAGAGATTACTTCAAAGATCAGAAATGACTTTCCATTTAAAATTCACAATATGTTATACAAACACTTTTATACGTAAAACAATCACATCGCCTTATTCCTTCACAAATATTCTTAGCTGAAAACATCTAAATCGCTGTATAAATTCCCTATGAAGTGTTATCATGTAAACCTCTATGTGGCGTTCTGACTGAAATAACACGCACGTTCGTGACAGTTTTACTGCGAGTAAATGTTCCGGTCATTATCCGTTTGTAGTGAGATAGCTGAGGGCGAACGCAATTTGTAAATGATACTGGAGAGGGAGATTAATAACTACGGCATGATGTAATTCAGAAGCTGAGCTTCTGTGCAGCTCCCATTTTAATGACTCTTGCAAAATAATAATTTGTATATTTGGAAGGATCCTTCAATGGCATTATACGAGATTACAGTTCTTTTCATTTTTTCTTTTCTGTTATAATTTATTACAGACTAATGAAGCAATTTCTAAAATAATAGATAACGTCTCTCTGTGTGATGTCGTCTCTAACATCTAGGTCTTCGATAAATTTGCTGTTGACTGCTGCAGTCAACATTACGTAGATAATTAAATAATATTCTTCTCAGGGTATGTATAGGTAGGTATGAGAATATATAACACGCACAAACAATTCTAATCTTGTTAAAAACTCAAAATGCATGTCATATATATTCTTCTTTGCGGAGTTATGGTGAGAAGGTACTGCACTTTTTTATTTTTACATTTTATTATGTCATCCCTCTAGATTCCAAATATATAGTTAAAAAGTTCATTGGAGCAATATTTTATACCTAATTGGCTAATTATATTAGTAGGTGTTAGGTTTTTGCCACGCCCCTTTTCGTAAGCTTTCAGAAAATCGATCATAACTTCTGTAATACTGAGGATATACTTCTGAACTAAACCTTGTTTTGTAAGGGGTCTTCCAAACTTTCTGCTGGTGCCACTGTAACTCCAGTGATGCTAGTTTTTCTTTTGTCTTTTGCTGTGGATGTGAACAGTTACTTGTTCTAAATAATATTTTGTACTAGTTAATTGGTGAATAACTGATATGGATAAGCCAAAAACATTTCGAAAGAGTAACCTTATAGGCAATTGTTTTACTAAACATAGAAAAGTAAGTGTAGAAAATATAAATAGAATAGACAATGAAATCACATGTAATATTGAGGTTAGTAAGTCCAGTTCACACAAAAAGCTTCAGTGATGTCCACCCGAAAGTCCAAAACCTCGGCCTCCGTTATCCGGGAGCGATGGAAAATTCCGGGGGTCTTTCCATGGGGCAATGCCTTGAGTCTATAAAGCTTCACCCATCGACAAAAACGTCAAGACGGGTGGAAGTGGACACGCCACTTACGCGCGTCAACCCCCAAGGGAAGACTGCCGAAAAAACTTGGTGGGGCCGCCTTGTGATCTAGCACACCTTCTACCAGCTCTGCAGGGTAGTACCCTCTGCCCCCTTCGGGCGGTCGAAGCCTAGCCGGAGGTACCCGAATGCCCGCGGGTTACGGGAACACACTGCCCCTCGATTCCAACCCAATCCGAACAACTCCCATTCAGGGAGGGACTCGAATGTTCGGCCCGAGGTTCCTCTAGTAGCGTGAGTGCTAAGGGTCCGCAGTGCTCGCACTAAAGCAGCTGAAGGGGACGGATCCCCTCCCCTGCGGAGGTCCAGTTCACACAATACATGTGCTAATCATGGTAGAGTCATATATAGAAATTGATGAGCTGCCAGTTATGAAAGCAGATAAAATGTTTGAAGAACTGGCAAGAAAAATGAAGAGAAACTTAAAAAGAACAAGTGAGGATAGAGAGGGTCAAGACTATGCAGCAGGAATGTTCTGACTCATGTGAGAAGTCAGTAATCAATATACAAACTCTAAAGCCGTTTTTCTCAGTTTCATATTTTTACAGGTTCCGGTACACCTTTTTTAAAAAACTAATCAACAAAAATATACGAATATTTTTGTGTGTATTAAGCAGACTCATAAAAGTAATAATAAGAAGGGATTTTTCTCTGAGATTCATAATAGTTGTTTAAAAAATAAAATTTTCTGAAGTTTTAGTGCTTTTTCACAAAAACTAAAAAATTATAACAAATTATCAGTACAAATTTCTCAAATAATAACAGGTATTATTATAGATAAAGGTCTTATGAACATACCTGAACATTTTCAAGTACATATCAATAATAATTTCTTAGTAACGTGCACCTAAAAATCATGGAAATAGCATTGTGGAGTTAAGCAGTACCTTAAGCATTTGCAAGTTGTTCGCTGTTATTAGTTTCCATTTTAAAATACTTATGCTCGATTTCACCAACAAATGTTAAGACTTAACACGAGTTTAGCAGTAGTTAAAATAAAAATTGCATTTCACTAACAAGTGTTAGCGTAACACTCGTGTTAAATCTAATGTTAAACTAACAAGCCGAATTTCTGATGTTAAGTCCTTAACAATTGTAAATAGTCAAGATGGCGAGCATGAACTCAGCTGTTGATGTCGATTTGCTATATTTAAGACCGGAGGTATAGACTGTCGAAACATGTTGCTATGAAGGTTACTGAGGAAGTACAAGAGAGGTTAAAACATGCATCGAAAGGAATATGCCGATCTCGGCTTTGCTTCAAGTATCAATAACCTTGAGATTTTATAATTCACTGAATTAAGTGGATAATACACTGTCCACCTGCCGTCTTGAAACGTTCAAGTCACTTGTCCTTCGCACCTCGTTTTAAATTTACGTAATACTGAGTTAGAACACGCATCGAAAGGAATATGCCGATCTCGCCTTTGCTTCAAGTATCAATAAAACTTGCGATTTTATAATTCACTGAATTATGTGGATAATACACTGTCCACCTCCCGTCTTCAAACGTTCAAGTCACTCGTCACTTGTCCTTCTTCGTACCTCGCTTTAAATTTACGTAATACTGAGTTATAACATGCATCGAAAGGAATATGCCGATCTCGCCTTTGCTTCAAGTATCAATAACCTTGCGATTTTATAATTCACTGAATTATGTGGATAATACACTGTCCACCTGCCGTCTTGAAACGTTCAAGTCACTTGTCCTTCGCACCTCGTTTTAAATTTACGTAATACTGAGTTAGAACACGCATCGAAAGGAATATGCCGATCTGGCCTTTGCTTCAAATATTAACAACTTTGCGATTTTATAATTCACTGAATTATGTGGATAATACACTGTCCACCTCCCGTCTTGAAATGTTCAGGTTACTCGTCACTTGTCCCTCTTCGTACCTCGTTTTAAATTTACGTAATACTGAGTTAGAATATGCATCGAAAGGAATATGACGATCTCGCCTTTGCTTCAAGTATTAATAACCTTGCGATTTTATAATTCACTGAATTATGTGGATAATACACTGTCCACCTGTCGTCTGGAAACATTCAAGTCACTTGTCCTTCTTCGCACCTCGTTTTAAATTTACGTAATAATGGGTTAGAACATGCATCGAAAGGAATATGACGATCTCGCCTTAGCTTCAAGTATTAATAACCTTGCGATTTTATAATTCACTGAATTATGTGGATAATACACTGTCCACCTGCCGTCCTGAAACGTGCAAGTCACTTGTCCTTCGCACCTCGTTTTAAATTTACGTAATGCTGACAGGTTTGGTGCTTGTAGTAGTGACACATGCATTTGAATTAAATTCGGTTCCAATATTTTCCCGGCGACATCTTTCTCTTTTACATTCACTGCATCCGTCCTCTTATTTTCCACGATATCCTTACACTTCATCACCATTTCAATTAACAATTATTTCTCCGTCAATGAGAAATTTGTCTCACTACTTTATTTATGATTTTGTTCATCCGTCATTTGTGCAGACGAAAATAAAACAAAAGCGCATCGCAATACATTCAGAAAATCATACGACCCATCCATAGCCTTCTATAGCTGTGATATTTACAAGTTTCTTGGCGTTAACACAGGTATGTTAACATTTTCAGAAAACAGGTTGGTGAAATGCAAGAAATTTAACATTAGTTTTAGCGCTGTGACAATTGTTACGTTACATTTGTTAACGTCGATTTTAACATCTGTTGGTGAAATCGGGCATTAGTCTTTCTTAAATGGAAAGTCGTTATTCACTTTTTCTCTGTTGGTCGTGCAATCTACTATGACTGTTATAGCTATATTTTTCAGTAAGACAATTTCTGGAAATACGCATACCTTGATAAACATGAAACAAATGAAGAAATAAGCGTGTGTACAAATAGTTTGTACAAGAGTAGAGGTCATGTGCAACATTAACTTTTTTGGTTACGTTTTGGGGTTTGTGAAGGAGATAAATGGAGAGCTCTTAGATAAAGCCATTTCCTCGAGCTGTTTAAAAGTAGCACACCTTATCTTGGGGACTTTTGAGGTGCTGCGTCTCGGTTTAGAAATTATCTGGCGTCCTACATTTACTTCTTAAAGCCTTACCATTCATATGTCAACTCCACCCGCTTCTCCTTCAGCAGCGTTTTTTATTCAGTTGTCATTTCCATTCTTACCTTTTATGTCAACTGGATGTCTTCGCTTCCTGGCCCAAAGTGTAGAGTTGAGAATGGTGTCCCATATCTCTTAATCTCCTGCTTTTATACTCTTGGCTCCTTTAATTTTTGTCTTGGTTTTTGGTACTACGTTTCCATATTAATGACGAATTTACCATCGCAATTGTGTGTACTAAAATATCCAAAATACTGTGACGTAGCAGTTACAGCACAAGGTTATTGCGAGTTTGGTGCTAGAAACCGTAAAGATAAACCACTCGAAAGGCACACAACTCCGGGCAATAAAGGAGAGCGTACAGCCCGGGCTAACTTCCTGCAGGGATAACCGGCGAGCCGAGGTGATACTCACCCGGCTCAGAATTGGGCACACACGAGCGACTCATGGCCATTTGTTAAGAGGGGAACCGGCCCCTGTGTGTGCTCCATGTGCAGTACGCCTCACTGTGCGGCATGTATTGCTGGATTGCCCGCAGTACGCCCGCCTTCGCCAGTCTTTGGGTTTGGGGACTAACTTGCACGGTGTTTTAGGTGACGACCCAGTGGCCGTGGATAAGGCGCTGCGGTTTGTTTTTAAAATCGGTTTTAATAAACAAGTCTGACTTGTATTTTATATTTATTAATTTTAGAGCTTTTAAATTATTAGGACTGGGATGAGTTTTTATGTACTTTTAATAGTTGTGTGTTTTTATTTTATTTTACCTTTTTAGCTTGATTAGTGTAGCTTTTAGGTTTTAATGTTGACTTAGGGCCCAAATGACCTTGTTGTCGACGGGCCCTAAAACACCACACACTCACTTACTAAACCACTCGATCGCCCGAATTATTGCCAGAAAATCAGAAGCTTCTGAATGTTTCGACATCTTAAATGTTCTGGCAAGTTTTTGACGACTGTGCTGAAGTATAGCAAGTAATGTCACTCCAAGGAATTAGAGACGTCTCTGTTCCATTGCCCCTGAGTGAACGGTTCGAAGAAGAGGCAACGTCGGGCGTATATCATTATTATGCCAGTAAGTTACTGAAGAAGATGAAGCGCCAGTTAATAGGGGAACCAGTTAACATTAACAAGTTACAAAGTGGGTTAAGCGAACTCTCGTTGAACGTTGGACTATATGCAGGCACTTATGTTGTCACAATATTTTAAATACGTTCTATAATTTCGAAAAGCGCACTAAGCAGGCACTAAAATTGCTAATCTTGAGCCCCTTTTTAGATCATTTACACCCAATGCTCATGTGTAAGTTTATAAACATTTATCAGTTTATACAACCTTGTTTGCTGAAAAACATATTTTTGTATTTGTGAGTATTATTGCAAAATATTCAAAAGGGCTTGTATGTTGTGGGTAAACTCAGCTAAAGTCTAAAGTTCTACTCTTATATTTTGGCTTTAATTTTTGTCAACCCCTTTTTTGAGGGGAACTCTGTGCTCCTTTACGTCCCAATACGAGGGTGGTTTATGTTAAAACATTTCTTATCTTTTTTCAAGACTGGGACTGGATAGGAACTTCTGTTTTCTTTAAAATACACGTGGACTCTTTGTGAATGCGTGATAGAGATGGCAGCACTGTACAGTGCATAGAACTTTAGTTAGGACTGTTTTTGATACTTAAAGTGGCGACGTTTTTATTGCAAGAACAGCGTGTAATCATTCGTTTTCTTCATTTTCCTGATGTGACACCTATTGAAATTCATCGCCAGTTGAATGAGGCATGTGGTGATGGTACCATGGATGTGTCTAATGTGCGTTTCTGGTTGCGACAGTTCAATGAAGGCAGAACATCGTGTGACAACAAACCAAGATAATCACGGCCTCGCACCAGCCGGTTTGATGGCATGATCCAGCGAGTGGAGAACGTTGTTTTGGAGGATCACCGATTGAGCGTTGCAGACATCATCATCACAATCATCATCATCATCATCATCATCATCATCATCATCATCATCATCATCATCATCATCATCATCATCATCATCATCATCATCATCATCATCATCATCATCATCATCATCATCATCATCATCATCATCATCATCATCATCATCATCATCATCATCATCATCATCATCATCATCATCATCATCATCATCATCATCATCATCATCATCATCATCATCATCATCATCATCATCATCATCATCATCATCATCTTCTTCTTCTTCTTCTTCTTCTTCACTTCATGGATTAGGCTCTCGCCTGTTCCGTCTTCACAGTGTCTCCCTCAATCTTTTCCTCGGCCTCCCCACGTCCCTCTTTCCTTTAGGACTATATTGGAAAACTACTTTTGGCAGTCTTGTATCATTCATTCTTCCAACATGTTCAAACCATCTTCTTCTGTACCTATCCATTTTTGAGGTGATAGCTTCCATTTGTAATCCATTTCTTATATTTTCATTTCTCACTCTATCTTCCCTTGTTCCTCCTTTTGTTCTTCTCAAGAATATCATTTCGCAACTTTGTTTTATGCTGATGGTTCTTTGTGTAGGTACCCAGTTTTCACATCCATAAAGTAACGTTGGGACCACCATGGTGTTGTAAAATTTTATTCTTGTTTCAGATCTTGTTTTATTTTTTAGGGTTTTGTGAATTGTTCCAAAATTGTTTGAAATGTCATTAATATTTTGTTCGTATCTTTAACTTTCTCATTTTTGATTTCATACCCTAAATAATTGAAGGGGGGATACTTGTTCCAATACTTTGTCATTAACGACTATTTTCGACCTTATTGGTATTTTGCCCCAGTTTACTATTATTTTTTACTTTTCTATTGATATTTCAATATTAAAACTTTTGCATATTTGGTTAAGATGGTGTATTGAGTGTTGCAGATCATCTTCTGTTTCCTGTATAATTACTACGTCAGTTGCATGTAATAAAATATTTAAAATATTTCCTTGGCCTACTTTACAGTGAAGAATCTGAGTAATTTAAGTGTCCTATGAAAGGGTTACCAGCCCATTGCTTAGTAGGTTTGTCTCGGGTATTCCTTTCCTTAAGTGGAATGCCTTTACTCAGCTATGGAGTTCCACCTACTCCCTACACTTTGAGTTCGGAGTGTGAGCATCTCCTAGCCGTTGACGTTCCCACGTCATAAAGTCTACAAGGCAGTAGATTCTCTCTCTATTACCACTTGAGAGACAGGGTGCCACTTCCGCCATTCTCGTCGTTTCGGCTCCTTCAATCTCTTCCGCCGAGAACTGCCGTTATGGTCTTCGCCTTTGGTACGCCCCGGGTATTTTATTTCCCCGGTACCCGCCATATCTGACGAGCTTTCCCCTATCCGCCACCTGGGGAGCCGCCCGATGGGAGCGACAACTCCACACGGACATCACCTCCAAAATTGGCATTTATGTGGGATGTATGCACACAATCCTGTATGAAGGTCTGAAAATGTGAAAAGTGTCTTGCGGAGTTTCTTCGTAACAAATTTGAAGTGATTACTCATGTTTACTGCTCACCTGACTAAGCTTCTAGCGACTTTTGACTGTTTCCCACGATGAAAGACACTCCGTGGTCGCAGATTCACTAGTCCTGCTGCTATTGCATCAGCGATTTTCCAGTAATCAAAACACACTCGTAAAGAAGCGTTCGCAGCGGCCATGGAATCATGGAGTCGACATTGTAAAAAATGTGTACGGCTAGAGGGAGGTTACGTTCAGTAACTGACAGCAGTTTTACATTTTTCTTGTGATTACTTTGAGAGAAAAAAATAGGAGGTGTTGAATGCACCTCGTATTTCAGATGTATTTCTAGGTTTTCATGCCAAATGCCAGTACTTCTCCAAAGGAAAGAGTACACTTGGAAATTAATTGTTCTTTCACACTGGCCGTGTGTAGGCTAAATTGTGGAAACGTAGAGTCAGAATGAAAAATTCAATGCCATAGCCGGGATTTGAACCACGGATCTTCTGGTTTCCGTCCAGCCGCTCTACTAGAGCTACTATGGCCAACGTGCCGATATGGCATTAAATTCTCCAACTGACTCGTATTTTTCATTCTGACTCTACGTTTCCACAATTTAGCCTACACACGGCCAGTGTGAAAGAACAATTAATTTCCATTAATTGACCTTATAGTGGGTAAGTATAAAGCCCGGGCCTTAAAGTACTTACATGTCGTAAATCGCCATTAAGGCAGTTGTCTCATGTGTTTATGAGAACTCTTAAGTGGTTTACCGGGAAAATTAGAGTCAGTTGGAGAATTTAATGTCATATTGGCACGTTGGCCATAGTAGCTCAGTGGTAGAGCGGCTGGACGGAAACCAGAAGATCCGTAGTTCAAATCCCGGCTATGGCATTGAATTTTTCATTCTGACTTTACGTTTCCACAAAGAGTACACTAATTTGACGGGTCAGTTATCACTCATTTTAGGCAACTACAGTAATGGGACGGTATTCTAAGCCACTCTAAGAGACATCCACGCGTCTCTGTAGCTGAGAACTGTGACCTCCTGTGGTTCCTTCAATTTATATCGGGTGTAGCTAAACTCATTTTAAATTGCAGTATGCAGGTATCCTTCCTTTGTTGTATAAGCTACAACTACGGAGCATTTCATCTACAAAATACTTATACACAGAAAACAGAACTTTAATCCCAGGACTTTACTGGCACGAGATTGTGATATCACATTAATAATTTATTAGATGACAAGAGCTCCAAGTAGAAGCCTAACTCATTCTTTGTTTAACTGAGTAACTACAGAGTTACATATGTAAGCAGTGCATATGTCACATTGATTTGGAAGCAGTGAGATACACATAAGATAAGCATAAGGCCGCTTTTTCAAAACATACATACACAGAAGCAAGATGCATATGAATGAGGGCATTGTAGGGCGTGAAAATGGTGTCAGAAATTACTGGGCTTATAAATCATGTTTTGGTACTTATCAAGATCATGCACGAGAGAATGAAACAGTTAATAAAATTTACAGACCAAAGAAGTCTTTTAGATAACAGTAAAAGCTTTGGCACGATAACACTTCTCTTGTTTCATAATCAGCATTGATATTCAATTATTGAGCTTCTTAAATAAGCAACAGTAACATTAAATTTCCCTCTGCAAAATTGTTGCTCACACTTGACCCAGAGGTAAAAGTTCTATATACTTGAATATGCATATTGTTTTCTTTCACATCAGGTTCAAGAAGTCCCGAGTGCAAATGTGGGTCAGGGTGGGTAATATTTTCCAAGTTTTTCCCTTATCCTGAAATATTAATGTCTGGTAACTAATCTCTATGAACGCTGGACTTTTATTTGAGTACCATTTCACCCATTTCATTCACCTTTGAGGTGACATAAAGTTGGAGGATGTAAATTAAAAAAATAATTTCTTTACTGCGAACTTAAGCAAGTACAGAAACTTTTATTTCACCTTAAAGTTCCCTTCTGAGATTTTACCACGAATGCCCTAAATAGAACCAGCATTGTAGAAGAAACTCTCTGTAATTTTGGTTTATATCTGTGAACAGCAAATCACAAATATGGACAGCTGATTAAATACCACATTTAGTGTTTAGTTCTGCACTTTACAAGAATATGATAAGAAGATTTGAGAATTTTATTTTCCCCAACGTAAACGTACATTTACACAGATTAATTGTCAAAAATTCTAATGTCATCATGGATCCCTCAGGATCAATGATCTGAGTCCTTTTGTTTTTGTACAGTGAGTGCCAAAGTGACTGAGATGTAAGATGGAGAAAATTGAGGCTCGTAGTGTGATCCATGATGAGGTGACGGCTATTTATGGAAATAATTGCCTATCGTACGACACTAATGTGAGGTAGAAAAAGGATTTTCAAACTGGTCACATGTCCCTGACAGATGAGCCAAGAGCTGGTAGAGCCCGCCTCGGTGGCGTAGACGGTAGCATGTCTCCCGCACGTTCAAGAGGTCCCGAGTTCAAATCTCGGTCAGGGTAAGTTACGTGAATAAGGACTTTCCGGGGTTTTCCCTTATCCTAAAAGACGAATGTCGGGTAACTCTAAGCTCCACGGACCCTGTACACATTTGAGCATCATTTCACCCAATCCATTCATCGTCCGGTATGACTTAAAAAAATAAAAAGTTAAAGTATAAAAAAGAGCTGGTAGACCGTCAATGACAGACGATGCTGTCACAGTGAAGAAAGTGAAGCGTTTAATACTGAAAGACAGACGAGCAAACATCCAAATGCTCATGAATGAGACACATCTTAGTTATGGTAGTGTGTGAAAAATTATTCATGAAGAACTACACATGTCTATGGTGTCTGCACGGTGTGTTCCACGTTTGCTAACCCCTTTCCAAAAGCAAACACGGCGTGACCTTTCAACACAGATTTTGGTGCTGTTGGAACAGAATGAAGATGATTATTTGATCGTCTGGTAACCATGGATAAATTCTGGATCTATCAGTATGATTCAGAGACAAAAACCATGAGTATGGAATGGAAACATGCCGATTCCCCCACTCCCAAAAAGGCAAAGGTGCAAAAGTCAGCTGGGAAGATCCTGCTTTCAGTTCTCTAGGACTGTCATGGAGTCATCCTTACAGATTATCTTGCCAAGGGTCAAACCATCACTGGCAGATACTACTGCAGGTTTCTGGACAAGTTACGAGAAGCTCTGATTAACAAACGACGCGGTATGCTCTCCTAAGGTGTTCGTCTTCTGTCTGACAATGCACCAGCTCATTCATCTCAAGTTGCAGTTGACAAAACAAGTGAATGTGGCTTTGAGACGTTACAGCATCCGCCTTATTCGCCCGATCTCACACCAAGTGTCTTTTTCTGGTTCCCGGAAATGAATCCATTGCGTGGTCGACAATTTGGCAACACAAATGACGTGGAAGAGTGGTTTAAAGCGAATTCTACAGACTTCAACAATCAAGGTATTCGGTAGGTCAAGGAACTCTGGCAAACATGTGTAAATCTGGATGGTGACTAAATAAAGAAGAACTAACAAACACATATCAACACAAACTCTCTTTCAAATTTTAGGGGTGGTAATTAAAACTTTACTACACCACCTCATGTATAATGAGTTATCTGCTAATTGCTTCTGAGTCCTTCTAATTCTAATAAACTTTGCTTGGAGGGAGCGGGATGGCTTGGGTGGTTTCATCTATGGCCCACATTTGGGAGGTTCGGGTTCGATTCCCGTGACTGAACTGACTCGTGTAACCGGGTTTTCCTGGGTCGCCGGGCGAGAGGTGAGTAAGTTAATTACATCCCCCGAATATCCTGTCCCTCCATTTCTCCATTATAATTTCATATCATCTCTCATCTGGAGGTCTCTTTCAGGTTAGAAGTGTTGGCGGGAGTCTTGGCGTTGCATGACAGGATGATATGCTCTTGGTAAACACTTCCTCCTTCGGTAGGATACGCTCTCCGAGCCGACCTGGTAGGCCATTCTGCTGGCCTGCCAAAGGTGATTTCAAATGATAAACAGTGGGGGCCCTGCCCTTGCACTATCCTTGACACAGCTGCACTCTTTCTCCTCTCGCCTCATCCTTCCTTCCGGGGATGCCCGAATTGAGGCATAGGTACAACAGAACAAGACTGGTCGCAGTAACGAATCCCCTTCGTGCCGTAATCAATGCAATACAATCCAACTTTGCTTAAATGGTAAGATGCAGAAAAAATCTTATTAAAAGAACATTTACCACCTTTTAAAGTCATATGTAAAGACGTAATGTGGATTTCCAACATATTCCTGTTTATTAGCTCCGGTATGGTAAGTGCAGGGAGGGGGGGATGAAGTTGGGGGAAGACGGAAATTTCGTAATATTTTGCTCATCTGAGACTAGATAGCAGCACTTACCACATCATAGTTCCAGTTGGAACTATGCTGTTGTGTTCGGTTTTTTGTGGTTCCATTTATACTCCGCTTTTAACTGCAATGGTCATATCGGTGGCCGTTCTCCTTTGGAGACATATCGAAGGTGTTAACCTTTGTTCGGTTGGTTTTAATCATTACATCACGCACACATTCGCACTCTCATTCATACTTACAGACTCTGGGGAAGATGAGGAATTATATCATTCACCTACTTTGGGCAAGGGATCAGGTGGGAGAATTCAATCAAATACTTTGGAGTCAAACTGGACAAGTGCCTAACTTTTCGGGAGCACAACCAGGAGCAAGCTCATCGGTCGTGTGGTGCCGTGGCATAACTATACCCTGTGCTTAGGTCTGGATGTCTGTTTCCTTAAAGTTGCGCCTCTTTATGGCTCTGATCCTCCCTGTCATGCTCTATGCGTGCGAAGTCTGGGGTATGGCCGCAGGCTCACACCTAGTTCTGCTCCAACGTGCACAGAATAAATGTCTTCGGATTATTTATTCTGTTTGCACAAGGTTCCCCGTGAGACTACTTCACGAGGCTTCATCCCTCCGCTATGTGGAGGATGAAATTTGGCGCCGGGCGACAAAATTGTTCGAGAGTTTGCCTCAACACCAGAGTGCCCTAGTCATATCCCTTGGGGATTATGTACCTCGTGAGCGTCGCTTAAAGCGATACCGGTTACCCCACCCCGCGTGTCTTGCGGTCATTACCGGTAACCACATGATCTCCATTCCAGCCTAAACTAAATTTCAGCTATGCAAAATTTATTCTGGAAAATTCAAAATTATACATATCTTCTTCCTAGTTTATTAACTAATCCACCAGCGGTGCACGCTGTCTGTAGCAACCGGTTCATCATCCCCTGAGGAGCAACAAGCTACCTCCCTACACTACCCCCACTTAATCTACACCCGTCATTCTGCAACATCCACATCCCGCCACTACGTGGTTAAGCTCTTCCCAGAGCAGGTACACGATTTGACCACCCTTCGGGCTGTTCCATTATTTAAAAAAAATAAAAAAATGGTAGCTCGGACCAATATGTCTGGTAGCGTACACTTAAAATAAGGTTCACTTGCATCTTCCCCCAGGCATAGGGGGAAGTTGAAAGTTCTTAAAGAATACTGATAAATTACATATGACCAATCATGACGGCTTGACCGATCATTCTTCAGACTATTGAAAACATTTTGGCAGCAAGCTTTGAATACTTGGATTCATTGAAACCCTGGCCGGAGAGTTACAAGTCTGCAGTTTGGTCCTCTCCTTTCTTCATTGTGTCATGTCTCTAACATACGTTAAATTTACATTTTATAAAGTGTCTTACCTGTTGTAATACAAATGCTCAATTTAATTTTTTTTTTAATTTCAAACTTTATGTTGTTGCATATTCCTCCATGTTGTTCCACCTTCCCCTCTGTTAACTACCATCTTCCCCTAATAATGGCGTAAGATGTAAGTTTTGTTGCAATTAGATAAGATAAGATACTTTTATTTATCCTTTGAATACAATTATTTTAAGGACACGTCAATTCCAATTGTATATACATATATACATACATAGGTTTATCTTTTTACATATCTCTATACTTAAATTCTTGCAAACTATAGAATGCATTTGTTATTAAGAATGTTTTTATTGCCTTCAGTTTATATTCCATTTTATTAATTATTTTAATTTCTTCTGGTAACTTATTATATAGTTCTTTATCCATGCTTTTACTGCAGCGGTTGTTTAGAGTTCCCCTATGCACTGATCCAAAGTAGTCGTAATTATTACTTAGAGTATAATTAGGTATACCATGATTTTTTGGTTCTTCTTTTCCTTGTAAAATAATTTTTATTGTTTCATAACAGCATGAAACAGTTAAAATACCAAACTCTTGAAACTTTAATTTGCATGTCTCTCTGCTATTTATTTTTGCCATTATTCGAATTGCTTTTTTGTAGTTAGAATACTTTTTTTACATCTGTTGCTGTGATGTTTCCCCATAAAGTTATCCCATATTTTATGTGTGAGTATATAATTGCATAGTATACTTGTTTTAAAGTTTCATAATCCATGTTTTTCCTACTTGTTTCATTATAAATATACCTTTATTTAACTTTTTAGTTATATGAGCTGTCAATGGCTTCCAGTTTAATTGTTTGACTATTATTACACCTAAAATTTTAGTGTCCTGAACTTCCGGTATTGTTTCACCATCTATTGTAATGTTTATATCATTTTTACTATAATTTCCTAATTCAAAATTTATTCATGCTGTCTTGTGTGCGTTTAGAATCATATTTAGGTTTAAATAGTGCTGTTTTATTATTTTAATTAATTTCATTGCTTTCTTTTCCACCTCCATTGCTGACTTGCCTCTAATTATTATTGTCATGTCATCTGCATATCCAATTCCAAAACCTCCATTTCTTAGTATTATTTCAAAAATATCATTCACATAGGCTAAAAATAAAAATTGTCCTAGTTTAGAACCCTGTGGTACTCCTTGTTTAACTGATTGAAAATATGATCTAAATTTCTTTATCATACTCCAGCCATTTCTATGGCTTATTTCCACACACTGTGGATTAATCGTACATTTTATCTCCTCACATTTAAGGATACTGATAACTGTTTCTCCCAGTAACAATTAAATATACAGGCAATATCTTGAGGTACTTTTTATATTTTTCTTCAGTTCCATTTCCACGACAAAAGGACTTAACCTTTAAGTATGTCATCTTCCCCCCGACTTTACTTACATTTACTTTTCTCCAATGCGAAGTCATTGTTTTCTGTATCTCCTGGCCCTGAAAAGAGAAAGGAATGTCAAGGTTATTACGTTACTATTTGACGTTTAATTAATCAGTAATAGTTTGTGCTTGTAGGTGCTACATGAACACTACTTTTTATCACCATGTAGATCATTTAGGTTAACGAGGGAAGCCTCGGTAATAGCCAGTGCGGTCATCGCTGCGCTGTAATTCCCGCCTCAGGTCCTTTTGCCGCTCCCTTTCAATCGATGTAGCCAGTAGATGGAATATCATTTACTCCTGTTCGCTGTAACGTGATTAAATAAACCAGGGCAACAGTAATAAACTGCATTTGTAAACAATTCAGCGTTTTTATTTGTTTGTTTATATGATTCTCTGACCTAAGAG
Source organism: Mantis religiosa (assembly GCA_030765055.1). NCBI lineage: Eukaryota > Metazoa > Arthropoda > Insecta > Mantodea > Mantidae > Mantis > Mantis religiosa. The sequence goes on along the minus strand of CM060955.1, from coordinate 147,971,677 downwards.
AAAACTGTGTACTCTTTTAAACGTTTGTATTTAATCGGAAAGTTTTGTTTAAATTTTAAAATATCAACTCTGTATTAAATGTCTTTAGTACAGTGTGTTTGTTTTACTGCGGGGCCGTAGAACGCCCATATGCCGAAGGGGATGAATTTTCCATTAACTCTCATATGTTCTTGCGTAATTTCTATAATTTATGTTTTTAAAATTATCATTCTTCGTCTAGTAGAACCACTGTTCCTATAAACTTTACGTTTAGTATGTATCATGCATAAAACGTCTATGGAAAGGTACAATCTGAAAAATTCGATGCCATAGCCGGGATATGAGCTGCAGATCGTCCGGTCTCCGTCCGGCTGCTCTTAGCAATTGAGTTATCATGGGCAACATGTCAACATAACACTAAATTCTTCAACTAACTCCCGTTTTTCCCAGTAAACCATTAGGAGTACACATAAACACATGAAACAACTACTTTAATGGTGACTTACTGTACTGTAAGTACTCTAAGACTCGGGCTTTTTAAGGGGACTTACAACAAGTCAATTGTAGGGACCCTGTCCTCTGTACTGTCGTGACTCCTTCCCCGTAGGTGAGGGGATCCGTCCCCTCCAGCTTCTGTAGTGCGAGGGCTGCGGACCCTTAGCACTCCTGGTACCTCTGACGTTACTAGAGGAACCTTGGGCCTAACATTCGAGCCGCTCCCTGAATGTATGTGTGTGTGTGTGTGTGTGTTTGTGTGTGTGTAGTGTTTAACGCCCGCTTTTACTACATACGGCACCGCAGGCGATGACACTCATGATACATGAGATGCAGATGGAGCACCAGTGGAAAGATGGTGGGGGAAACTGGAGATCCCGGAGAAAACCCGCCCCAGTGACGTGCTGTCCACCACAAATCTCACTTTGCGGTCACCTGGGATCGAACCCGGGCCACCTTGTCGAGAGTCGAGCGGTCTAACCACTGAGTCACGGCGCGGCCCCGCTCCCTGAATGGGAGTTGTTCGGATTGGGTTGGACTCGAGGGGGCCGTGTGATCTCGTAACCCTCGGGAAATCGGTAACTCCGGACAGTCTTCGGCCACCAGGAGGAGGCAGAGGGTTGCCTAAAATGTCCCGTACTAGCCTGCAGGGCTAGTAGAAGGTGTGCTAGATCACCAGGTGGACCCACCGAGGTTTTTCGGTATTCTTCCCTGTGGGGTTGACGCATGTAAGTGGCGCATTCACTTTTACCCCTCTTGACGTTGTTGTCGATGGTGGGGCTTTTTAGACTCCAGGTATTGCCCCAAGGAAAGACCCCCGGAGTTTTCCATCGCTCCCGGGTAACAGAGGCCGAGGTTTTCGAACTTTCGGGTAGACATCACTGAACTTTATCGTGACTCCTTTGGCGTGCAGCCCTCTAGAGGAAGCACCACTTGGCACAATAAGCGGACAAAATTCATTGCAAAACCAATCTAATTTATCAGTGACCAGGAAAACCGAAAAAAAGGTTCAGACTGGCCGATCGTAGAATCGAGCACGGAACCTCCCTAATTGGTGCATCGCAGATTATCACAGGCTATCTCTCTTGGTGATTTGGGCATTTTTAAGAATCTTATAAAGATACAGCACGAAAATATTTCCATTTTTATTTTACTTTATTTTATTTTCTAAAAAGTGCCAGTACGGTCGTAGGTGTCGCACCCTTAATATTCACGAGAAATAATACATATAATGAATTTGACAGGATTAGTCCGTGTATTGCATGTTTAAGAAGTATTTATAACTTGGTGTAATTTATAAATATTGAGAGATGGGTAAAATCGTCGTGCAGAGAATATGCAGATATATTTGAAGTACACATTTTAATCCTTTAGTGCATGAATTATTTTGCTACTTCTGCCACTTTTCCTGTAATTCATAAACCGGTTTTCATACCGCTTTCTGCAGTGTCTCAGCGCAATCATTTCGAATAGCCATGATCGTTTATTAAGTGATAGGTAAGGGGCTGACCATACATTGTGAATTCGATTCACGGCAACTGTTTTCAAATGTACCTGTTGTAAAAGACAGGGAGGGCCCACGTAAAATAATCGGTGTGATGACACTGTGGATGTTCACGGGGTATCATTTGACTGCAGTTGCTTGAATTTTGCCTTTTTAGGGTAAGAAAGACTACAATGTAGGTAATCGAAGAAATAATATAATATTTACAATGCATAGGGATAAAAATTTTGTGTTTTAGTGATAAAGACAGGAACAACATTAAAATAATAGAAAAAGAAGAACAGTAAAACATTTCTCAACTTGAACATGGCCTGATGTTGCATATCTGCTAACCATGCATTTAAGGATTAATTGAATATTGTTATTGCGGCTTCAAACATTTGAATTGTTATTGGGTTGTGATTTTAAACTCAATTGTCACATTTTAAGGTTTTATTAATACTCAGTTTTTCGTACGATATTATAGAAACATTGTGGGCTTTATAGTCCATCACATAGTTTATTTTAAACACCTTTCTATCGATTGTTTCCTCTATCTAACTAGTCAGAAAATGTACTTTTTAAAATATATATATCTCATCAATTTCAAGTAGATAAGTTAAACAAGGTTACCGTAGAATATATATGTACGGAGAAAAGAAAGTTATGGAAAAGTAAGACATTGAATGTCTTTCAAGAAAACAAGGTTTGATGTAATACAGAATCATATACTTATGCAAAGCATATGTGGGCAAGTCAAACAATAAGCTTCCTAATTTTTGTAAGTGAAGAGACAGAGAGGTACGTCAAACCGAAGCAATACTTAGAATGAAAGAGACAGACTGCTTCCTGTAATTTGTCGGTAAATTTTCAGTGTAGTGGATATAAAAGAATGACAACTTAGATTCTTAATTTTATGAAATGAAGGGCAATTTACTTTCATATTTACTTCTTATACATTTTAGCTTCTTAAAGTAAAAGTTATGCAAAAGATTAATTCCTAATCTAAAAAGGGAAAATTAAAGGAAAACAAAAGCATCACTTTTTCCATTTGCTTAATCCTTAGGAATGTATTGTATAAACATTTCCACATTTCATTCCAATCGCTTCAATTTAAGCTTTATTATTGTTGCATTAAATAATTGTCCTAAAAGAAAAATAGGCTAAATTTGGATACTGTACTTTCTGCATTGTACTGCGTGAAATTGTGAAATAACAAGTTGATAGAGAACTAAATACCAGAAATCGTAGTCTATAAACAATTATGTAACATGTAGTAATACGGGAAGATTGAATTAGACTAGAAAAATTTAACGTAAAACCTCGGGAATCGAAATACCACATTTGACCCCCCCGTCCCCCCCCAAAAAAAAACAACACCCTGCAAGCTATATTTTTTTCACGTCGTGTCAAGGCCGGTTTACAGTGGTGTCACGAAACGCGTCTCTTTAGCTTCCTTCTACTGAATCCTCTCATAATAATAATAATAACGATAATGATAATAAAGGTTGACATATTGCATATTGTTTCATATGTTTCGTTCATATCCACATATGGAATCCTGTCTTTTTTCGCACACTGAAATGTGTGCAAAAATGGTATCTCATCGTTCACTCATGATTGAATCTCAGTTATTAAACGTGTGCAGATAACCGAGCGGTTATATACAAGTATGTAGGAACTAGACAAAGGTTTGAATCCCAGACGTAATTGTAAAAATACTAAATGCGCTTTACGCACATTGTAATATACTTCTAATTGCTAAGGTTAAGTTGATTTTATGACATTTATGCTCATACATAGAAAATGTGGTCGAGCCCTAATGGTACTAAGGCAGGCGATCCGAGCCCCAAAGGTCCCAAAATGGTCCCAGCAGAGGAGTGGGAACTGGCAACCGACCTACCGGAGGAGGAAATAGTTTTCCTCGGAACATATCATCCCGCCATGCACCGCTGAGACACCCGCCGACATTTCTACCCAAAAAGAGACCACCAAATGAGAGATGATGTGAAATCATAATACTCCTTGTGTTGCCTAAGAAGTTGTTTACAACATCTCTGTAGCTCTGCGAGGCATGCTTTTCTGTTTGGTTCATTTTATTTTCAAAATTGAGGTCACAAATTAATTTTCTGATCTGAGGTGCTCCAGAAACACCTGAGTTCAGCTTATCTAAGGTCATTCTGTTATAAATACTACATATGTGCTTAAAACCCTCACAAAACAATGGTGTTATACTTTAGCAATAGAAACTTATCATGCCCTACTATGAGATTTTATGAAATACGAATTTTATATTTTCTCAAAGCCTGACGTGATAGAAGAAAAACGGATTGCACCGTTAAACTCAGGACAAAAAGTCCGTTTAGGAACGCTCAATCATTGGAAAACATCATTTTTTGCAGCAGAGCAGTGACATAGGAATCGTGCATTTTCGGCTTTCCATAACAATCCTCTCTAGTGCAACGATATAATTTTGTATGTCACAGGTTTCTCTGAAATGTCATTTGGCAAGGATCTCAGGAAGATCAAGAATGGGTAATGTATACAGAGAAAATGCAGAAGTACAAGTTCTGCGGCAGTTTTTATGAAATGCAACAGGCTTTAAGGTATATGGTATAGCTCTAAGCTAACCTAACCTCTAACTGATCTTCTACCTTATCTTATAAGATATAAAATTACTTTTCTCAAAATGTTTTGTATTTTACTAAGAAAATACACTTATATAGCAGCTTCTCCTTTGTGATAACCTCTTATCAGAAGATAGATTTGTTATCCGTTTTCTTTTTGACATTTGAGATTTATTTTAATTACATCTCAAGTACCACCATGGAAGAGATGTCAGTACATAATTCTTAAACAACTTTCTTTATTTCATCTCCGTGCAAGTACGAGAGCTGTTCAATAAAGAATGATCATAACTTTTACGGTCATAACTTTTAGTACTCAAATTCAATCTTATTATATTCTGTTAGTTTAATGTGAAACAAAAACCATGTTGGTACCATGGTACCATGTTGGTACTCATGGTTCCCACCTGTGATAACCAAGCAAGTTCAGATATGTTCAGTATCGCCAACCACTGCAATGGAGGTAACACGTGAGGAACAATATTCGGCTTTGAAATTCTGCTTTCGTCTCAACAAATCTTCACCTGAGGCCTATACAATGTTAAAGGAGGCCTATGGAGAGTCTGTTCTCTACAGCACAGCTCGAAGGTGGCTTAAAATGTTTAAAAGGGAAGACAATCCATTTCGTAGGAAGGTGGACCCGGTGCTCCAGTTACTGCTCTTACGGAAGAAAACATCAACACTGCTGCTCCTATTGTGAGAGAAGATCGACGAATTACCTTAAGATCACTTTCTGAAATACTGAACATTTCATTGGGTGCCACCCACACGTTGGTGACAGAAACATTACACGTGAGACGTGTTTGTGCGCGATGGGTTCCAAGACTGTTGATTCCCGAACAAAAGGACATTCGCATGCAAGTCTGCATGCATTTAAAGTTAATGTTAGAGGAAGATCCGGAATTTCTTCCAAATCTAATCAGTGTTGATGAAACTTGACTACATCATTTTGATACTGAGAGCAAAGCTCAGTTTGGAAATATCCTTCAGCACCAACCCCCTAAAAAGCATAAGTGGTTGCTTCTGCTGGAAAAAAATTATGGTCATTTTATTCTTTGATGTTCATGGAATGGTTTATCAGTATGTTGTACCTGCACAGTTGAGTCCAGAGGGTCTACTCCCATCAGTCCTGGACCCGTAGGATTAAGACCCGGGCCTCTTTAAACCAGGGAGTATCCAAGCTGTCCCAAAAGGCGTTCGGCGTCCTCCGTGGGGCTTTCCATGGGGCAACACCTGGGTTACTAACAAACCCCTCCCCATCTGGTCCAAGGACACAAGACGGGATGGAATTGGATACGCCACTTACGCGCGCCAACACCAAAGGTGAAGGCGACCGATATGACCTCGGTGGGGCCGCCTGGCGATCTAGCACACCTTTTACTAGCCCTGCAGGCTAGTACCCGGGAATATTAATGGCTTTCCTCAATCCCGTCCGCAGACGTACCCGATTCCCACGGATATCGGGAACCACTGACCCCTCGAGACCAACCCAATCCGAACAGATCACAGAGGGAGCGGCTTGAATGTTCAGCCCGAGGTTCCTCTAGTAACGTCAGGGGTACCACGAGTGCTAGGGGTCCGCTGCGCCCGCACTACGGCAGCTGAAGGGCACGGTTCCCCTCCCCTACGGGAGTTGTACCTGCACTCTTATCAGTAACTGGACAATACTACAGGTATGTCCTGAAAACGTTTCCGTGAAGAGGGCTGGATGCTGCACCGCGATAATGCGTGGCCGCCCATTGCTAATATCGTTGCTGAATATCTTGCAAAAGTCAATGTGAAGAGCATCCCTCACCCTGCCTATAGTCCGGATTAACTTTTTTCTATTCCCTACCTTGAAGAAACGCCTTCGTGGGAGGCCTTATACATCATCAGAAGCAGTGGTTATGGCTGCGGAGGCGATTTTGAAGGATTTCTAAAAAAAATGGTTTCCAGCATGTATTTGAAGACTGGCAGAAACGCTGGGACAAGTGCATCTGATTCAGGGCAGACTATTTTGAGAAAGACCATCAAAATTATGAGGATGAGTAAAGGTACGTTGTCAAAAAAGTGATCATTCTTTATTGAACAGCCCTCGTATCTTAGGGTTCAAGTGAATTTCACCACTGAGGCGGAGGTTGAGCGTGTGCCTATAACATTTGCGGGATAAGTCACGAGATAAACAACTTCATTCTCTCTATTGGAGAGAATGGGATGATTTGTGTGCAGGAACTGTTTTCATTTTACACTGCACTGTTGAATAAATTAACTACATTGTATACACACAAAAAAGCTGCAGTGATACAAAACAAGTGTTAAACTTCGATATCAACGAGAACTGTACAATGAAATATTGAATTGCAAAGCATTTGCTATTGGATAATGAGGGAGTTTGAAAATAGGATCCAAAATCTATAATATACTTAATTCATGCTTTTTTGTACACTATTTGATCAACGATTTCTATCGATTATAGAAATAGTTGCGCTAATTACTACTGTTTAAGATAGAGGTTCCTGTAACAAGGCTAACAACGTGAGCCTCAGTAGGGAATGATTATAATCCATGCGTATTGTGACTTTTTGGGTTCGTAGAATCAAAAGTCTAATTTAGAGAAGTTTAGAACTTTCTTCATTTGCTTAGAAAAAAAACCCTGTAAACCAAAAGAATTACGTCACATACACAATTACAATTTTCCAATGCCGTTGACCACAAACAAAGGTGTTCACAGTTGCACGATACTCAGTTCTGATTGCACTCTGTATATAACTCTTGTTACAACTCCATTTTAGGACTACTCTGGCGTGTCTCGATAATTCTAGACTGTTCTAGAACAAACGAAAAACCAAGTGTTCTCTATCAATCAAGATGTCATTAGAATTTTCCTTTTGTTTCGGCAGACATCTATCTCCGTGCTGTCTTTACCAGTTCCTTTGTGTGCACAAGCCGCACTGTCGCGATAACGGATTCTCGACCATCGTAAGCGACCCCAAATTGAATTTTCCAACCTTTTATAATAATTCAGGTGTTAAAATAAACATTGGAAAAAGAATCAATTATATCTTATGGATTACCCATTCTTCTAATTCAATGGAACTACCAGTGATTCACCCATATAGCCGTGAATGTTACGTCAAGGAACAATTCGTCATTGCTATTGCCTTCACTGTCTGATTCTTGCAAATTTATGGTGTTAGGCTCCAAAATTTCGTCACTTGCTATTTCTTTCCAAAAGTTGTCTTCTTGTAGTTTTTCTGTATGTCTTATACAGTTTTCATAGTTTCGTTGTGTTACTTTGCCAATTTTTTTCGTGAATAATTCGTTGAATGTCAGCCAGTTTAAGATCATTGTTTCTATTTGCATCTCTCCTTTCTATTTGAGACCACAGTAACTCAACTGGATTTTATTGGCAGTGCTAAGGTATAAGCCGGATTACTTCGTGTCTTTTTTCAATTGCGAGTTGATTCATCTTTTCATTGTTTTTAAGAGAAAGAACTGAATAACATTGATTTAAACTCTCTATAGGAAATAAAGGAAGAGTTCAAAAACATATACATATCTGACGGCTCACGTTCTGCAAATGCAGCACTCTGCAGGCCAGTAGGAAGTGTAGTGTTTGTTCTCTCTCGAATTTAACAAACATCTTGGCTAGCATATGTCAATAGTTTACATTTCAGTTCTGAGTAATTACAAATACGAAGAATTACAAATTCAAGTTAAAACACCTCCTAATTTTCCTACTGGACTGGAACCAAATAGGAACTTCTGATTTCTTTTTAAATTACACGTGGACTCTTTTTGAACGTGCTACAGAGATGGCAGCACTGTATAGTCTATAGTACACTAGACAGAGACGAGAGTTGGGACTGTTTTTGATAATTGAAATGACGACGTTTTCATCGCAAAAACAGCGTGTAATCATTCGTTTTCTCCATGTTCGTGACGTGACAACTATTGAAATTCATCGGCAGTTGAGTGTAACATGTGGTGATGTTACCATGGATGTGTCTAATGTGCGTTCCTGGCTGCGACAGTTCAATGAATGCAGAAGATCGGGGTGACAGCAAACCAAAACAGTCATGGCCTCGTAAGCCGGTCTGACGACATTGGGGAACGTTGTTTTAGAGGATCACTGATTGATCGTTGCACACACCGCCTCCAAAATTGGCATTTCCGTGGGATCTGTGCACACAGTCCTGCATGACAAGGCAACGCACCAGTGCATCGGAGAACGCGACGCAGGAGTTTCTTCGTGACAACTTTGAAGTGATTACTCAAGGCTTCCTACTCACCTGACCTGGCTCCTAGCGACTTTTAGCTGTTTTCCACGAAGAAAGAAACTTTCCGTGGTTGCAGATTCAATAGTCCTGCCGCTGTTGCCTTAGCGATTTTCCAGTGGCCAAAAACATACCCTAAAGAAGCGTTCGCAGTTGCCATGGAATCATGACGTCGACGTTGTGAAAAATGTATACGGCTAAAGGGAGATTACGTTGAGAAGTGGCGCTAGTTTCACATGTTTCACATGTATACACGTGCAAACCAATAATGATGGTCATTACAGTTCTTACGTCACAAGCATCGTTACACTATATTGATATTATGTTTATTTATATTTTGGGCATTATTTGAGCTAAAGATATGGAGTGTTCGCCGTTATGTTAGTAAATTTACTCCCTACTTTCCACGTGAATCACTTTTGCAAAATTTGAATTTTTGTCTTAGTGCTCGCCATATCGCAAACAACGAAGAATGCAATATGTCAACACCCCAGGACTCCGATAGTGTTCTAAGACTAATAATATTCCATTTGAAAGTCACAGTAATCTTCACAGTGGTGTCTCATTTGCACTGCTTTTTATCAAGTGATAGCGTTTCGATTCCCGGCTTGAGTAGGGATTTTGAGAGAGAATGATCTGGGGTTCACTCAACCTCCATAGGCCCCAATTGTGGTTATCAACCCCGCGACGTCCCACAGACTTTACCACTTAAGCCGTCCTCAGTGTAAGTTTAGGAATTTGTATCTGCACAGCATGGGATATTAACCAAGCTGCCTCTTGATCAGGAAACCCAATCGCTCTCAAATCTGCTGGAGAGCAACTAAGCTACTTGAATGCCTCAAATTGGAGTGCTGGTTTGTTCAATAGGCTCTCTCTCTCTCTACTGTATTGCATGCACTACTCTAACAGGCACTAATTAGCAGAATACAGCGAATCAAGTGGGAGTATTATATCTACCAATTAGAGACGTGCTTATACAATCGTCTGTTATACTCCCTTCTCACATAACATTACCTATCTGATTAGTGCAGTCTCAAGGTTCCGACCTCTTATAAAGTCCTGTAAATTTATTGCTTGTTCTTTGAACTTTTTTGGACAACGTTTCTTTACATAACCTTCCGATTTTGCAATATGATATCGCATTTATTGATTTGTGAGATTCATAATTACACAAATAAGGGAGGCATATAACAATAATTGTACAAATAAGTGTCAAATTAAAACTAGATAATGTAAAACTTTGATGTGTGATATAGGAAGACTTTCTCAACTCTTTAGGAAACCATTCTTACAAACGCTTATCCCTCTATCTACTTACATTAATGGAGATCAGTAGAATGTAAGAGCTAATCAAATATCTTTTGCACTATCTAATATTTTATACTTATGTTATTGTTGCTATGCATCGTAAGTTGACATACCCGCTTGTCAACTAGTTACTATGAAAACAAAAGAAATCTAAGTACTTTAAACATAACCAAAAGCACTATTGTGGTAAGTAAAACTGTTTTGACATATTGATTGTGATATTAAAATTTTTACACTTACTGAATGCAATTGCGCCATCTCCACTCCTGCTCTTTCCACCTAAACCTGTTGTTTTATATATTTGTCCAGAAGAGGACGGTTCTGCTCTTTCTGTTCCCATTGAACAAAATCTTCTCAAAAAATTTCATTTTGCTTCGCAGAGAATTGTCCACTTACAGAGCCCGACAGAAGTATTCGAATAATATAACATGTAACATTGCACGTACTATAAATACTGCAATATTTATTTGGCGGCCTTGAATTTTTAAACATGAAAACATTAATATTTTATGTCTGGGAATCAATATTTAAAATAACACTTTGCATGTAATCATTACACAACCTGTACTGTATTTATTCCATTGCCCCTCTTATTAGAGGACATAGGTATTCGAACGTACCCAATCAAACAGAGAGAAAGGTGGTTGGACGTACCCTACATGCTATGGCAGTTGTGTTTATGCTATGCCTTGAGACTGTGTGCTCAAAGTTATTCAGCCGATTGTGAACTCACTGCTCATATGGGACGTAAAGTTAAGGAAACAAGGGTGACAGCGAGGAATATCATGATAAATATGTGCAAACAAACAAATCTGTATCTGAATTTGCCAAAATCAATAACAGAAGCAAAACTACAGTGTTCTGCTTAATTCAGCGCTTCAAACAGACAAATACTGCTGTAAATAAACCTGGAAATGGCGCTCCTTCTAAACTTACCGCCAGAGACAGGAGGCAAATAATAAAAACGGTGAAGCAGTATCCAAGAGTCACTGCATCTGAGATTAGAGGATGCCTTGAGCAATATTTTGGCACTGTGGTTCACACCAGAATAGTTGAACGAGATTTAAATAGTACTGGGTACAATGCCCGCGTTCCTAGAAAGCAACCATATTTTAATAAGGACAATAAGAAAAATCGTATAGAATTTGCTAAACAGCATGTGGTGAAACCAACAGAATTTTAAGATAAGTTTTTCTGGTCGGACGAGGGCAAATTCTGCTTATACAAGAGTGATGGACGTCTTAAAGTGTGGAGACTGCCAAATACAGAATGGGAACCTAAGGACGTGGTAGGTACAGTGAAATATGGTAGCAGTAGTGTGATGGTATGGGGCTGTATAGCTTCATCTGCCTTTGGAGAACTGGTGTTTATAGATGGGGATCATGGGAAAATTTGAATAAAAGAGGTTTCTTGAAAACAATCTTAAAAAGAGTGCACAGAAGCTGGGATTAGGACATGATTATTACTTCCCGCAGGACAATGATCCGAATCATACTGCTGAAATTGTAAGGCTTTGGATCATGTACAACACTCCTCACACCGCCCCAGTCTTCAGATTTAAATTCTAAAGAGAACATCTGGAAGGAACTCGAGGAGCGTGTGAGGAAGCATCACATCAGAAGCAAGGACCATCTGAAAGAACTTCTTCAAACAGAGTGGAGAAATATGTACTGTGCAGTCTCTAAACAACACATGCAGACAATGTCCAAACGAATATGGACAGTAATTCAAAGAAAGGGGATGATAACTAAATACTAGCTGTTCTCTGTTCGAATATTTATGTCCAGATGTAAAGTAACAGTTTTATTTCTCCTTGTAGTGCAAATTAGTTTCAGTTGCTATTTATGAGTTTATATGTTTAATGGAATACTCAAGTTTATTTTGTACCAGTTGTATTTACGTATGCTTTCTCTGCGTAGCTCAAAAATAATATAAGTGATAAATATGTTTAATTTCAAATACTTATGTCGGCCTATGGATGCCATTTCAATGACAGAATCTACGAAGAAAGTAGCAAATGTTCTTCTAAAAGCATGACCAGTATAAGATTTTGGATCCTCTAGCTTCAGATATGTTGCAATTTTTGAATATGTAGCTGTTTATCTCCACTGGTAGACCAATACATTTACAATTTCAAAATGTTAGGAAAAGGTGCTTTCATCCACCGTTTTCAGATGTCGCTGCAAAGTACTTCTGAAAAATTTCCCCGAAATGAACTACACCAACCTTCTCAGTTATGGTAAAAGAGCAAGAAATGTTTGTTTTACTATTTGATGCCATTAATTTTTGAATGACCCATGCATTTGTTGAATTACTTTTATCTATCTTGTTATTATTAGCTCTGGCAAAGAGTAGTTTGAACCAATATCTAATCTTCTGGAAGCTCACATATCTTCAAATATCTAACATTTTCTTTCAAAACAATATTAACCCACATGCCTTGTCCGTGTATATTAGGTTATTTGCAGGTTATGGTTCTGCAATTTGACGGGATCTAATAGGGAATTAGAGCACATTATTTTTTCCATAAAGAATACCTATGGGACTGCCTAATGTAGCTGAAGTCACGTAAGAGGTCCCATGTGGTATACCCATCGTCGAGGATGTACAAGACGTCGACGTGTTTCGCATACGAAATGAGATGGTAGTCCATCGTGCAAGAGCTACACATACCATGTGTGCCTTAATAAGCTTTTTCTTAGTGAAACTGAACTGTTTATTTAATTTAGACACATAAATGAAATTGGAAATGTGAGTAGAACTGTCTTTCGCAGTGTTCTGATTAACTTCTAAGTCTTGAAGTCTCGAATTTAAATCCCTATAACTTTATCATACGTCTGTATTACGGCAATTTATTAGCTTCTCTAGAGTTAATAAACGTGAACGGTGAGTGTATGCGCATATTTTTGTTTCATTTAATCAAAATAATTAATACCTAAACACTAAAATCTAATGTGATCAAAGCAATAGAATTATGGTCAATCCGCCAGCAAAATTTTGATATCTACCTAAAGTGAACATAAGAAACAAGAATAATAAGGAACGGTGCCAAAACGCATTTAAATTAAACGTTACATAAAGCAATCACAAATTAATGATACACATGTTCCGTTAGTATATGTTGTCGATGTTAAAGGTCATTGCTTCATTTACAGAGTAAATTGTCTAGATCCGATACAGATTAATTACGTTTATGATTATGAAAATGAGAGATTCCGGAGGAAAACCACCACAGCCTGCGGGCCACCTTGCTGAAAGCTAAAAGGTCTAATCACTCAGTCACGGCATGGCCCGAAAGAATTGAAGGTAAGTCGTAAAATCCTAAATTCACCAAACATTTGTAAATCCAGCTGGCAGGTAGTAAATGAATTCCGAAAACCATCAAATTTTGCTGATGCTAGCGTCTATGTAATCAAGACGAAACAAGATATCACAGATGACCTGGGAAAGGCAGCTGCAGCTTTCAATGATCATTTTGCCTCAGTTGGAAAAAATATACATTACCTCAATAAAAGCAACTGCAATAACTCGAAACCAAACAATGTGAGTGATAAAACGAGATCGAAAAATCAGTCAAGTATTTTCCTCTACCCAACCTGTGAAAATGAAACCCGTAGTATAATAAAACATTTAAAAGCAAAGAACAGCCTTGGTGTAGATGGTATTCCTATGTCATTACTGAAAACATCTAGTCAGGAAATTGTAAATCCCCTTGCTGATATAATAAACTCTTGTCTAGAAATTGGAATCTTCCCAGACAAATTAAAAATCGCCAAGGTAGTACCAATCTTTAAAAAAGGAGACAAAAGAGAACTAAATAATTACCGCCCAATATCTATCTTACCTGCCATCTCAAAAATCCTTGAACAATTAATCTATAAAAGATTCATAGGATTTTTAAATAAATTCAGTCTTATACCTAAACACCAAAATGGTTTTGTAAAAAATAGATCAACAGTCTGTGCAGTCATTGAATGCATTCAAGAGATTATAAACAACATCAATTCAGGTAGATATGCAACAGCATTCTTATTAGATCTTACTAAAGCTTTCGACTGTGTTGATAAAAGCATACTAATGAACAAACTGCAGCTTTTAGGAATTAGAGGTCTAGGATACAAATTAATAAAATCCTATATGGCAAATAGGAAACAATGTGTAGTTTTGAATTCCATTAATGGCAATGTTATATCAACTACAACGGAACTGACATATGGGGTCCCACAGGCATCAATCCTTGGTCCTCTTTTATTTATTTTATATATACACGATATAGCTGAATATGTACATAACAATACAAAATTAATACAATATGCAGATGACATCACTGTCATAGCCAGCAATACATCAAGCAAAATGCTAGAAGAAACCCTATATATAACAACTACAAAACTATTGCAGTACTTTTTTACATTAAACTTAGGTATAAATGCATCAAAATGTGAACTCATAACATTTGGCTCGAAGACACTGAATGCGCCTATACAATTAAATATTGTCAACAACTTGATAAATAGTGTTGACAATGTACAACTACTTGGGGTCACACTGGACAAAAATTATCTTTTACACCCCATGTTGACCAATTAGCATTACAACTAAGTAAACATTTATTTCTTTTAAAGTGTCTAAAGAACTATGTCCCAGAAGCAACTATTAGAATGATTTATTTCTCCCTCATTGTCACACATCTCATATGGTCTGGAGATCTGGGGCAATACTTCGAAATTAAATTTACACAAAACTTTTACTTTACAGAAAAGAGCAAATAGATATATATCTAATTTAAAAACTAAAGAATCATGTAGGGAAGCCTTTCGCCAGCAAAAAATAATGTCGCTGACAAGCCTGTACATCTACAAAACAATTTTATATATGATAAAATACATCCCATTGCAAACAATTTTGGATATTCATAACCACAACACAAAAAGCAAGAATAATTTCGCTACTGTGATGTATAGACTCCACCTGTGTGACAAGTTGCCTAGTTACATGGGAGCCAAGCTATATAATAAACTACCAGCAGAAGTTAAAGTGTCCAGTAACTTAACAAAATTCAAATTTTTCTATAAATCATACTTAATTAATAATGTTTTTTATTCAGTTGATGAATTTCTAAACTAAGACTACAACTTCAGAATTTATTGTTTGAGTGCTAGTTTCTTATTTAAAATACTTCTGACTAAAACCTAGACATTGTATTAGGTGTACAAGACATTATACATTTAGAATAACATCACCTAAGTTTTAGTTTCTTCTAATATCTGTATATATATATATATATCAAAATATCCAGCAACTTTAATTGTATATAATTGACGACTTTCCTGTTTTCAACAATGCTTGTAAAACATAAGGTGATAATAAAGTATTATTATTATTATTATTATTATTATTATTATTATTATTATTATTATTATTATTATTATTATTATTATTATTATTATTATTATTATTATTATTATTATTATTATTATTATTATTATTATTATTATTATTATTATTATTATTATTATTATTATTATTATTATTATTATTATTATTATTATTATTATTATTATTATTATTATTATTATTATTATTATTATTATTATTATTATTATTATTATTATTATTATTATTATTATTATTATTAACTAAATGAAACTTTAGTAAATTTATCCTAGTCTTTACTTCATACCAATTTTTTCCAATTAGACGATAAGAAATGACGTGTTGCCTCAAAGTCATGGCTGTTTTTCCTACCCTTTTGTCGTCTCCCTAGCATTTGTTTGATTTTATCATCTCTTTGTTTAAATTGTTCTTTTTTCCATTTAGATATTCAAAATTAAATTCAAAACAGTACGAAATCACACATTTTATTTAAAAATGGGAAAGCACTACGCAAACTTCAAATACTTTTTAGAAGACGTATATTAAACCAAAAATTAAATATTGTGAAGAGATATTAATAACTGCAAATATAGATAAACTTAACATTCTGCGAAATCAAATTCTTCGCCTAGTAACTGGAGCTGTCAAGATTCACCCAATACTTGCTCTACAAAATTTGATGATCCAAGAGTTAATCTTTACATTGAAAAAGCAGCCAGCATACAATATAAAAATAAATCAGATTAAGCTATAATGACTGGGAAAAAAGAAAATAACAAGCACAATTAAAAACTCAACAAAGATTCCTTACTAAATTCAAAGAAATCAAACACAAATTAAGATTTCCTTACTTTAAGGAAAACTTAGAAGCAAGTATCAACCGTTTAGAACTGTTTGACTATTGAACACAATCTACTTAGCTGAAGAATTTACAAAATCTTAAACCTCTTAATGTGTTCTGAAACAAATGACACTCCAAATAATACATTTAAAATATGCTGCCAATGAGTGGCTATATGTTTATACTGACGGTTCCAGCGTACCAAATAATGATGGACTGGCGCTGGTGCAATATGCGCATTCTTCTGTTTCTACAAAAGATTAAGTTTAAATTCTACAAATTATGGTGGAGAAATTTCGGCAGTACTTTAGAACTTGCAAAATTATCTGACTGTGAAACAGTCATAATATACATAACATCTGATATAACCCCTAAAAACCTAAGTATTGCAGAATACCGTAAAATCATGGCCATCTGTAATTCAACGTAAGTTAATAACCAAGCATTTCATATAGATGATACAACAAATGCTTAGGTTTATTGAAATCCCAAATTGTGACATAGGATCAATCAGAATTAAGTATTACGGTAACTTAGCAACCAAAACAGAAAAAAGAACCAATGATTTTATTTTTAAATTCTTTCTTCTGACTTTAACTCTCGAAGAGGTTAGACGCGTTTTCGGTAAAAGACTTCTTGAAACTATTAGAAGCTATTGGAGTTCATCATTTATGAACGTTTAGTATACGCTTAAAATATACATTGAATACGCGACGCTACGATAAATAATTTAAGTAAAAGCACCTTTGAATCATTTATAAATAAAAGGAGAAAATTAATATATAGCAGGGGGCTATGTACATCAGTGGAAAACGTCGCATGTAAAGAATAAAATGATGTCGAAAAGTATAATTCCAAGTAAAGTAAAACGGTATTAATTATTTTGTTCCATAGTTGCCCAAAAATGAAATCCCTTTTGTATCGATACCACGCCTGAGAAGTTTCACATCTCATCGTTCGCCGCAGCTGCCGGAGAGAGGATTTATAGAAATCTTCGAGAACATCATCTTCACGGCTTTTAAAGTTTCATCGCTTCTACATCAAGGTAAGGTTTGGCTTCTACAAGCATCACCACACCGAGGGAGCGCGAAACTTTTGCGCGTGTGGGGCGAATCCTACTTCAGATGTCACCGCATCGTGTGATATAAATCCAACCCACAAGGAGGAGGACCACTCCAGAGTAATACTTCAATGGATTCCAGCACATTGCGAAATTCATGTTAATGAAATAGCTGACTAGCCAAAAAGGCAGTAAAATTGTGTCAAACTCACTTGAAGCATTAAGTTATCACGCCATCGAAAGAATTATTATATCTAAATAAAATAAAAAACTAAAGAAGATAATATATTACAAACAATAATCACAGCTATAGTAAAATTTATGTAATAGCACGACTAGAATCGAGAAAATCCTCTGTAGTAGCTTTTAGACTTCTAAAAGATCATGACTGTGTCAATAAAAATTTATTCAGCATTGGTACAGTGAATGTCCTTTCTGTATATTTAAAGAAGATATGGATGGAAACAACCTACAGCGCTGTCCAATATCACTGGGGGGGGGGGGGGGGGAAATTCATATACCCGAAACAAAATAGGCAAATTCTTATGTAAACTGATCTGCTGATTCCAAAATTGTCCCTCAAAATGCTGTATCACGTAACGTTTTTTTAGGTATTCATAATTTTTTAAGAAAACTTACAGAAATGTGATGTGATAACTCATATTTGATTAATTGAAAATAATAGGTATTTTATTGCCACATAACATTGAAAATAATAATAATTATTAATTATTATTAAAATAAATAAACACAAGATAATAATGAAAACCAATACCTGAATTATATCAGAATTGTTTCACTGTTGATTTTCTTTGTATTGACTCTCCCGTTTGAGGAACCAACAATAGTCTCCAAACATGGCTGAGTCACAGCGATACCCTGGTAATGTCTTTCCATCTCAGAAATGTCCTGGTGAAAACGCTCACCTTGCTCATAACTTACTACAGCTCCTAGGTTTGTAGGGAAACTATCAAGGTGAGAGTGCAAAAAGTGGATTTTAAGTGACATACGGCAACCAATTTCTTTGTAGCTCCTTAATAGTTCTGAGACTAAAGTTTCAGAATTTTCTTCTTTGTTATTGCCCAGGAAGCCTTCCACCACTGATTTAAATGATTTCCGTGCAGCCGGTTCAACACGTTTAAGCTTTGATTCAAAAACACTGTATTTAAGAAGTAGTCTTATTTGTGGACCGAAAAATATACCTTCCTTCAATTTAGATTCACTTATTTTGGGAAAGATACTTCTTAAATACTTAAATGCACTTCCACTTTTGTCCAAACCTTTAACAAAATTCTTCATTAACCCGAGTTTTATGTGAAGTGGGAGGAGAAGAACTTTGTTTGGGTATACTAGAGACACATACTTAACACTGCTTGCTCCAGGGGTATAGTCTTCCCTTTTCCCTCACTCTTTCACTATAAAATGCTTGTCAGTTGCCCTACTATCCCATAAGCACAAAACAGCAATTTTTGTGAAACCTCCCTGCAGTCCCGTTAGCAATGCAACTACCTTGAGGTCACTACAAATTCCCCAGGCATGCTTTTGATAACTAATACCATCTAAAATTATGGACATGGAATCGTATGTCTCCTTCATTCCTATGGCATGAAATAAAGGTATTGAAGGTAGTAAATTGCCATTATGAAGCAACAACACTGCCTTTAAGCTGTATTTACAAGAGTCAATGGCTATTATTTTAAATTAAGTCAATATGAGTTGGTATCATACCTCATTTCTGTAATTTTATATAAAAGAATAAGAATATCTCAAAAAAGTTACGTGATACAGCATTTTCAGAGGCATTTTTGGAATCAGCGAGTCATTTTGCATAAGAATTAGCCTATTTTGTTTCGGGTACAAAAACGTGTTCCCTAGTGTATTTAGTCAACATACCAACATAAAATAAAAAAACTGGAGTGCAAGACAGCGAATGGCTTCATTGCCAACTGCTTAACATTAGATGCCGACCACAGTCACACATTTCTAGAACAAACCTGTGGGAATAATTAATGTCTGTGCGGATATAAATTTGAATAGAACAAGGAGAAAATTATTTTGTAATTTTTGTACCATTTCTTTTAATTTTAAATTTCTAGATGTGTCATAGCTCTAACATACATAAGCATTCCTTAATTACAACCCTTCAGTGAAAATGTGAATTTGGTACGTCGTGATTGGTTTGAGCCGGCTGTTGTAATTGACATATTTGTAGATTTGTCCTGCTGTAGGTTGTATGTCAACTTAACAATGCAAGCATAAATGCTAGAGTTCAATTTACCAGCCACAGTACCGATTCACTCTTACCCTTAACCAAATATTTGGTTAACATTTGAGCATGATCCTGTGTGACTTTCTATTAGACAAGTACATCCTCAGATTGCTTCATGTTCTGTACATACAGATTCCATAGTTGCCTCCCAGTTATCATTTGCTCCAGATATAATCCCGTCCGTTTAAAGATCGAAGCAGTTTCTCATAAAATTGCATTTGGGACCACACTTTTCTCACACAAAGGTTTGCCGCTTTAATTTCCTGAAGCGAAAAGTTTTAATGAAAACGCATGTAATAATGTTACCCAAAGATTAGCGGACTCCGAAAATCTCATAGAGATAAATTACGAGGGTGAAAGCAGAAACTTGTGGAAGAGAGGAAGGGGCTATTGGCTGATCACAGCCCTCACACCGCAGGGTTTCTAACCGTTAAGAGGATGAACGATGTGACTCAGAGCACCTGCTTGGTCAGTACTTACAGATTATTTTTTATTTATCTGCTACTTACCTACAGTTAAGTAAAAGAAATATGCACATATTTTATTGAAAAGTGCTTATAGATTATATTTAGATTACCTTCTGAAACCATTCTTTAAAAGCTATCCTTATATTCAAATGCTAATTACTATAAATAATTAATATTATTGGAGATAAATATTTGTAGAAAACCATTTACTATATATTTTCTTATATGTACAATCTTTATATAGGAATAAGGTATCTTTTAATACTGGTTGCTACCTTACGACTTTATAAGTCCGTTCCTTTTCAATAATCAGGAGAATAACGACTTCCCACTTGAGGAAGATAGAAACAAGCAATATATCAGAAATACTTATAAAAGGTTTGGACACCACAATTAACAAATTCAATACTCAAGCTGCTCTCCAGTTCCAGAGGTAGTCCTGGTCGGGCGGGGCAATTTTTCTTTTTCCCCGTCCGGGTGTATTCTGCCGCAGTACCTAGCCGCTTAGCGGCTTAACCTACCTGCGAAGTGAGTCAGGAAGGTTTTTTTATTGTTCTGCTGCGGGTAGGTTGTAGTTCTGTTTAAAAAATTTTGTTTGGATATCCTTGAGTAATCTCAGAAGGCAACAGCTTAGCGGTTTTATTGCGTTCTCCCATTGCGGGGGGGGGGGGGATCGGTTTAGTGTTTTTGCTCCGTTTTGATTATGGGTGGCCTAACTCTTGAACCATCAGGCGTAAAATGAATTTTGGAGTTAATGGGCTTTACCTTGGGTTAATCAAGGGGCCCCAGGACGTCTCTGGGGAGTTTCTATGATGGCAAGCGTCTTTGCCCCTCCGGTCATATCTGCCCAGGGAGTTCACCAAAGGGTTGCGATGGGTTTGGATTTTGTCGTACATTGATCGTGCCCTCTCTCGGATGACATCAAAAATGTACGGGATTTTTGAATGTTCATGAAGGATCTGGCCTGAAAATCTCCGGTCTGTATCGTATATCACTCTGAGCGCTCTGTTCTGCAGCGTCTGGTGTCTGATGAAAGTGGTATGAAGTCTGGGCTGGCAGAGCATTGTTTTGATAAAGACCATAGAGCCAACTTTCGGGAGACGGCCATCTTGGCAAAATGCAACAGTTACTGGGAGCGGAGAGTTAAGGAGGCTTTGACCATTTTCTCCGAGAGGAGCACGCTTAATCGTGATGCTGGATTTCAGTTCAGGTCCTCTTGGAAACCGGCCTTAAAAATGGAAATCCGTTGACTTAAGAAGCACAGATCAATACAGCTTGATAATCAAATCAAGTATTTACGTTTCTTTGACCTAATTAGTTTTCTATACTCACGCCAACTCCTAACCTTGCACTTAATTTACTGAAAACAGTCTTTTGTTCAGTAATGCGAATTTTTATGTGTTTTGTGTTTGTTTATGTTTGTTTTATATTCAGTAATTCATTTGTGGTTAAAACATTTAATAAATATCCTAATGATGGGAGAGATGCACACTCCTGAAACGTCGTTTTCTAATCGTCTTTTCACCTGGCTTGCTTCCCGAGAACCACTTGAGCATATTTGTCGCCAGGAAAGCTTCAGGCTTTACTTTAACAAATTCTAACTTTGTTGTTGTGAAAAAAGTGACAAGAAGAAGTTGTACCAAACTGACTTTATCTCTTACTACAATCTTTAGCATAATGCACAGTAGCTTTCACTTTTTACAAGTACACAGAGTAGGCACCTTAGTCTAAGGTCCTTTTATATCTCTGTTGTACGCACCAACATGCGCCTTCGGAACTTTTCTACGTACACAGAACGTTTCACTTTTACACAGCTGTACTTGCCGACCCTAACATAACTCAAATTCTCTCTGGTCAACCGAAAACTAACAAGTGAATTAAACTGAACTGCACTTATTGCAGATCGACATACAAATACTGTGCTCTCATAACTTCCTTTGCACCTCCTCTTATGCCTTGCTGATCATGGTGAGAAAGCTCTAGTCGAATCTTCTAGAGTTACTGAAATCGCATGGTCTGGAAACATACAGCACTGACGTCAGCTAGAGACTATTCTTGCTCCACTCTCTCGGTAAATAACAAAGGTGGTGGAATGACTTCACTCACACTCAGTTCTTCCACAGGCACTTGCTGCCACCGTCTGCATATTCTTTCTTGAAAAAGTTCTAGCCTCTTAGTTTAGTTTGCGCTTCCGCCAGTTGGGGATCGTTGTACCTATAGTTGTTGATGCACTTTAGGAGTTAAGCTACCAAAATTTAAATGAAGCAAACATAATGAAGTGGTAGGATGCGGTGGTTTGTAAATTTAGCCTGAGGTTAGATTACTGCCCAAGCTAAGTCTGTGTAGGAATGGAATTCAAATTAGTCCTAACAAGATGGACTTCACTATGATTTTGTAATAAAAGCAGTGGCGGCTCATGCCGAAAATGCGTGTTGCGGGAAAAAGTCCATGCAAGGCACCTAGTTACGAAAAATGAAGTCTATGGGCCGATTTTTTTATGGTATAAGCATAATATTTACTTCCTTTCGCTTTTTGCTCAAGTTTTAGTACGGATATTGGTCTCGTAACGCTTTTATACTAAGTCTTAACCTTGTTAATTATTTATTGGTTAAAGTTTCCGTAATATTTAATTGCTCATACACGGACTGCAGTGAACTTATAATACTTTTCACACACACAAAATAAAGAAACTGATATAGCTACTAAATAACTTACACAAAGGATTTTTTTACGTCCTCCAACGTTAAGTCATATTGGACTGGATGAAATGATGCTTAAATGAGTCCGGGCTCCATGGAGCTTAGAGTTACCGGACATTCGTCTTACAGGATAAGGGAAACTCCGGAAAAACCTTATCCCGGTAACTCACCCAGAACGAGATTCGAACTCGGGACCTCTTGAACGTGAGGCAGACATGCTACCATCTACGCTACCGAGGCGGGCTACACAAAGCAATACTTGGATACAATGTGAGCATGTGAACTATATGCACTTGTTTTGGAGAATGCTCGTTATGGTCGCGGGAATGCAGTAACGTGCCAACATGATCACAATCTGCCCTGCAATTAAATAACCATTAGGTATTGGATCTGTTTACGTAAGAAGGATGGAATTAGTTTTATAGAACTGAAATATAAAGCAATGATAGATTTTTAAATGCTTTTCGATGCATATTCAAGTTCTACAGCTATGAGTGTTGGTGGCCCTGCTTCACCGTGCAGTGAATGATCACCGCGCAACACCTAGTTGCAGCACGCATTTGTGCGAAAATCTAGGGAAGTTGGAACATCAGGGCGGTAAGAGGGAAAGGTTCTACGCATGCGCAATACTGATTACCGAGC
Organism: Mantis religiosa; assembly: GCA_030765055.1. NCBI lineage: Eukaryota > Metazoa > Arthropoda > Insecta > Mantodea > Mantidae > Mantis > Mantis religiosa. The sequence continues at coordinate 147,948,175 of CM060955.1, read as the reverse complement.
TTGCTGGCTCGCAGCCCGTTGAAGTCAAGGATGCGTTCCATTAGTTACGCAGGTGTTTTCCAAACATTAAGAGTTCATTATTGGTAAACTCGATTCCTTAGACATTGTTTATATATTGTTATACAATGTTTATTTCAAATAATACATTGTTATTTACATGGTCTTTTTAAAACTTCTACATTGTGATTTATAAAATAGAATGCAGCAGCACTGCGGTACGTAAGAACGAGCCACCCCTGAAAAAAATGAGTGGTTTTCAGGCTTTGTAAGTGTTAACATCTCGTAAACCTCTAATTAGATATTCTCATTGCATTTGTCTAAGGTTTCCTTATGACTTTTTTTCTGGTGGGAGCTGGATATGATATCCTCTACATAATGGGAACTCACCATGATGATTTTTGCCTTCATTTGTGTCAATGAGTAGTCAGTTTGTATTTACCTGTTTGTATTTACCTCACCATTTTGTAGATGTAGTTCAGATGCACAATGTTACAGTTACAGAAGTTGTTCACATTTACAGTTTGCCATTTCTTCAGAAGTAATTCACGTAGCTAGTGTTGCTTAGTTACCAGCACTTTGTATTCATAGTGTTGCTTTGTGACAAGGAATTTAACTTGCACCGTTCCTTTTATTGGAAGTTACACAACCTTGTTGGTATTGGTTCGTTCTAGAAGTAGGTCTTGAAGTTATTTGAGTTGTTGGTTCTTTAAATTAGTTTTGAAGTAGTTTCAATGCCTAACTGAGTTGGTAGCTTAATAAACTGAATATTCGTAGGAGTACTGAATGATGTTTAAGGCGCAATATATGTATTCAAAGTTACTTCTTTTTCTAGACATTTTATAATTAAACTTTCTAACACTTACATAGTGCTTACAGAGAGAAAATATTGGTAAATTTGATACTAATATGTTACAGGGAAAATACGTTGTGAGGTATTTTATTCCAGAAACGTTTTTAGAAAACAGTACATGCGTATCAGTTACTGTGTCTGTAAGCAGGATGTCTCAGAACACGAAATTTCAAGGTCACTCACTTGCTATTTTTTTTTGAGAAAATTCTTCTAAACGTATTGACTTTTCTCAAGAATAACTGTTAATAATTTATACTAATGCATATATATGTGGGTGTGTGTGTGTAAAATATTTTATGACAAATGTATATATTGAATTATTCTGAGAATGATATCAGAAGCTTTCTTCACTATGACTTTTGCAAAACATATAATTTTCGGGTTGAAACTCTTGTTGGTAGTGGGTTAAACGCGCTCTCTCTCTCTCTCTCTCTCTCTCTCTCTCTCTCTCTCTCTCTCTCTCTCTCTCTCTTTCTCTCTCTCTCTCTCTCTCTCTCTCTCTCTCGTCTGTGGATCAGGATGGAGTGAACCCAGGTAAATTATTGGTGATGCACAGCATGTCATGATGTTGCGATATAAACAGTGGTGTTGTTCTTAAGTTGTAATTTATTTGTACGTGCTACCGTAATATAACTTTTTATTAACAGTTTTTGTTTTACGAGAGTAGTCTGAAAAGCTTCCGACCTCAATATGAAGATGGCAGCACTAGTAAATAAAAGCTAGTAAATTTCGTTAGTCAATCTGTTGACAGTCACTCAATAAAGCTTTAGCCATTTTTTGCGTTCAATTGTTTTGTAACAGTCGGTTGAGTCAGTTTATGTGAGTGTAAATCGAATATCGATCTGTCATTAAATATTTGTTTTGGGAAGGCAATACGTCTAGGCAAATCAAAGATGAGTTGGATTCTGTGTATGGGGACTGTGCACCACCATTTACCACAGTGAAATTTTGGGTAGCTGAATTTATACGTGGCCATAAGAGCTTGGGAGACGATAAACGTTCGGGACGTCCAAAGCTACAACTACTGAGGAAAACAAAGTTCACCAAATGATGCTAGACGACCGTGGAATTTAAGCGACAGACGTAGCAGAGGCTATGAACATGTCAAAAGTACGTGTTTGTCACATATTAAATCAACATTTAGATATGAGAAGGTTATCCACGCTTTGGGTGCCACGTTTGCTCACGTTAGACCAAAAACATGTTCGAATGAATATTTCCAACGCTGTGTTGGCGCAGTTCAGGCGCAATAAATCCAAGTTTTGGTGCCGATTAATTCCTGTAGATGAAACTTGGATACACCATTGTACACCCGAAACAAGAATACGGTCCAAACAGTGGACTGAAAAGCGGAAACCGGCTCCACGTCTGGGAAAGTGATGGTGACTGTTTTTGGGATAGTCATGGAGTTATTTTAATCGATTATCTTCAAAAAGGAAAAACCATTACAGGAGCATACTACGCATAATTACTTGACAAGTTGATGGCAGCACTTACAGAAGAACGGCCACATTTGTAGAAAACGAAAATCCTGTTTTACCAAGACAACGCACCGTCTCACACCTCAGCGGTTGCAATGGCGAAAATCCCCGAATTACGGTTTCATCTGCTTGATCATCCGCCTTACTAATCAGATTCAAGCCACTTCTTTTTGTTCTCTCATCTGAGAATTGCGCTCGTAGGACAGAGATTTTCATAAAATGAAGAGGCAATTACCTTAGTGAACAATTATTTTGCAGAGAAAAATGCCGAGTGCTATTTGGACGAGTTACAGAGATGGGAGCATCGTTGGGAGAAGTGTGTAGAGTTACAATGAGACTATGTTGAAAAACGCCGAGTACTATTTGGACGGGTTACAGAGATGTAGGGGCATCGCTGGGAGAAGTGTGTAGAGTTACAAGGAGACTATGTTGAAAAACGCCGAGTACTATTTGGACGGGTTACAGAGATGTAGGGGCATCGCTGGGAGAAGTGTGTAGAGTTACAAGGAGACTATGTTGAAAAACGCCGAGTACTATTTGGACGGATTACAGAGATGGGAACATCGCTGGGAGAAGTGTGTAGAGTTACAAGGAGACTATGTTGAAAAACGCCGAGTACTATTTGGACGGGTTACAGAGATGTAGGGGCATCGCTGGGAGAAGTGTGTAGAGTTACAATGAGACTATGTTGAAAAACGTCGAGTACTATTTGGACGGGTTACAGAGATGGCAGCATCGCTGGAGAAGTGTGTAGAGTTACAAGGAGACTATGTTGAAAAACGTCGAGTACTATTTGGACGGATTACAGAGATGGGAACATCGCTGGGAGAAGTTTATAGAGTTACAAGGAGACTATGTTGGTAAACGCCGAGTACTATTTGGACGGGTTACAGAGATGGGTGCATCGATGGGAGAAGTGTGTAGAGTTACAAGGAGACTGTATTGAACAATTAAAAGAAAAAGAAACGAAAGTCTGAAAAAAGGTCTTGTGTCTTTATTAGGGTGGAAGGTTTTCAAACTACCTATGTATGTATTCCTTGTGCTTATGTGGAATAAATAACAATTGAATCTCATTATTTGCGTGGGGCTTTCGCAACTTTTGGCCGCTAATGTATTATGAGGTTATGAATTTTACAGTTGTAAGTTGTTTCATCCGATAAGCCTTGACTAAATAGATCTGAGCATTGTTTGTCAGATAGTTGTAACTTTTATATTATAATAAATTGGAAATCTTAAGACCTCGCTAAACCGTATTTGATCTCTTGCTCTGTCAGGCATAATCTGCAGCTCTTACGGCCTCTGTTATTAAGTAATTACGGGACCGAAAGGCAGGCAAAACAGCTTGAAAGTTTCTCCTCTAATTAACTGAAGCGCTCCGATAATTCCTTTACCTTCAAAGGTAAAACCGATACACAACAGAATGAGGATGTTTTTAAGGAAGTAAGAAATATAACATCTGAAGATATATCGTACTTCTTTTGTGAATATCGGAGGATTTTTACGCTTGTTAGGAACATCAACGGAATTGGTCGATATTGGAAGAGCTAAAGGGAATGGTTGGCAACACAATTATATGTACCATTGTATAATCATTTCATTAAAAAGAACTGGGGAAAGTAATAACGGTATTCATTGGAGGTTTACCGTAATCCATATGGGAAATTGAGAAGATCCTAGGTACGCGTATCTTGTTGATATTTATGCTATCCATTAAACGGCAAATACACTGGGCAACAAAAAATAATTTTTGAATATTTCAAGCACTTCATGAGGCACTTCCTAATAATTTTGGGTTCAGAAAAACAAATATGACAATGAAAAAAAATTTATTAGCTCTACTTTCTATGATATACACAAGGTGGAATACTATTAACGGATTGAGAGAAAAGCATACATTTTAATTACATACATGCTAACAACAATGAAAGTGCATTTGATTTTTTAACTGGTAATTACATGCTAAGAGTTCTAAATTTCTGGAAAAATACTTCGCAGATAGTCGTGTCTAAAGAGTATCATGTGGCGGGCTATTGACTTCGTCGTCCTTGAGCTTGCCTCTTGTGATGGAGTTCCGCAGAATCCCTATACAAAGACCAACAGTAATCTACAAGCATTACTTTAGTCCAACGACCCTAATATCTTTGTTCCATAACAGAAATGTCCTGATGGAATCTCTCCCCATGTTCATCACTAACAGCTCCACAACTAGGAGGGAAAAAGTCTAGCTGGGAGTGGAGAAAATGGATCTTAAGAGACATGTTGCATCCAATGTTACGGTGTTGGAGAATTTAGTGTCGGGAAGGCACGTTGACCATGGTAGCTCAAGGGTCAGAGCGACTGGACGGAAACCAGTAGATCCGTGGTTCAAATCCCGGCCATGGCATTGAATTTTTCGGTTGGCTCTAATTAATCAAAAATCACCCATATACCGGAGTAATGTATTTAAAAGGATTAATTCTTTAAGGATTAATTCCTCAATATAAATTTACATTAAAAAATAATCTACGATAAAAATCCTGGAAATTAAGTACTTACAATAGTAAGTCGCCACAAGTAGTTGTCTCAAATATGAGAGCCTTAAGTGGTCCACCGGGAAATATAATGAGTCAATTGGAGAATTTAATGTCGGGAAGGCACGTTGACCATGGTAGCTCAAGGGTCAGAGCGACTGGACGGAAACCAGTAGATCCGTGGTTCAAATCCCGGCTATGGCATTGAATTTTTCGGTTGGCTCTAATTAATCAAAAATCACCCATATACCGGAGTAATGTATTTAAAAGGATTAATTCTTTAAGGATTAATTCCTCAATATAAATTTACATTAAAAAATAAATAATTGATTCACTCACTCACTCACTCACTCACTCACTCACTCACTCACTCACTCACTCACTCACTCACTCACTCACTCACTCACTCACTCACTCACTCACTCACTCACTCACTCACTCACTCACTCACTCACTCACTCACTCACTCACTCACTCACTCACTCACTCACTCTTTCATTCCCTTACTCACTCACTCACTCACTCACTCACTCACTCACTCACTTACTCATTCATTCATTCATTCATTCATTCATTCATTCATTCATTCATTCATTCATTCATTCATTCATTCATAAACCTTTTCAAAAGAACAGCTGCAACACTGGACACTGGATGTGAGATCTAATAGGTAATCCTCGAGCCCAATATGCTGCAGTTCAACCTATGTCCTATTAATACAGTAACGAACTACTCATAAATCACTCTTAGAAATTAATTAAAATAAACGTATAAATTATGTTATTTATATTTTTAAAAATATTTCTTTCACATATACCAAATCTTTGTGTAAGCCGTATTTCTCCCTGTTTGTAATAAGTGGTTTTGGGTGTAGAAGAATGTTACTGGGAGCAGCTTTTGCTTGCCCAGAGCGTGCTCGTGGTTCAGAAAATGCAGTAAAGGAGCTACGATATAAAATATGCTAGGAACAAGAGCGGTCATTAACGGAGTACAACAAATTAGCAAAACCTCCGAGCTCTGCAACGCAAGCGGTGAAATGAGACGAGAGCAACGGTTGAGCTGGATTAGTTTTCCCAGGCCACCAGAAGAACAAGTGCGTCATCAGGGATCACACCAATAAAACGCTCTTCTCTCATTCATTCTAGCAGCGCAGGCCCACGTTCGTTGCCTTTTCATATTAGTATGAGGAACACCCTTGCTACTAGTACACGGTGTAAGACTCATGTTGGATATATTTTACATTCATTAGGAGGTAACTTTGGTTCCATTTTTGGATATATAAACGAAATATTAACTTTGCAATGCTCGCGTGGGACATTGTACAATGAAGGTCACGCAGAGCTTTATAGACAACAATAGCTTCCTTTCATTAACAATTATTATTTACCTAAATCAGTTCGAATATAGAAGTGGTAGTTAAGGATACCTGTGACTGGAAATTTGAAACACTTAACTAATAACGCTAGATTTTTAAGATTTATATCACACATGTAACATAGTGTAAATACAATACATATATGCTACAGCCCAAATTGTGTCAATTTCACTTTCATATTTGGAAAATATGGTCAAATTTATTTATTTTTGTTTACGTCACGTAAAAAGTCCCTGCGACAAAATAACTTAAATTTTGGTCTAATATTTTAACAACAGCTTCCCAATACATACATTTTTTTTGAATTTGCCCTAGATTCCCTGTGCCTCAATAACTTTAGGCTACAGAAAGTTTTAAAGCTATGAATATCGCTTTCATGTCCAAAATTTGAACCTTTTTTTTTGCTTTGAAGTAAAGAAAGTGTGATTAAATGCATCTCACAATAAAACCCAGGGCAATTTCTATTCGCTGTGCTCACCAAGTTTCCGTAGTCACTAAAACTGCGAGGCAAAGAGAATTTAAATGAAGAAAAATGGTGAAAATTTCAACAGCAGAAAACAAGGATAAAGAATTAGAGTTCATATCTAACAATAGCATTCATGTGAATTTCAAACTATATTAGAGCATTTAAAATTGGTTTCGGACATTACGAGGGCTGTTCAATAAATCACAACTTTTTTTGACAACGTACCTTTACTCATCCTCATAGTTTTGATGGCCCTTCTCAAAACAGTCTCCCCTGAATGCATGTACTTGTCTCAGCGTTCCTGTCAGTCTTCAGAGACATGCTGGAAACCAATTTTTTGAGAGATCCTTCAAAATCGCCTCTGCAGCCTTCACCACTGCTTCTGATGATGGATAATGCCTCCCACGAAGGCATTTTTTCAAACTAGGGAATAGAAAAATGTCACATGGCGCTAAATCCGGACTATATAGAGAGGGTGAGGTATGCACTTCACATTGATTTTTGCAAGATATACAGCAAAAACATTGGCAATATGCGGCCGCGCATTATCGTGGTGCAGCATTCAGCCTGCTTCACGAAAATGTGCTATTTTGCGCCTGATATCAACTTGCAATGTTTACAGGACATCCCTGTAGTATTGTCCAGTTAATGATGTGTGTGCAGGTACAACATGCTGATAAACCATTGCATGAATATCAAAGAATGAGATGACCACAACTTTCCCAGCAGAAGCAACCACTTTTGCTTTTTGGGGGGTTGTTGATGAACGAGATTTCCACACTGAGCTTTGCTGTTTGCTCTCAGCATCAAAACGATTTAGCAAGTTTAATTAGCAGTGATTACGTTTGGAAGACTCTCCGGATCTTCCTCTAACATCAACTTTACCTGCATGCAGACCTGTATGCGAATGTCCTTTTGTTCGAGAGTCAACAGTCTTCGAACCCATGCGCAGAAAAACGTCATGTGTAATGATTCTGTAACCAACGTGTGGGTGGCACCCAATGAAATGTTCAGTACTTCATAAAGTGATCTTAAGGTAATTCGTCGATCCTCTCTCACAATGACAGCAGCAGTGTTGATGTTTTCTTCCTTAAGAGCAGTAACTGGAGCACCGGGTCCACCTTCCTTTGAAATTGTCTCTCCTCTTTAAACATTTTAAACCACCTTCGAGCTGTGCTGTAGGCCTCCTGTAACATTGCATAGGCCTCAACTGAAGATTTGTTGAGGCGAAAGCAGAATTTAAAAGTTGCATATTGTTCCTCGCGTGTTACCTCCATTGCAGCGGTAGGCGATACTGAACATGTCTGAACATACCTGGTTCTCACAGGCGGGAACCAGGAGTACCAACAATGAAACTACTACGGCGTGTTTGCTTCACATTAAGCTAACAGAATATGATAAAACTTAATTTTAGTGCGAAAATTTATGACCGTAAAAATTATGATGATTCTTTATTGAACAGCCCTCGTATCTAAGCATTATTTGGATTCAGGAAGGCTTATATTATTTTATAGACTAAAAAGAGGAAAAGGTGACTTTTTTGAAAGTGTTCATGAAATTTCAGTCATACATATCCTTATGTAAATTGAAAGGAACATCCATTCCGACGAATGTACACTACCAGTTAAAATTTTCGACCACCTAACACAACATGTCTCACATTACTATAATTACAAATAAAGGATGTGTGTTGTTTTTGTTAAATGGTAACCTTTCCTTTTCCTGCCATCTAGTCCTCAAATCTCAGAGCGTACAAACAAATACCCTTTCAAACCGAAATATAAATTTATTAGGACCTTACCTAATGTGTAATGAGCAAAGGAACACGTATTATTTCTTCAAATTGTGTAGGTTTTGAATTAAATAATATAGTAGATTACTTCAATATGTGGCTTTGGATTGAACAAATTCAGACAAAAGCTAATCTAATAAGGACAACAATGCTTACTTCATTGTAAAATCTTCCTGAGAGTAATTACTCATGACACAACTTACAGAAAGACAAGAATTGAAATATTAATGATGATTGGATATGGTGATAGGAGGGGGACCCAAAAAGAGGTTTGTGAGGTTTGTGTCTTGTTTAATGAAATGCTCCAAAACTAGGTATTACTCATTATATGTTAAGCAAAACTTTGAAATAATTCAATGGAACTGGAATGATAAAAAATAAGACGAAGTCTCAATCGCCAAAATGAGTTACATATGGTAATAAAGCTCTTGAAAGATAGAGTCAACATGAAAAGTTCAATGCCAGGGCCGGGATTTGAACCATGGATCTCCTGGGTTCCGTCCAGTCACTCTAAGCTATTGAGCTACAATGGCCAACGTGCCGTCCTGACATTAAATTCTCCATTTGACTCGTATATTTCCCCAGTAAACCACTAGGGGCTCTCTCATCCGAGATACACCGTTTGTGGCGGCTTACTATCGTAAGCACTTCAGTCCCCTATTTCTATGAAAATATTTTAAATTAATATATATTAAAATATATATAAAAAACCTTAGCCTATATACGGCTAGTGTGAAGAAATGACTAATTTCCATGAATTAACTAAAATAATAAGAGCTCTTAATGTTTTATTATCAGTAGAGAAAAGAAACCCACATTTATCTGCTCGCTAGTACATTATGGAAGGCAGGTGGTGATTTATCTAAATAATGAATTTCCAGGAAGATGGATTGGCAGAGGAGGAAGTGTTGAATGGCCGCCAAGATATCCTGACCTGAACTCCTTAGACATTTTCTTGTGGGGGTATTTGAAGTGGAGGGTTTACAAGAGATCTTGAAGAGTTAAAGCGAAGAATTAGACATGAACTGCAGCTGATCAGGCGAGCATTGTTGCTGGGAACATTAACTAATTTCAAACACAGACTTTGGCATTGTTTGGTTGTAAATGAAGGCAATTTTGAGCACCTTTTGAAGCGATTTCATCATATTTTACAACACAGAAACCTAGTTTTGTTATGAATGTGTTTTATTGGTTTAAATTTAATGTGCTGTAATACGCCCTAATAAATTTAAGAGAAACAACCAGTATATTCCGAGACCTGAGGACCATAAAATGAAATAAAAGGAAAAAAAGAATGTTGGCATTAAGAAAGAGCTCAAGCCCTATTCAAAATCATAATAATACGAAAGCATGTTGATATCTTACAATGTTTCTAAAACATATCACTTTACAAAATTATAGCAACAAAGTTGCAGGCATTGTTCTATACTTTTTACTTACCCCGTATAGTAACCAATAGTAAGTTATCTTCTCAAAGTAAGGATTTTAGTGTACCTCTGCCGATGCTATTTCTCCGGCGATTCTTGGCTGTCCTCACAATGAAAAGTCTTGAATAGTTTTACCATTAATTTAATGACACTATACTTTAATATAATTATTTCTAGTTATGGATGTAATAAAACTAATATTTTTACATGACACTGAACACAATCTAAAGTTACTAAATGTAGCTACAGTTTTCATGTGAAGTATTCTTAATAAGATATACAAATATGAGTTTACAAAGGTACAATCTAATTTAGTGATGAATCAGAATCCAGTGCATACTTTTGGCGTATGTTATTTGCTCCATGATAGTATTTTGTGAAAATTAACTAGTGTTTTATTAAACACTTCCTTAAGATTCAAGTATTACAGCCCAGATAATTAAAATTATGGAGTTTCCAAAGTGATTCCTGAAATATTTATAACTGTTTAGTTACATAGCAAAGTCAAGGAACCTTCGAATAAAGAATAATTCAATTTTGCCAAAGTTTCACTATTACAGATAAAATCTGGGCATTGAATTTTGGGATGGAATGCAACAATGCAACACTTGGCGCGGGGGGTGGTAAAACTAGTTGCAGATGAACACAAAAGACTGACATTTGCAGAAGAGAGGTAGAGGTTTTTGCTGGACTGGATAGTCGCTGTGCATTGTCGGGGTGTGTTTCATCCCACCACATGCTTTCCATCCTGCATTCCTACCTGAAGGGTCATCCAATTGTGCTGGATTCCTGGCTCGCCATGCAGTATGTCGCATCGCAAACATTCATGTTAAGTGTAGTCTATTTGCCCTGATACTCTACGGTAATACTGATGGATAGTAAACCTCGTTTCTAGAGCACTTCTACAGACTATGTAAATTCCACCTGGAAGATTCAGCTTTGCCAAAGGTTCATATATTGGGCCGTTATTAGAGCCAGGGTTTATATGTAAAATGTTTAAGTATATGAAAGTAATTATAAGCTAAAATTTAAAAGTGCACTTATCTATGCATTAGGCACACATAGAGGTTAGCTTGGTGCTTGCTAGTATATTTTAAACAACATTAAATCAGTGTCCGTTTTGCAATAAATGAAGAAGAAACAGAGACAGTGAATGGTATATTAAACCTACTTATGTGATTCTTTGGTGTAACTATTAATTTATCTGCCACCATAAGAGAAACATAATTACGCGATACTTTTGTTACTGAAATGGAGAGCTTTTAGTGTAGGCATAAATAATTTGTGCAAAGAATCAAATTCTCTCTACCAGAGTCAATATATGTACTGGTAGCAGTTCAAGTAGAAGATTAAAGTTAAAATTTGAGTGACAAAAACACCTTATTCTTTAGGTACGTCTATTCTAATGTAGTGTACAAAATGTTATGCGATCTCTTTGACTATCGATTACCTCGTAGATGACTTAATCCGATGTTCAATTTTTATTTAGTTATCTTAAAAACAAGAGACAAAGGTTCAACTTCAAATATTTACTAATATCCACTCCGTCTTTAATCAACAATGTACATCTCAACATCGAATACTTCGACCACAGACTGGATAATCTCAGTACCTGTTATTTCTTTAAAAAATATCTAAAATCACTTCCTCGCAAACATTTGTAATATTTTTTGAAGTTCAAAATTTCTTAAAACATAAATATTCTTTGTCGTGGATTGCAGATGAAGCAGCAAATAAGATTAGCAATTCGAGCTTCTCGAATTTATTCAGGTATAAAACTTTCCTCGCATGAATCACTCATTTTGGCATACCATTTATTATTTTTGCATCACCATAGCTACGATTCTTTGCTATTAAAAGTTTCCAGTATTATCTTACACCAAGTAAAACTTCGATTCCAGATCATTTGTAAAGAGTTCTTAGTACTCTTTTAATTCGTAATTCAAGGATTACACTTCCAAATAAACATGCAGATGATTCTGCGGATGATAATGAGTTTATTAAGGGAAAGCACCACTGAAATTGGCTAAAAATACGGGAAAAATTCTTTTTTTTGAGCTAATAAAACACTTTGAACCTTATAGTATCATAATCCAACTAAGTTTATGAGTTTTAGGCATTTAAATACCTTCATATGACAATTTAAATGCCCGTGCCCACGTGCATGCCGGCTCTTGGATTAACGGAATTCTGTCATTTGAGTTCGATTGAATGTACTAAATTAACGGGCAAAGTTTCTGGTGGAATTTTGTTGGTTGGTATGACGATTATTTCTTAAAATTTGTGGCACCATGGAAACAAAACACTGGCTACATACATTGAAATCCATTAATAATGTTTATACTTTTGTTTTGGGTGAGTTTCTAGCGGTCGGGATTTTCTTGTCTTTCTCGTTAAACTACATACTGTTTATATATAATTGATGAGTTTTAGTGTGTCATTTAACATTTATAAAGATATTTTATACATCAAAACGTGCATATAACTGTTATATAGGTTATAGGTAAAACATTGCTTGAAACAACTGACTTGTTGACTGTGTACATAGGATCATGAATAGGCTAAGCTGCATATGGGAAGAAACAGCTAAACATAACACAACAATGGGAATATACTTGAGGCCTGATGTGGTAAGAAAACTAATGCCTGTGTATCAAAGGCTGGCATCAGATGAAATCCTAAGGAGATGTACATTGGGTAAGACACAAAATGCAAATGAAAGTTTACATAACATGATATAGCATAATTGCTCAAAAGAAATATTTGTTTCAAAGAAGAGACTTCAGGTTGCTGTGACATCAACCATCAGTGAATTAAATTTTGGTTGTTCTGCCTCACTCAAGCTGCAGTCAGACATAATGTGGACACAGATTTCATCAGCATCTCTAAAAGTTAGCCAAGGTAAGAACCAATTACGGTTAGTTCATTCAGAAATTTCTGCGAAGGTAACTTGTAAAACATCCAGAAGGAAACTGAAATTGAAGAACACTGTTGCAGAAGAGAGAAGGAAGAGGCAAGAGGGTCCAACATATCTATCTGGAGGGTTTTACTCTACATCAAGGCATGTAGCTGTTTTGGATTTTAAAATTTGTTTTACTCAGTTATAGCTTTTTCAACATTTGCTGTCATTAAAATGCTCCACACGATGCAGTTTTGATGCAGTCCCTCAAAAATTTTCAACACATGTTCTTATAAAGCAAACAAAGGTTTCTATCATATGAAATTGTAATATTCATTATATTTTTAAAGTTATTGATATAAAATTCAAAGATTTAATAGTTTCTGGCTTTTTTGTTTGCTCCACACCTAATTTTTTTCCTCTGTAAGTAAAAGCAGTATAAGAAATTCATGTGACAGATCTTTTCTTCACAACCTTTTGAATATTTTTAGGAATAGAAAAATTTCAATTTTGAATATTTTCATCACTTGGAGCGGTTTGAATTTTGCCCAAATTTTGAAACTCACAAATTAATTACTCAAAAACTATTGAAGATATAAAAACCAAATTTGGAATAATGTGACCACTATGCATCAGAACTAAGTGGTAAAACTTTCAGTAAGATTGGTTGAAAATTGCTGCATTTCGGGTTTTCGGTGCTGCATCCCCTTAAAAAGAAAGTAAGAAAGAGGGAATTACCAACTCTTTTCACAATCGGTTCCAAAAAAAAGTATTCAGAAACACTGCCAGTTCAGCCAAATACACTAAATGACATACTTTCTGGTTTGAAACGAATCCCTCCCATATACCATGACTGGCACAACCTTAAATCTACAAGAGGTAGTGAACTTGGTCAAAATGAAGATGAGTAATGTGTGTTGATAAGCATGTGTGCTTTATTTTAGTTAATTGATGGAAATTAATCATTTCTCCACACTAGCCGTATATAGGCTAAGGTATTTGATGGATAGAGTCAACATGAAAAATTCAATGCCATGGTCGGGATTTGAACCACGGATCCCAATTCGGGGCTCACTCTCGTCGCCTCGCCTCGGACACAGGTGAGCACACCTCACCTTAGGGAAACCGACGTCGCCGCAACATGGGAAAGAAGAAAACAACAAAGAAGAAGTCTACTGCAGCGAAGCGTCAGACAGTAGAGCCGCTCCCGCCGCAGCCCTCCTCGGCCGGCTCTCGGGCGCCTACTCCAGTCTCGCTGATAGTATCGGCGGACGAGAGTGAGTCGCCCGACAGAGGCACCGACCGTTTCTGGGCCAGCCGCTCCCCACGGACGCCGCACACATCGCCGGACTCAGTTTCTCAGCGCCAGCTGACACCGCCGCAACCACACAGTAGCACGCGCGCCACCCAGACATCCCCCATGGATGTCACCTCAGCAGCAACCTACGCCGCCGCTGCTGCCGCAACGCAGAGGTCCACACCATCGCCACCCGCTGAGCCTGCTCGGCGGTCGTGGAACGCAACCGTCGTCGTCACTGCTGTGCCTCGCGACCTGCCTTGCAGGTACATTCTCACCGCAGCCCAACAGCAGTGGCCCTCGGCCCTACGGGCCAGCCGCATCACTCTACGTGGCCGCCCCACATCCTTGGTCCGCCTGCAGCTAGGAGACGAAGCCGACAAGAGCGCGGCCTTGAGGACGGGCCTGCCCTTATTAGGGCAGTGTCTCAAAATTGAGGCAAGCCGCTCTGAGCGTACAGCACCTTGTCGCCGATGCTGCAGGTACGGGCACGCAGCAGCCACCTGCACTGCTACCCCACGGTGCCACTATTGTGGTGCCACGACTCTCACCGGGGAATCCCAGCAGCACGATCTTCGACGCCGCCTTCGGTACTGCGCCACCTGTAACGGCTACGGCCACTTTACAGGACAGGCGCAGTGCCCCGCTCGCCCACGCCAGGACTCCAACATCACACCTCCAACGGCTCCCTCCGACAACACCGCCTCCTGGAGCCCGGCACTGGACTGCCTCAAGGATGAAGTCCAGAAGGTCAACCACCGGCTTCATTCTATTGAGCAACAGCTGCCAGACCTACGCACCGCCACCACCCAAGGGACTCCTACAGCCGAAGTTCAGGACCTCCACTCTGAGATTCTGAATATTGGTCTTCGCCTGGGGAACCTGGAGGACTCACTCGCCGCCTGCATCTCAAGACACGACGCCACAGTAACTGACCTCAAAGACAAGTTAGTGACTTCACACCAGCAAACTACGGACAACCTCACAACACATCTAGAGCAAGCTACCTCCTCCTTTCGATCAATTACCAACCTCATTACACATCTGACAAAGCAACTACAAGACACCATACAAGACTACATCACTCAGAAGCTCAATGACCTACAGGAACACATCAGTAGCTCTCTCTCTCAGGAAAGGGCGCACATTCTCGGACTCAACCACAAACTGCTTGAACTTCAAATCACTGCTGCTGCTATTCATCCCGAAACCATCCGCGAATACTGCTCTGAAGTCCTCGAGCGTATCGACCTCCTGACGACTACCATATGCACTGAGCGACAGACGCGCCACAGCCGGCGCTAAATTAAGCACCACTGGTGCACAGAGACTGCCCAGACAAATAAACGATCCTAGTATCTCAATCCCTCCTTTTATCCAGGCGATCCACCCAGGGCCTCTGGTCATGGTTGGACCCCCTGTCAAACCTTCCGCCATAAGCACGTGCCCATCAGGCGCCTGCACACAAACACCGTTACTAACGGGGATGCTTCCGCGGGGCCCCGCCACTTTTCTCCAAATATTCCTTTTTATAAGCCACGCCTTAAAAAAAAAAAAAAAAAGAACCACGGATCTCCTGGTTTCCATCCAGTCGCACTTAACCTTTGAGCTACCATGGCCAACGTGCCTTCCGGACATTAAATTCTCCAGTTGACTCGTATATTTCCCCGGTAGACCACTAGGGGCTCTCGCATCCGAGATACACCGTTTGTGGCGACTTACTATTGTAAGTACTTAAGTCCCAGGCTTCATCATTTAACTCTTATTATTTTAGTTAATTGATGGAAATTAATCATTTCTCCACACTAGCCGTATATAGGCTAAGGTATTTGATGGATAGAGTCAACATGAAAAATTCAATGCCATGGTCGGGATTTGAACCACGGATCTCCTGGTTTCCGTCCAGTCGCTCTTAACCTTTGAGCTACCATGGCCAACGTGCCTCCCTGACATTAAATTCTCCAGTTGACTCGTATATTTCCCCGGTAGACCACTAGGGGCTCTCGCATCCGAGATACACCGTTTGTGGCGACTTACTATTGTAAGTACTTAAGTCCCAGGCTTCATCATTTAACTCTTATTATTTTAGTTAATTGATGGAAATTAATCATTTCTCCACACTAGCCGTATATAGGCTAAGGTTTTTGATGGATAGAGTCAACATGAAAAATTCAATGCCATGGTCGGGATTTGAACCACGGATCTCCTGGTTTCCGTCCAGTCGCTCTAAGAGTTAAATGATGAAGCCTGGGACTTAAGTACTTACAATAGTAAGTCGCCACAAACGGTGTATCTCGGATGCGAGAGCCCCTAGTGGTCTACCGGGGAAATATACGAGTCAACTGGAGAATTTAATGTCAGGAAGGCACGTTGGCCATGGTGGCTCAAAGGTTAAGAGCGACTGGACGGAAACCAGGAGATCCGTGGTTCAAATCCCGACCATGGCATTGAATTTTTCATGTTAACTCTATCCATGTGTGCTTTAATTTAATGTAAACAGTGTTAATTACCCTCTTATATAATGTAAACAACTGAATATTAATGAAAACGTTAATTTTAGTCACAATGCAGTCATAAAATTCTTAAATAGGAAATGGAAGTACTTTAAACATAAGTTTATGGGAAAATATGTTTTCTAGTTATGCCTAACTAAATAATATGATATTTCTAAACTTTCAACTCTTTTTTTTTCTCTAAATATGTGTCTGCTATGTGTCCCTTACCATTGTTTACTGCAGAGCCCTTCAGTTGATGATCGCTTGCTTCCTGTAGAGGGGCCGAACTCTAGCAGAGCATTCTCGAAGGTGATCCTTCCAGGCACAGTCAAAAGGAATCCTCTAGAGACATTAATACCTAGAATAATGGGTACTGTATTTCTATTTGACTACAGGGCAGGTCATTAGCATAAGTAGGCCCTCGGATCCTCCAGAGGTCGCGGTGATAGTATTAAATAATAGACAGGCTTTACGCAATTCATGTTTTCTTACATCAGTAGAATTTACATATTGAAGGTACATATGTATTACTTTAAGAGTTTCAGTAGTTCTGCTTTGGTTGTTGGCCATGTTCTTGCTCCTTGAATGGTATATGAATGTATGTGAGAGTGTGTACATGCGTATCTATGTACTCAAGTACGTACGTGCATTTGTTTGTGTCTGTCCAGTGTGTATTTGTATGTGAAATGGTAACTCAAAACTGAATAATGATTAAGCAATAAACTAAGTTGGTGATATTTGGATTGAATTACCGTATGTAGAGGATTCCGCACTGAGACCTGTGTTTTATTTCTCCAAGGGGGATATCCCTGGAGGAAGGATGAGGTGAGAGGAAACAAAGTGCGCCCGAAACAAGAAGTTATGGCAGTGCAGTGAGCAGAGGACCCACTATTTAAATTTGGAAACACCCCGCAGGCCAGCACAACCGGCAACCCAAAAACGTGGTCTGGAAAGAGCCCAATAGGCCGGTCCGGAGACCCCATTCCGTCCTAACGGAGTAGGAGGTGTTTACCAGTAGCGTATCCTGCTATGCACCGCCGAGACTCCCGCTGACACTTCTACGCTGAAAGAGGCCACCAAATGCAAGATGATGGAAGTGAAATGGAGGGATAAAAATTTCGGGGGAAGTAATTAACCTAGACATCATTCACCTGTTGACGTGGGTAAAGCTGCAGCAAAACCCATGGAACAGGTAGGTCGACCACGGGAATAGAACCCGGGCCTCTCAAATACGGGCCTCCGGAGCCATCTCGCTCGTGATATGACCTAAGGATGGAGGTCGTAAATAAAAAGAATTGAGGATACATTATATCTACCCAAGAGAGATGGTGATAAAGCAAACTTTGGAATGAGTTTAGGACGTAATATATAGGCCAGCTACGTCATCGGTGGATAGTACAACCAGGAACATATTCTGATATGCGTTAAGCAAAACGAAGGCTCAGCATATTGAAACTTGCGAAAGTGTGGCGATAACAGCTTAGCTCAGCCTTCAACCTATGATTTACTTGCTCTTTCTACAGCACTACCTTCATCAACGTCAAAGTGAGGTAAGAGATAAATGTATTTTAGTGATAAGCGGTTGCAAGGCTGTCCGGAAATAATTTAACAATTTTAGATAAGAAACAATAAGCTGTATTAAATATGAAGATTAAAAACAAAAAGGGATATTAGAGAGTTTAACCTTTAAACCTTCTACACTACAATATAAAGTTTATAAATCAAGAAGTGGCAGTTCCATGCATGGCATTACTTCAGATCACTTTATGATTTTCATGTTCATTTCTCCGCTACTCATAACTCTTGTAAAAATTTTTCTTAAAAGCTCTCATTTTTCTATATCATTTATGTTAATTTAGATAAAATTTTGTAGACTATTTCTATAGGTACAGTGGAAATAAAAAATACAGCATAGATAGTACCGTATCTGCTGCTTCAAGTTCATGAGGTCCCCAGTTCGACTTTCGGCCAGGGCGTTTCCTAGGTAAGATTTTCCCGGGGTGTTCCCTTATTCTGAAAGACGAATGTCGGCAAGTCTAAGCTCTATGCACCCTGAGCTAATTTGAGCAACATATCACCCATTTCATTCATCATCGGATATGACAACGTTGGGAAACAAATTTAGAAAAAAGGCTTGGTTGATTGTCAAGCCTTTAAAGGGCTGGTTGCTATGTGACGGCCTTGAAATTTTACTTTGCAAGACCAGGACACAGAAAAGGAATAACCACTTTCAATTTTGAAAAAGCATAAGCATTTAAAAAATTAACCTAATAACAAAGAAGCATCGAAAAAAATTATCGCAAATAATATTGTCACCGTGTGGCATTGTTGTGCTGCTGCCACAAGCCTTAGCCGAAACGTGGGCAGGAGAGAAAGAGAGAGACTCCAGAACTTTCGGTCTGTTGTTGTTGCCGGGAAAGTTCTCGGAGGGTCTTCGGCGTTCTAGAAACAATGGCTGGGGAGGTATAAATACCAGCGAGGTTTTAGAAACGGCAGTTGTTTGTTGGTCATTGTGACAGTCGACGACTGAAGTGTGACGCAGAGATTTCGTTCATTTGTTTTCGTGCAGCAAAACACCGAGTCAGCCTTGAAGACAGCTGATGGTCAATTTCACGTCTTTTTACTGCAGCGAAAGTTATTCTGAATTTCTGCAAATTAGATTTCCGAATCTAAGTAACCCGCGTAGTCACATTATAATATTTATTTAATGTATATTAATGTATATATTATTATTATTATTATTATTATTATTATTATTATTATTATTATTATTATTATTATTATTATTATTATTATTATTATTATTATTATTATTATTATTATTATTATTATTATTATTATTATTATTATTATTATTATTATTATTATTATTATTATTATTATTATTATTATTATTATTATTATTATTATTATTATTATTATTATTATTATTATTATTATTATTATTATTATTATTATTATTATTATTATTATTATTATTATTATTATTATTATTATTATTATTATTATTATTATTATTATTATTATTATTATTATTATTATTATTATTATTATTATTATTATTATTATTATTATTATTATTATTATTATTATTATTATTATTATTATTATTATTATTATTATTATTATTATTATTATTATTATTATTATTATTATTATTATTATTATTATTATTATTATTATTATTATTATTATTATTATCATTATTATTATCATTATTATTATCATTATTATTATCATTATTATTATTATCATTATTATTATTATCATTATCATTATTATCATTATCATTATTATCATTATCATTATTATTATTATCATTATTATTATTATTATTATTATTATTATTATTATTATTATTATTATTATTATTATTATTATTATTATTATTATTATTATTATTATTATTATTATTATTATTATTATTATTATTATTATTATTATTATTATTATTATTATTATTATTATTATTATTATTATTATTATTATTATTATTATTATTATCATTATTATTATCATTATTATTATCATTATTATTATCATTATTATTATTATCATTATTATTATTATCATTATTTTATTATCATTATTATTATTATCATTATTATTATTATCATTATTATTATTATTATTATTATTATTATTATTATTATTATTATTATTATTATTATTATTATTATTATTATTATTATTATTATTATTATTATTATTATTATTATTATTATTATTATTATTATTATTATTATTATTATTATTATTATTATTATTATTATTATTATTATTATTATTATTATTATTATTATTATTATTATTATTATTATTATTATTATTATTATTGTTATTATTATCATTATTATTATCATTATTATTATCATTATTATTATCATTATTATTATTATCATTATTATTATTATCATTATCATTATTATCATTATCATTATTATTATTATCATTATTATTATTATTATTATTATTATTATTATTATTATTATTATTATTATTATTATTATTATTATTATTATTATTATTATTATTATTATTATTATTATTATTATTATTATTATTATTATTATTATTATTATTATTATTATTATTATTATTATTATTATTATTATTATTATTATTATTATTATTATTATTATTATTATTATTATTATTATTATTATTTATTATCAATATACCAGAAACAAAGTAAGGGTATTTTATAAAATTTAATTTACAATCTATTTATTTCTGTAATTAGACATACTACATGTATCTGTACTGTTCTCGCAGCTAACCTTATTCAATGAGGGTAATGTACTTAGGGTTAATGTCCAGGTCTTATTTTTACTTCAATTGCGCATAAGACGGCAGGTCAGCATTTCAAGTCGGTGTCATGCAGCATCTAAACGCAATGTGCAACAGATCCTTGTTGATTGATTAATGCTGAAATGCCGAAACATTTGAAGCAGCAATCATTCAGGGGCTCTTATGTTCAGCCTTCTGGAAGCCTGTTTTGCAGCAATTCAGGTGACGTATGTATTTCCCATTGGGCACCAAACAAGAGTTGAATTTTCTTCATAGGGTAATGCTAACGTTCGCGTTTTTACTTAAACGTGGCTCACCTTCGGCAAATTTGGAATACAGTGGTGAGATTCTGTTATCAATCAATACTGCGAAACACGACAAGAAAACAAGAGCGTCGTAAAGTTCTTTTGCACTCAGCTTTAAGTGGTAGCGTAAAAGCGACAAAAACTGTTTATATAGAAAGAAAGCAATTATGTTTATTATTCTTCAAAACGCAGAGGCTAGCTGAACAACATAAACAATATGACATCCTCATTATGCGTTCAAGAGGTCCCGAGTTCGAATTTCGGTCAGGGTGAGTTACCTAGATAAGGTTTATCCGGGGTTTTCCCTTATCCTTCAAGACGAATGTCGGGTAACGTCCCGAGTTCGCATCTCGGTCAGGGTGAGTTACCTATATAAGGTTTTTCCGGGGTTTTCCCTTATCCTTGAAGACGAATGTCGGGTAACTTCAAGCTCCATGGACCCTGGACTTATTTGAGCATCATTTTACCCAATTCATTCACCGACCGATATAACTTAACGTTGGGGCGGACTTAAATTACAGAAAAAAATCCTCATTATGCTTATTTACCATTAAACCCCTAAACAAAATTGCATCCACAACCTAACCTATCAAAAGTTAGAACCACCTTTAAGGGCTAAGGAACTCTGCTTTTTTACTCATTGGTTGCTACTATTGGCTTGTTTTAATTCATAAGATGCTTTCTAAATTTACAGAGAGCTGCTGCAGGGTCTTTATGTAATAGTTGTATTCTTCTATTTCTCCTTATTGAAAGAATCGGTCATTTTTATATATGACTAAACTAAATTACCCAGTTTAGATTCCCACTTACGGTTTCATTTTTCCTAATGGACTTCTCTTTTGTGGCTGTGTCCTAATTCTTTCAATAGCAATCTTAGGCCTATATTGCCATTTAACTAAGCTTTTAAGTCTGCAAGTCGTCCTTCATTTGACAACCTACGAGGGTGGTCCAGAAATAAATATTGCAAGTAAAAATTAAACCAAGTGAAACATTAAAGATTTATTAGTATATCTTAAAACTAAAACATATTACACATACTCTCCGGAAAAATTTCAGACACTTGTCATGCCTTTTAACAGTCTTTGAAATACCTTCTGCATAAAATCCTGCCGCCTGTGATGAAGCTGTCATGGCGTGATGAAGCTCTTCATTATTGGCGAAGCGCTGAGATGCAATCCACTGTTTCATATGTGGGAACAGATGAAAATCAATGGGAGTCAAGTCCGGGCTGTGTGGGGAATTGTAAAAAACGTTCCACTTGACATTGGCTCCTTTCGTCCCAGTTAGGTTAGTTAAATTCTTTACACTTATAGCTCATGCCGTATTTAAGCCTCTTGGTCTAGGTGTTTTGCTATCTCCCATTAAATGTTTAAATATCCGCAATCTTATAATAATTATTTTTCACTAAGTAAACTCTCGGCTAAAACAAAATTGACAATGAATACCGAGTGATGAGCCAGTTTGGAAAAACTGGACAAGTCCCAATTTATTTGAAATTTTGTTGAAATTATCATCAGCAAGTCACGGTTGTTAACTTTAATTGTAATAAAGTCTCATTGCTTCACTGTTAGCCATTATCGTTTCCTGTTCCTTTATTTGTTTAAGACTGTTTAAAAATAATCCAAGAACGGTAATCAAAATTGAAAGGAGAGCGGAAATCACCATAGGTTACAAAATTTTGTTTCACAATAACCCGGAAAAAAGAACGGCAATGCATATCGATGAACATATCGATTTGGCACGCTGGGGTTTCATTTGTTTTTAACTGACCTGCCTCTATTCATTATACGTCAGAATTCGATAGAGAAGCTGTTTTCTCAATGCAGGTCTACTACTGCGAGACCTTTTCGAGACTGTAACTAAACAGCGCCGTGCTATTCCATGATATGCGTTACATGTTGGATTATTTTACTTTATGTGGCTAATACACAGCACAGTGGTGTCGTTGAAGGTTGAACCTCCGGTCTTCGACATTTTGCCATTCGGGTACCTTGTCCCTTACTGGCATGGCGATGAGTTTTAATGACATGGTAGATGGTGGTGAATATGTAATGTAATGGCTTTTTATGTAGTTGTTAGGGATTGGAAGTGTAATGGATAGCTCAGATATAGCTTGTAGGGGCCTATGTTGGGAGTAGCACTAGTCTGGGCCGCTTGTAGGTTTCACCGGGGTCGAGGTCGTATTCCCCCAGACCGCAGATTAGACTATTGAAGCTGGAAGGGAGCTTGTTATAAAACCATGGGATAGTGTAAGGATGTAGTCTGTGATTTTTGGGAAGGAGAGGTCTGCATGGATATTATCATTAGCGATGTATCAATCGGAAGCTGTTGCTATCCGAAGGTAGCGGTTTTGAAGGACTTGGAGTTTGTGGAGATGAGATTTTGCTGCAGCTCCCCAGACTGTGCAAGCATAGGTTAGTGCAGGGCGGAGGATTTGCTTGTATATGAGCAATTTGTATTCATGTCACTAATCGTATACAAAATCTCACCGCATCATTTCACTGGAAACAACTTGAACATCTGGCGTACAGTCCTGATCTGGTCCCTTGTGTTTACCACTTGAACTTCATTCATAGTGCATTCATGGCGCTGATGTCAACCTCGAGAAGGCTGTTTTGAAGTGGTCAGCAAATCAGGCAGCAGATTTCCAGAGGAGAGAATTCAAAAGCTGGTTTTACGTTGCGAGGTATTTATATTTTTGGAAATTATATTGGAATGTAGATTAAATAGCTGGCTTTCATGTTGAACTAAAGTTACTAAAACGACACTCTCGTGCTTTATAAAATAACAAAATGTCACTTACTTAAACACGGATATTTTATATTCAGATTCTCTGATAGTGCCAACCTTTGATTCCTTTATACTTCAAAATGCTTGATGCTCTTCACATATTTCTACGGTTATTTCTGTACTTTGTAGGTTTTCCATTCTTTCAGCCATTTTTCAGCTGCATGTAAAGACACTTTAGGTTTCACTAGAAGAATAATATTCAATGGATCTTTGGGTGTAGCATTTAGATTAGGCTGCACAAATGTTAGAAGTTACTGCATTTGCACATTTCCGGCTTGCAACTAGAGAGAGCTCTAGCGGCTGTTTCATGTCACGGCCTCCTAGAGTAATCTCTGGGGCGAAGAGTTTAAATTGCACAATATGGATCTAATATGCCGTGACCGGAAACGAAAATGAGAAAGTTAAAATTGTTATTTTTATTTATTCGGTTAGTTTGCATTTTTGAGGTAAATTAGTGTATATAATAATGATATCTTGAAGTAGTTTGCTAGTAATGGCTGCTACAGTCCAATTCAAAACACTAATTCTGTAACAACCAACAGTTTTAGCTGCAAGTTAACCGTAACTGGCAGGTTTTAAATGTGTATCTTTAAATAATGCCGGTAGCAATTATTAATTGACTACAAAAGAACCCTGAAAAGGTTTATCTTGATTAAGACGAAGTTAATATGAAAATAAACCACTTTAAGAATAATTTTCATATCTACTGATAAGCCATTGAAGGTGGAAAAATATTATATTAGATTTCTAATTTTTCGGATCAGGTAAAACTTTACAAATATTGTTTCTGTATGGATATACTGTGAGTTTAAGCGCTGGCCATGTACATGAAGCAAGAGATTTAACTGCTCACATCGCACAAAATAACGCGATGAATAATTGCTTGACATCACAAAACTGAATGGGCAGAACGAAACAAAACACCCCACACAACCCTGATAAATACACATAGCAAAGCTGGCATGCTCCAGCGGAAAGGAACATGAAAAATTCAAGCCACACACGACCCATCTAGTATGCATTCTTTTTTCTTTTTAATTTCGTTCACAAATTCCAAAAAGCTGTAGGCAGATTTACAAGGTGAAAAAACTGACATGCTATAAATTAGAGGACAAAAATATAGCAGAAAGCAAGATAAATATTTTAAGGGTGGAAACAAGAATGACACACAAACCAAGTTTGAAATTGCCTGAAATTAGTTTCCTTCAAAAGGAAAGTATGCATCACAGTGCTAATTTTAAAATATATATGGCAGGAAGTATTCAATATATAGGGTGATTCAAACCGTTGCACACAAATACAACGTGATAGGATAAGCCGAAATAGAACTTCATAAAAAGAATGCATATTCTTAGAAGTAATACTGAAAAGGGGCTGTCACACCGCAATGAATTGAATTACTGAATGGAAAAAAACCGTCCCACCAGTACTTTTACCTCTCATAGAGCAAAATTTGATAAAAAGTAACTTATAAATGAGCACGATTCACCATTAGTAACTAATTTCTTATGCATATCAGTGTTTATAAAGGATTAACAAAGAGAGCTTTAAAATGTGCAATTTTTATCTTCAAATTCTTCTTTCCATATTTCTCTCGTGAAGGCGCCACTGGGAAGAAATGGAACGTAACTGTGGCAGTTTTTCTCTTCTCTAAATGCATTTATGGTGTAATTTATTTTAGTGCCATCGTGAGCGAAGATACTCTAGAATCGGTGCGGGGCAAATTTGGTTATCCTGTCCAGGCAGCTAAACGTTGAGCAGAAGATGACCTATTTCAACTGTCGTAACTTACATCTTCATAACTTAAGGCCTAGATGCAGATATCTTTTTTCGATGTATATCCACAGTAAAAACTTCCAACTTAGTTGACGACATCAATGTGACAACCACCTTTCGTGAGCAAGTAGAAGTTTGGAAATTCCATGAAGGAAATTAACGATGTTAATTTATTGCTCATAAGGCAGTGGAAATCATTGATATTGACGATTGATGACTGCATTTGACGGAGCAACTGCACACTTTCTCCTGTAATACGTGGCAAACTAAATGATGGTGGCTGGATAGATAGAGAAGATCCAATTGTATGGCCACCCTACTCTCATGATGTGACCCCTATTGTTTCTTCTTGTGGGGCATAGAAAAGAACTTATGTACCCTTTACCAAATCATTAGGATATTTGTAACGTATATAATGTTCGTGATGTGGGATATGGAGAATACATCTCCAGAAACTTCTGTGACGACTTCTGTGGTCAATTTTTGTAAAACAAAATTGATTAAATGTGACAAAGTTGCTAAATCTGTGTTTATATACTAAACTATTGTAGTTTCCGACACTCCCAAGCTCAAACGATGCCCCGGTGTTTGTAACAGGAATTTGTGTCCGTAGTTAATTTATCTTCGTCTTCATCAGCCACACGTTCGGGCGCAATTTGGGACAGGATTTCTGTGTTGAACGCACAATTCTTTCTCTTCTCTTGTGAGTTTTTGCAGCTCTGGTCACCAATTGTATCATCTTATTCTAAATAAGAGTCATGAGACATCTGCTTTTCAGGCGTGGTTCGGAATATAGTTTCGGAGAAGTCAAATTTTGTAACTATTTAATTGTATTATTTAGATTACAGTTTACTTGAACTTCCTTTCCCAGTCACTTCCAACATGTCGATAAATCCTTACTTTGTTATATTTATACAGATTCAAACTATTACTTAAATATTCCTGATCTTGCAGCACTATTCATCACACTCACCATTACAACAGAAATCTCTCTCTACCAAGATTATTGATTTTTCGTAACTATCGTTACTTCTCTCTTAATTTTGTGATTGGCCGATTTAATACCACGTCATAACATTGCGTCATATTACGTCATACAATTATTACTTCGGCTAATCACACAATTACATACATTTTTACATATTTAAATTATTAAATATATTTACATAATCAGTTTTTATAAATTTATAAACTTTTCATACTTCAAACATAACCCAAAAGTACTGTTACAAGTTCCTTTTCTAAACTTGCATTTATTCTTCTCTCTAAGTTCCCAAGTTTAAGCCTCTGAATCAGCTATAGATAAGGAATGAGGAGAATTCCTTTCCTTACCAAATAACCAACACACAATATACAATTGTTACCACCAAACAACACGTACAATATAAATGGGAAGCCAGGCAGAGAGAAAGGGACTCTGGGTGATGTAAATTCCTTACGAATCTTGTTTCTGCGCCTTTTTATTGATCTCCTCAGGGAGAAGAATGATCGTGATATATTTGTAATTATGTGTTGTTTGATTTTTTTCCCTTAAAGAGTAATAAAAAGGATCATTCCTAAAAGAGATCATGGGGAACAAAGTTCAATAATGGGAGAAAATTTACAGTCATTTATTATACATTCCAAATACTACATGGCAAAGCGTGGAAGCATATCGGAAAATATGTGAGACAACGTATTTGTTTAAGCAAGCCTATTGCGCATATACTGCGAGTCAGTGTATGTACAATATGTTCAGATGCAATCGTTTCTTGTAGACAACAACGTGTCATACATCGGCATTATATGTTTCAGAAATACTTTTACAAACTTTGGTTAGGGGTTCCTCATACCAAAACAAGGAAACTAGTTCATTTGAACATGTGTCCCATAATGCTATGTTTTCTCGTTAGGAGGTGTTCAGCACGTGTTACAGTTATAACACACAAAACTCATAATAAATGCTCAAAATGTCCTCTTGCTTCTATGCATGCCTGTACTCGTCGAATGATGGAATGTCGCACCCTTGCAGAAACTCCGGGATGGTGGAGAATGGTTTAGCAGGCTTCCATGACACGTCGATGAAGCGTTTCTGTATCCGGGATGGCAGCTCTTGGTCTTCTGATAATAGTCTGTGGTGCAAACGTTCCTGTCTCAGCAAGGTGGCCATAAACAGCAAGAAAGGTTGGATGACTCGGTTGTCTTCGGTCTGGAAACTTCATCTGATAGAGCTGTGCTGCCCCGCGTCCATTACCATTAGCGAAATCATACATAAACGTCATGTGTGCCTGTTCACGAAATGAATATCCAGACAGGGTGGAGCGAAACACGTGCAGTTAACTCACTACATATACACAATTGAAACGTTGAAGACAGACTGATAACATATGACAAACGTAAACAAGTCTCCATGGCAACACTTCGCTATCTACCTATGTAGTACAATAGTTCAAAGCCTTAGTGCCAAAGTGCATAGTGAAATGAAGTTCTGAGATTGGATCCCGAAGGCCTTTGAGCTCACACTTTCATTGTGACATCAATAATGTGAAAACCAAGGAATATGGTACATATGTTCATACAAACTTTTTTCCTTCTTTTAGTGTGATGATGATGATGATGGATATAAGGGCGCCCAACCGGCGCTCAAGGGCGCGGAAAGCCAGATATAAAAAGTTTCTAGAAACTATACTAATGTAAATAAACCTATTAAAACTACATGTACATAGAAACGGGAAAAATAAAAAAAAATCAATCAAAACCTACTAAAAATTATGTTCGCTATATCCTAAAGTCTAAACGAGAAAAGAATCTAAAAACCTTCTCCACTACTGTGTTATCGTCCGCTAGCATTTCTGCAAAGCTGACCGGCAGCTGCAGAGACGTCCTAAGGTCTGCTAGGTGAAAACACTCTAGCAACACGTGTCGTACAGATAACGCTTCTTTGCAAAACGGACACAGTGGAGAAGGCTCCTTTTTAAATAGAAAACTATTAGTAAAAAAGCAGTGCCCAATACGTAACCGAGCCAAACTCACCTCCTCGCGACGAGATGACCGACAGGAGGTAACCCAGGGAATCGGAAGTTCTTTGACAGATCTAAGTTTATTATTGCGGAGAGTGGACCACTCTTTCTGGCCAGCAGGTTTGCACAGCTCTCCGCAATACGGCCCTAAAATCTTCCGATGTCACACATGGTACTCGAACCCTGGGCTTCATGGTAGCCGTCTTGGCTGCCGAATCCGCCATTTCATTCCCCCGCAAGCCTACGTGACCAGGGATCCATGCACACACCACATTAACGCCAGAAGCGTGTAAAATGTGGAGGACATCCTGTATCCGCTGCAAAATAGGGTGGTAGTTGTACAGCTGCCGTAGGCTTTGAAGTGCACTGAGGGAATCACTCAGGATTAAGCAGTCTCCCAACTTTCGTCGACGTACGTGTAAAATGGCCCGGTATATTGCATAAAAATCTGCAGTAAAAATGGAAGTGCTAGTGTGGAATCCGAATGTATACGGTTCGGTTCCACACACGTAAGCACAACCAACACCTTTTGAGTTCTTGGAGCCATCAGTATAAATTACAAAATGGTCCTGATATCGCGATAAAAATTCTAAAAAGCATGTGCGGATACTAGACATAGACATGGTAGATTTATCATATTGGGTCATGCCCAGATCAACGTGGGACGCTCTGCACAACCAAGGAGGATATGTCCTCTCCCCCCTAGGATACATCTTGGGCATTTCAGTATCAAGATGTCTAAGGAGCTCCCGGAAACGAAAGCCAGGTGGCTTTGGTTTAATAGAAGTGTTCCTATAACACACGTCCATGAAGGTATTAAAGAACGGCGTAAACGTTGGATGTGTGGGCATGCAATGAAGTCCACAGCCATAATTTGCTAATAACATGTTGCGCCTGTACTGCAGAGGAGGTTCTGCAGACTCAGCATACAGGCTTATAACTCGGCTCGTTGTAAATGACCCAACTGCTATACGTATGCCACAATTATGGACTGTGTCTAATCTCTTCAGGAACCCATACCTGAAGTTTGTAAAAGTACGAGTATTTCTGAAACACTCTGTATATATACCCGTAGTGTATTAATACCTACGTATATATACATACATATATAACACGTGGCTGAATATTGTGACAAGGATAAAAGAGAGGGAATCAAAGTCCCTTTGTGCCAAGCAGCAAAACGGATGGCTACAATGTTAGTTTACATTAATTGAGTATACTAATTAACTAACTGAGACTTCATATCGGATACAAAGCTCCAAAGTATTCTATTTAGTTTCATCACATGCTCAACCATTACATGGTCTCATAAGTAATGCCAATTTTTTATTTTGGTGTTTTGGAAAATTTATTCGGTTTATTTGGTTTGGCCATACTATTTACAGTATGTCATAGCTAGTGTTGCGTACTTTGCAAGCATGTATCAAGTCCTGAGTTGTTAATAAACAATCACAAAATGGAGATAACAAGGTTTGAACTTAGAGTCATTCTAAAACATCACTGGAAACAAGATTATAAAGTCGCTGTCGCAGCTCGAAAAATATGTGAAATGGAAGTAGAATGTGTCGTTAGTGAGCGTGTGGCACAGCGATGGTTCCAACGTTTCAACAATGGAGATGAAAAGTAGGGGCGGCTTCTCAATGGGGTAGCATGTTTGGGCTACAACCAAAATGCTGGGTCGCCCTTTAATGCAAGGGCATGTTCCATTTGGAGTTCAGTTCGACCTTGTCTAGTGCAGTGGCCCTCAGCGCTCTGTATTGTTTGCAGGTGCCAAGTAGTTCACTCTCAGTTGCAAACCACTGGTATACAATGGGGAGGTATAGGGCAGGATGAACCTAGGGTATGCCGAGGCAAGTAGGGGGGAAGGGTGGGGCTTATGGCTGCATAAGGTTGGTTAACCAAGCAGCCAGAGAATAGTGAATGCCAAGCCTTCTCCTTCTGTTTTCAGCGCCACCTATTATTCTCATATTAAATGTTCGCATCGGTCAAATATTACCACAGATTACTATTACCTACCAGAGCATAGCCTAACGCTTTGTGCCGTGTTTTGTTAGCTGTGTCGTGCTTTGAGAAGTGAATAAGAGTGATTTATTTAAATACAAGTATATTGTGTTTTATAAGGAGAAACAATGAATTCCATAAAGGGTCTGTTAGCACATCCTTTTTAAAAATGAGCTTAGAAGAAAAAAACCGAAAATAAGCGACTTGTAAGTCCCACGCCAAATATAAAAATCACATAGGTAGTCAAAACAAAAGCAAGATATTTGAACAGGAACTTTAACAACAATGTATATGAGAAATATAATTTGATGTGTGGTTATAATATTAAAAATAGCCTATTTTGCGTTCCTTGCTTTCTCTTTGGCGGTGAAGATCCGTGGACAAAAGATGGCGCGAATGCTTTGCAGCACCTTCATGATCGCGCTAAAGCACGTAACTTAAAAATTGCACATGAAAAACACAGTTTTGCTATGCTTAGCAATGTAAATATAGCAAAGCAGATGGACAGTGCATATCGGAGAACAATCGAAGAACACAACCAGAGAGTGGCTCAAAATAGGTACGTTTTAAACATTATTGTTAACTGAATTAGGTTTTGTGGAGCCTTTGAGTTAGCTCTACGAGGACACGATGATTCAGCTACGTCAAGCAATCCTGGTATTTTTCGAGGACTGATAAACTTCGTGCAGAGCTAGACTGTGTTCTGGAAAACCTATCTGGAGAATGCTGCAGTGTTTAAGGGGACCTCCAAGACAATCCAAAAAGAAATCTTGCAATGTACACTTGAAGTTGCCATGAAGAGATATAAATTTAGCTGCATAAATAGAAGTGTGTTATGCTCTAGAGTGTTTCTGAAATACGCATGTTGTGTTATACGCTGTGAATTACCGTTAACTTGTGTAAACAGCAGTCTATAGTGGTAGGCTTAAACAACCGTTTGTTACTTCAAAAAATTGCATGGATAAATTTGTGAACCACCGATTTTCAAAGCCACCAGCCGCCCCTGGAAAACACTAAAGGTTTACCACATTCTGCAAGACCTGAAGAATGGAATA
Source organism: Mantis religiosa (assembly GCA_030765055.1). Classification (NCBI taxonomy): domain Eukaryota; kingdom Metazoa; phylum Arthropoda; class Insecta; order Mantodea; family Mantidae; genus Mantis; species Mantis religiosa. The sequence goes on along the minus strand of CM060955.1, from coordinate 147,916,367 downwards.
TTGAGGATACACGCTAAATTTTATGAAAAAGTGCACAAAAAGTACCCTAGGCTTCCAGAGGAACTTGGTGCATCATCAAAAGGTACCATACAGCGCATCATTAAGTCAAATCATACAGAAGTTGTAGAACTGTACATTATAAACTGACACCTCAAAACAGTGAACGTAGGTTGGACTAGGGTCAGCTTATCTGTAATCCCATGGATGATAGATTTGTTAGGAGAGTTGTCACTTTTGATGAAAAATGGGTAGCTGCAGCATATGCCGCTGAAGATGATCACGACGTTGATTGAAAAACGTTTTCGGAGGAAAATTTGAACATCGAGTCTGAGTGAGTACTCTTATAAAAATTAAAGCTTGTCAGCTACTCGTAATTGAGATAAAATATGTCTCGCTTTAAATAGTTTGACAATTCATTATAATATTGCCGAAAATCTGATACCTCGAAAAAGTAGCTTGATCCCCGCCAACCTGCCAAGGTCATCGTTAAAAATCATTTCGGACCCAAAGTAATGTTGTGTCTGGTGGACCTTTGAAGGGTGATTCACTGGGAGTTTGTTCCAAAGGGGTGAGTAATTGATGCGGCTCTTTTATCTCAACAACTAGAACAAGTTCATGAAATTTTGAGAGAGAGATATCCAGCATTAGTTAAGCAAAATGGTGTTCTGTTGCAACAGGACAATGCAATACATCATGCTGCACAAACAAACATGGAAAAAGTTCAGGAATTCGGGGGAATTGCTACCACACCCAGCATACAGCCCTAACCTCGCACCATCAGATTATCATATTTTTCCATCCATGGCCCTCTTTCTACAGGGAAGAAACTTTGACAACATTGAAGCAGTACAAGTTGGTGTCACTGAATTCTTCGCATCAAAACCAGACTGTAATCATCATGGCAGAATACTTTCTACTTTGCAATGTTTTTAACTGCTTGTCAGAACACATTTCATATATTTGTTTTTCTTAAAAAAAAAACATTATTTATGAGAGAGTACCTATAAGACTTAGCTCTTGTAGTAAACAAGATAACACGCGAATGTAGCGCCTTGTTACCAAAGCTTAGTAAGCTTCAACGTACAGCCATGTAGTAATATACTTCTATCTTCCAAAATTTAGCTAATGAGTATGTTAAGTCTTTCGTGTTCCTTCCATAACTTTTTAGTAACAACCAACGACACAACTATTTGGAGTTCGCCAAATAAAACAGCGCACTAGTTTTAAAAGGAATATCACAATATTACAGAACGAAGATAACGTCTACAAGTATTGCCTCACCTTATTCCTCTCTCATAGGACACATCACCGGAACGTAGGAACAAAAACTCTACAGGTCGAGGTGATAAGCCCCTCTGAACGCGGTCATAAGGTCATGTTTCAATGACACTGCCCTCGTTGGCAAACCCTTCATTACTTTTGAGTGCATCATACACAATTTAATTACTTTTAGTTATTTACAATTTTTATCTAAGCCCATAACGATCAGAGCTAGTTAACCTGCGTTAAGTCGCATGTATTGTTATTGGTTGCTGCCTTTGTACTACCATTTCATTAACCTAGGATCATCAATTATCGCTAATGGATTCCAGCAAGGTACGCGTGGTTTTGCATAGTGAAAAGGGTCAAGTATACATATTTACCACTACTGAATAAACGTCATAAAAACTGGCACTGATTTGACCTCGAGTGTCAGTTTCCAAAATGCAGCGACATCCTACATTGACGTTAATCAGGAATCATAAATACAAAACGTGCTGTTTGATTCTAGCCTTTTGCTGATTCAAAAGTTTCGATATTCACTGCCACGATTCAATGAGCTAGCAGTCGATATGTGTTAGATGACATTAAACTATATTTCGTATTTGCTGAATCAGTAAAAAGCTCTGATATTCACTCTTGTACAGTGTACCTTAAGCTGACCTGTAATGAGCGTGACACTTTCTTTCTTTTTCTTCTTTTTCTTAAACTTATCAAGTCATACCGAACGATAAAGTAAATGACGCTCAAACGAACCCAGGATCTACGGAACTTAAGAGTTACCCGATAATGATCTTTCAGGATAACGGAAAACTTCCAAAGTTCTTATACCAGAGGTTGAATGAAATGATGCCGAAATGAACCCAGGGTTCATAGAGCTTAGAGTTACCAGATATTCAGCCTTTAGGACAAGGGAAAACTTCGAATTAAGTCATATCGAACGATGAACGAAATGGTTCTCAAACTAGCTCAGGATCCATAGAGCTTAGAGTTACCAGACATCCATCTTTAAGGATAAGGGTGAACCTCCAACCTTATGTCATACCAAACAATGAACGAAATGAGGCTCAAATGAGCCCAGGTTCCATAGAGCTTAGAGTTACCCTACAATGATATTTCAGGACAAGGGAAAACATCCAACGTTAAGTCATATCAAACGATGAACGAAATGATCCTCAGACTAGCTCAAGATCAATAGAGCTTAGAGTTATCTGAAATCCATCTTTCAGGATGAGGTAGAACCTCCAGCATTAGGTCACACCAAACGATGAAAGAAATGATGCTCAAACGAGCCCAGGGTCCATAGAGTTTAGAGTTACCTGACATCCATATTTCAGGATAAGGGGAAACCTCCACAATTAAGTCATATCGGACGATGAACGAAATGATTCTCAAACGAGCCCAGGGTACATAATGCATAGAGTTAACCAACATTAATATTTAAGGGTAAGAGAAAACCTCCAACATTAAGTTATACCGAACGATGAACGAACTGATGCTCAAACGAGCCCAGGGTCCATAGAGTTTCGAGTTACCTGACATCCATATTTCAGGATAAGGGGAAACCTCCAACATTAAGTCATACAGAACAATGAATGAAATGATGCTCAAACGAGCCCAGTATCCATAAAGCATAGAGTTAACCAACATTAATATTTAAGGGTAAGAGAAAACCTCCAACATTAAGTCATACCGAACGATGAACGAACTGATGCTCAAACGAGCCCAGGGTCCATAGAGTTTCGAGTTACCTGACATCCATATTTCAGGATAAGGGGAAACCTCCAACATTAAGTCATACAGAACAATGAATGAAATGATGCTCAAACGAGCCCAGTATCCATAAAGCATAGAGTTAACCAACATTAATATTTAAGGGTAAGAGAAAACCTCCAACATTAAGTTATACCGAACGATGAACGAACTGATGCTCAAACGAGCCCAGCATCCATAGAGCTTAGAGCTTTTGTAATTTACGTCCTTCAACGTTGTCATATCGCACGATGAATGGAATGGATGAAATGATGCTCAAATGAGTCCGGGGTCCATAGAGCTTAGACTTACCCGACATTCGTCTTACAGGATAAGGGAAAGCCCCGGAAAAACCTTATCCAGGTAACTCACCCTGACCGAGATTCGAACTCGGGACCTCTTGAACGTTAGGAAGACATGCTAGCACTACGCTACCAAGGTGGGCTTAGAGTTATCTGGCATTCAACTTCCAGGATCAGGAAAATACTTCATCGTTAAGTCATATGGGACCATGAATGACGTGATGTTCAAATGAGTACAGGGTACACAGAGCTTAGGAGTTACCAGGCATTCATCTTTTAGGATAAGGGAAAACCTCCAACGTTGTCATATCGAATGGTGAACGAAATGTTTCTCAAACGAGTTCAGGAGCCGTACAGCTTAGAGTTACCCGACATTCGTCTTTCAGGATAAGGAAAACCTCGAACGTTAAGTCATATGTGCCGATGGATGAAATGATGTTCAAAAAAGCTCAGGGTATATAAAGCTTGCAGTTACCTGCTATTCATCTTCCAGGATAAGGAAAAATCTCCAACTTTAAGTCAATTGTGACGAAGGATGAAGTGATGTTTAAATGAGTACAGGACAAATAGAGCATTTATATTTCAGGGTAAGGGAAAACCTCCAACATTAAATCATACCGAACGATGAATGAAATGTTGCTGAAACTAGCCCAGGATCCATAGAACTTAGCGTTACCAGACGTCCATCTTTCAGTATAAGGGAGGACCTCCAACATTAAATAACACCGAACGATGAATGAAATGATGGTCAAAAGAGTCCAGGATCCATAGAGCTTAGAGTTACACAACATTGATATTTCAGTATAAGGGAAAACCACCAACGTTGTCATACCGAAAGATGAATCAAATGATGTTCGAAGTAGACCAGGGTAGATAGAGCTTAGGGTTACCAGACGTTCACCTTGCCGGATATGGGAAAACTTCAGTCGTCATAACGGGCGAGGGAAAGAAGTGATGTACAAATAATCGTAGGGTACATAAAACTTTGAGTTACCAGACACTCTTGTTTCAGGATAATGGAAGACGTCCAACTTTAAGTTATACTAGACGACGGTGTTGAAAGGAGTGCAGAGTACACAGAGCTTAGAGTTACGAGACATTCATCGTTCACGATAAAGGGAAACCTCCAATATTAAGTCATACCGAACGATCAATTAAGTGAGTGAGTAGTGAGTGAGTAGGGTTTTAGGGCCCGTCGACAACAAGGTCATTTGGGCCCTAGCCGATCAATTAAGTTATGTGATGCTCAAACGAGCCCAGAATCCATAGAGCTTATTTACCCGACGTTCATTTTGCAGGATAAGAGAAAACTTGCAACGATGAATGAAATCATGTTCAAATGAGTACGCGGTCTTTGGAGCTTAGTGTTACTGGATATTCATCTTTGAGGATAATGAAAAACCTCCTACGTTAAGTCATATCAGACGATGAATGAAATTATGTTCAGATGAGCTTGGGGTCGATAAAGCTTAGAGTTACCATTCATCTCTCTGGATAAGGGAAAACGCCAGGGAAAGCTTTATCGAGGTGACTCATCCCAACGGAGATTCGAACTAGGACCTCTTGATCATTAGACAAAGACGCTACCACCTATGCTACAGAGGCGAGTAGTATGACATATTCTCCTTGTATGTTCAAGACATTTTAAAAGTGCCTTGTCATATGAGAAAATGGTTAAATATTGGATAATTTCAACCAAGGATACATCGGAAATCATTCACTCAACAAAAAGGCGTATTTAATACAAATTATATTTTAACGAGAATGAAAATGACTTCTGAGGACGTACCCAGAAATGCTGGATGTATACTTCCTTTGTAATAAAGGCATGTTGAAAATATATCTTAATACAAATTATAGAGAGAAAATTGTCGAAAAATGGTGCAAGTAATAGGCAGTCTGTGGTGTGACCTTTTTGAAAATTTTCATTTTGGTTTCCTGGAAATAAAAACTTAAATATGTTATACTATATTCCTTACACAAAGCATTTTATAAAAATTAAACTTTTTGACGTAGGGAGTCCCTAAATATTTATTTCCAAACATGCAAACAAACTATAAGAAGACGGAGACCACGGCTGCACCAATCGTCACCCTGATGCAACACCACGCCAGGATCAAGGAAGCTGAAGAAGACGAGATCCAGGAACATCTCCGAATACTTCTAGCTTGAAAAATGACGATTGTGTACATACCATAACTATACACATACCACAAAGTTTGTGGAAACGTAGAGTCAGACTGAAAAATTCAATGCCATAGCCGGGATTCGAACCACGGATCTACTGGTTTCCGTCCAGCCGCACTACCATTGTGCTACTATGGCCAACGTGCCGACATGACATTAAATTCTCCAACTGACTCGTATTTTCCCGGTAAACCACTTAGGAGTTCTCATAAACACATGAGACAATACCTTAATGGCGACTTACTACATGTAAGTACTTTAAGGCCCGGAATTTATAGTAAACCACTATTAGGTTAATTAATGGAAATTAATTATTCTTTCACACTGACCGTGTGTAGGCTAAATTGTGGAAACGTAGAGTCAGACTGAAAAATTCAATGCCATAGCCGGGATTTGAACCACGGATCTTCTAGTTTCCGTCCAGCCGCTGTAAGCCATTGTGCAACTATGGCCAGCGTGCCGACATGACATTAAATTCTCCAACTGACTCGTATTTTCCCGGTAAACCTCTTAGGAGTTCTCATAAACACATGAGACAACTACCTTAATGGCGACTTACTACATGTAAGTACTTTAAGGCCCGGGTTTCTTTATAGTTTTTTTTTTTTTTTTCATTCTGACTCTACGTTTCCACAATTGAGCCTACACACGGCCAGTGTGAAAGAATAATTAATTTCCACCACAAAGATTGTTAAATCTAAAAAAGTATTATAATTAAAAAATAAAAAAATGAAATAAAACTACTACTAAAACAAAACCAAACTATATATATGAAAAAACAAATAAAAAAATAAAAATAATAGAATTAAAAACAGATAAAAATATATACATATATAATATAATAAAGAAAAGAATCTATTAAAGAAAAAATTTTATATGTGATATTGTTAACACATGCATACATAGCCTAATAAAGCAAAAAAAAAAAAAAAAAAAAAAAAAAAAAAAAAAAAAAAAGGCTGTTTTCCCTCAACTCCAAATATAGTCAAGGCTGAAGAGGGTACACCCCTGAAGCAGCCATAAGGCGTAATAAGCCTGGGTGAAATAAACCCACAGGCGAAATGAGCCCTAAAATCCCCCTGTAGTAGTAATGCAAACACAAGTTTTAGGGGGGGGGACTTTCTTAAAGGACTTCGTGTCTAATCCTTTTTCTTTCTGCATCATTTTTTTCCCACAGAGATGGATACATACACAAACGTGCTCACGTACACTTGAAAATCTTTTCTGTACTTTTAGGAGATCATAAAGCATATATTTCCAATGAAATCTCGATACCTTTTTATACTCAGAAATAAAAACCATAAACCTGCAGGCAGGCGAGGAATAGAAGGACCTAGGAAGTCTTGGATGAAGAAGAACCAATTTTCATCTTCGATAATAAGTAATAGTCTTTGAGAGTAAGCTCTTCCTTGAATTTAATAACGCTTTCCTGCCTCGACATCATCTCCAGGATAAAATCAACGCCATGGGAGTGTTTCTGAGAGCATGAGTATCGTATCTAATTATATCTGAGCTCTACATCAGGGTTGCCGTTTTGATTGATTCACGGAACAGCATTCCGTTGATCCCTTTGCTCTTAATGAAGCCAAGAGGTTTCCCAGAATTAATTTCGACAAAGGGAATTTGCTCTCGTTCCGATATTACGAAGCTATATTTAGCTACCTGCTGTTTACCTGTTGTTGTCAGGTACTGGGAATTTTGGCTTATACTGTGTTTTACAACATGATAATTCATTTTTATTGCATTCAGACTGCTAGGGTACCAGTAAAGCTAATTCTGTGGTTCATTAATAAATCTCAGAAAGGAAAACTACATTAAATTTACGCATATATACTTATACATTTACAAACGAAATACTTGTGTGGGTGATGGACAGAAACAAACATACAAACTTGTCTAAAATGGAATATTCTTCTGATAAAATCTTAAAATGCTTACGAGGTGCGTTCAAGTTATAACACCTTATATTCTCTTTTTAAGGACTTGGACCAGATAAGAACTTCTGTTTTTAAAATACACGTGAACTCCTTGTGAATGGGTGACAGATGGCAGCACTATACAGTGCATAGAACTCTAAAGGCAGCGAAAAGAGATGTTAGGACTGTTTTTGATACTTAATATGACGACTTTTTCCTTACAAGAACAGCGTGTAATAATTCGTTTTCTCAACTTTCATGGTGTGACAATTATTGAAATTAATTGCCAGTTGAGTGCGGCATGTGGTGATGGTACCATGGATGTTGCTAATGTGCGTTCCTGGATGCGACAGTTCAATGAAGGCAGAGCATCGTGTGACAACAAATCAAGACAGTCGAGTGAGGCATGTGGTGATAGTACCATGGATGGGTCTAATGTGCGTTCCTGGGTGCGTCAGTTCAATGAAGGCAGAACATCGTGTGACAACAAACCAAGACAGTTGAGTGAGGCATGGGGTGATAGTACCATGGATGGGTCTAATGTGCGTTCCTGGGTGCGTCAGTTCAATGAAGGCAGAGCATCGTGTGACTACAACAGTTGAGAGAGGCATGTGGTGATGGTACCATGGATGTGTCTAATGTGCGTTCCTGGGTGCGACAGTTCAATGAAGGCAGAACATCGTGTGACAACAAACCATTACAATCACGGCCTCACATCAGCCGATCTGACGACATGATCCAGCGAGTGGAGGACGTTGTTTTAAAGCATCGCCCATTGAGCATTTTCAGATCTTAATGCAGGATTGTGCGCACAGATCTCCCGCAAGGGAGGGGATCCGTTTCCTGCAGCTACCATGGTGCAGGCGCTGCGGACCCTTAGCACTCGTGGTACCTCTGACGTTACTAGAGGAATCTCGGGCCGAATATTCGAGCCCTTCCCTGAATGGAAGCTGTTCGGATTGGGCTGGACTCGAGGGGGCAGTGTGTTCCCGACACCCAGGGGGAATTGGGTACCTCCGGCCAGCCTACGGTCGCCCGGAGGGGGTAGAGGGTTGCCTAATAAGTCCCGGGTACTGGCCTGCAGAGCTAGTAGCTGGTGTACTAGATCACCGTTGGCCCTACTAAGGCTATTTGGTAGCCGGTCCATTTTGGAATGGCGCATAAGTGGCGTATCCACTTCCGTCATGTCTGCCGTGTGCAGCGGGGGGGGGGGGGCAGCTTATAAAATAGGTACTGTCCTACGGTAAAAAATACCAAGAGGCCCGGATTATCGTCCTACGGGTGCAGGACTAATGGGAGTAGAACCTCAGTCTCAATTTAATGTGCACAGATCCCACGGAAATGCCAATTTTAGAGGCGATTTCTGCAACTGTCTTGGTTTGTTGTCATGCGATGTTCCGCCTTCATTGAACTGTCGCACCCAGAAACGCACATTAGACTCATCCATGGTACCATCACCACATGCCTCACTCAACTGGCTATGAATTTCAATAGGTGTCACACCACGAAATTGGAGAAGGCGAATGATTACACGCCGTTCTTGCAATGAAAACATCGCTATTTTAAGTATCAAAACCAGTCCTAACACTCGTTTTATTGTCTGCCAGCTCTGCAAACGTCATTCAGAATGAAGAAAAGTTAATAAGGATATCCCTAGAAAATTCCGGTTACACTCATACATCTCATTTTTATGAAAGTAACTTAAAATATGGTATTTTAATAAAAACAATACTATACCTCTCGCAAAAGTTAAAGGCACATGAACGCTGGTCAATGCGCAAGCGGAGCGCTGTTGCCAAGCGTGGTACGTGTACTGGCAGAGGTTCTGTATATAAGAGCAGTTTTACCCCCCAGCAAAGGTTTTGGCTATTCTTCTCGTAATTAAACAACACATTAAATATTCCTAAAACATTAAGATCTTACGTTGACACACGTCACAGCAGTGGAACAGTAAGGACGGTTTTCGTCCAGTAACTCGCTTTCCGTCTTCATGAATATTTCCCGGAGATTGAAATATAGGTACGCTCCCTTTTTCTAAGGATAAAGCTGCTTCACTACAAATTGGTGACACTGTATGTACACTACCTACACCACAAGGCTACAGAGTTAATTGCTGGGATTTTGAAAAATCTTCAGTTGCCCTATGTCCTAGATTGGAGAGCTTTTGTAAAAACTTGTACACAAATATAATTTTTCCGCTCTGAGAATAAATCTCTTTACGATTGTTGATCGAAAAATCACTTGTCCCAGCTTGTAAGGACTTGTTCACGCACTCGGATTACAAACACTGGAAAATAGATATGTGTATAATAATTTAATGTAATATTAATGGTATTTCAGCTCGAGTTCCACACACGACTTTCACTTTAACAAAACAACTCTTCTACTATGAAAAAGAATTGAAAATTAACTCTGTTTCAAACTGCGTGACTTCTGTTTCCATAGCACCTCCATTATTTATTTAAGCTTGACATATTGTGAGGAAATAATAGTGTTTTTTTTTCAGGCTTATCTGTGTTGAATGGATGAATGTTGGGAGATGATGATGATGCTGATGATGATGATGATGATGATGATGATGATGATGATGGTGATGATGATGGATATAGGGGCGCTCAACTACAGTGGTTATCAGCGCCCTTTTAAAAACTACTCATGGCAGAAGCCAGATATAAGAAGTTTCAATAAACTATACTAATGTAAATAAACCTATTAAAACTACATGTACATAGAAAGCGGAAAAAAATCAAAACCTACTAAAAATATGTTCGCTATATCCTAAAGTCTAAACGAGAAAAGAATCTAAAAACCTTATCCACTACTGTGTTATCGTCCGCTAGCATTTCTGCAAAGCTGACCGGTAGCTGCAGAGATGTTCTAAGGTCTGCTAGGTGAAAACACTCTAGCAGCACGTGTCGTACAGATAACGCTTCTTTGCAAAACGGACACAGTGGAGAAGGCTCCTTTTTAAATAGAAAACTATGAGTAAAAAAGCAGTGCCCAATACGCAACCGAGCCAAAGTCACCTCCTCGCGACGAGATGACCGACAAGAGGTAACCCAGGGAATCGGAAGTTCTTTGACAGATCTAAGTTTATTATTGCGGAGAGCGGACCACTCTTCCTGCCAGCAGGTTTGTACAGCTCTCCGCAATGCGGCCCTAAAATCTTCCGATGTCACAGATGGTACTCGAACCCTGGGCTTCATAGTAGCCGTCTTGGCTGCCGAATCCGCCATTTCATTCCCCCGCAAGCCTACGTGACCAAGGATCCATGCACAGACGACGTTTACGCCAGAAGCGTGTAAAACGTGGAGGGCATCCTAGATACGCTGCACAAGAGGGTGGTATTGTACAGCTACCGTAGGCTTTGAAGTGCACTGAGGGAATCACTTAGGATTAAGCAGTCCCCCAACTTTCGTCGACGTACGTGTAAAATGGCCCGGTATATTGCATAAAGCTCTGCAGCAAAAATGGAAGTGCTAGTGTGCAATCCGAATGTATACGGTTCGGTTCCACACACGTAAGCACAACCAACACCATTTGAGTTCTTGCAGCCATCAGTATAAATTACAAAATGGTCCTGATATCGCGATAAAAATTCTAAAAAAACACGTGCGGATACTAGACATAGACATGGTAGATTTATCATATTGGGTCATGCTCAGATCAACGTGGGACGCTCTGCACAACCATGGAGGGTATGTCCTCCCCCCCCCCCCCTAGGATACATCTTGGGCATTTCAGTATCAAGATGTCTAAGGAGCTCCCGGAAACGAAAACCAGGTAGCTTTGGTTTAATAGAAGTGTTCCTATAACGCACTTCCATGAAGGTATTAAAGAACGGCGTAAACGTTGGATGTGTGAGCATGCAATTAAGTCCACAGCCATAATTTGCTAATAGCATGTTGCGCCTGTACTGCAGAGGAGATTCTGCAGACTCAGCATACAGGCTTATAATTCCGCTCGTTGGAAATGCACCAACTGCGATACGTATGCCACAATTATGGACTGTGTCTAATCTCTTCAGCACAGATGGTCGTGCTGAGCCATAAACGATACTACCATAATCTAATTTGGAACGGATGAGTGCGCGATAAAGTCGCAATAACAGTGTAACCATACCATGTGAAGATAAAAAGTTCATCGCTCCTGTTCTAAGTATCGTAGAGACAGGATTTTTGTACGTTCCTGATCAGAAAGTAAAATTATTTCTTGTTATAAGATTGGCATCTCTAATTTTAACATATTTATCCGTAACATTTAACCATAACATGTGAAGATAAGGCGTGCATCGCTCGTGTTCTAAGTATCGTAGAGACAGGATTTCTGTACGGTCATGATCAGAAAGTAAAATTCTTTCCTATTATAACATTGGCATATTTAATATTCAAATATTTATCCACAACATTTAGCCTTAACCATCTGAAGATAAACGTGCATCGCTTGTGTTCTAAGTATCCTAGGGACAGAATTTTTGTACGGTCATGATCAGAAAGTAAAGTTCTTTCTTATTATAATATTGGCGTCTGTAACATTCAAATATTTATCCGCAATATTTAGCCATAAGCATGTGAAATAAAACGTGCATCACTTGTGTTCTAAGTATCCTAGGGACAGGATATTGGTACGGTCATGATCAGAAAATAAAATTCTTTCTTATTATAAGACTGGCATCTGCCGTTCTCAAACATTTATCCGAATGTAATTAATATTATGTTCTCAGTTCAGGCGCGCGAGTTGCGTGTATCACATTCGGCAGCGCTGCTAGGCGGGGCAAGCTCAGGATTGGGTGGAGTCTACATACGGGCCACCTGCATATGCCTTTACTTTTTGCTAAGGTTATAGAATCGTTTCAAAGAAATCAGAATGTCAATTAACAATTGTTCCGCATATGAGGGCAATGTTTAAAGAGGTAGAGTCAAACTGAAAAATTTAATACTATAACCAGGATTTGAACCACGGATGTCCCAGTCTCTTGTCCAGTTGATGTTAACCATTGAGCTGTCATGTCAACCAGCCATCATAACATTAAATTCTCCAGCTGGCGGTTGGAATATAAAGCCCTGGACTTAAAGTATTTACACGTTGTAAGTCGTCATTAAGGTACTCTCTTGTGTTTATGAGAACTCTTGGTGATTTACCGGGGAAAACTTGAATCGGTTAGAGAATTTAATCCTGCTGGCACTTTGCCACAGTAGGTCAGTGGTTAAGAGCAACCGGACGGAGACCGGAAGAATCGTAGTTCAAATCCCGTTTATGATATTGAATTTTTCAGTCTGACTCTACCTTTCCAAAATCAAATATTCGATAACTTTTGCATTTAGGGTGTTGCTTGTATGGAGGCAACTTGTTAAAACCTTTCTGTGGTATCGTTAGAGCATTTAGAACTTAAATATAGAGTTTAATGCTTTACAAGCTTTTCCGTTTTGGAAAATGATATTTACAGACATATAAATAGACAAGTTGATGTTCTAAAAATGTTTTTACATCGATTGGCCAATTCTCAAAACTTATATTTCTAGTGAAGTATTTGCGATGTATTCATATTGACTTTTGGAAGGAATACTATAGGTATTTCTTTATAAAGCAAGAAGTTCCAGTTAGAGATTAGATATTAGACATAACTTTTTTTCCTTGTTCCATTTATACCCCGCCTTTAACTGCTATGGTCATTTCGGCGGCCGTTCTCCTTTGGAACATACTGAAGGTGTTAACTCGTTATCTTTGTTTTTTTTTAATCATTAGATCATGCACACATTCACACTCTCATTCATACTTCCAGACTCTGGAGAAGATGGGGAATTATCTTGGTCGGAGAAAACTCCCCACCCCCACCTCCGGGAATCTAACCCGGGACCCCTAGCACGGCAGGCAGGTGCTCTACCGAGTGAGCTACTAGACATAATTTTATGATTTAGAGAGTTTGGTTAAAGGAAAAACGTGTTGAAAACTCAGAGTAAGATCAATAATAAGAAATATAGGCCACGTTCAAAAACAAAACGCGGTACTTTGACTATTTTCCAGACTTCTTTCTGCGAACGATCAGTGTGAAAGGTTAAATCACACATACGTTCTATCTTTACAAAGTCTCGATCCCTAGATCTCCGAGCCACAGCGACTGCTAGAGAAGCAGGTGAAAGTCAAGGCTCTACCCTAGTTTAAACATTTCCTCTTGATTGTGTGCCGTAGTCCCGGAAAAGACCCTGGGCCATTGCTACGCTGAATTCACTCCCGGAAGCTAAATCCTGTAGTGCAGCAAGGGGGGCGGGGAGGGTACTGATGACGTGCAGTTCCCATGCGGCATGACATTCGAGTTTGCTCCCTCGGGCCATTTTGGTTCTTCCTTACCTCCACGGGCTTCCCGTTCATACACAAAGCAAACAAAAGATAAACCGTTGCGCTTTCCAAGCCAAAGGAACTCCATTCAGTAACAAAACCCTGTGTATACTCAAGAGATTTAGCGAAATTAGTTTCTGGATCTTTTTAATTTCTTAATGTCTTTGCTCTCAAAGGAGCTAACCATTTCATTTTACTGCTGAGATGAAGACTTTTGATTAAATAAATTTGAGAGGTTTAGGGGGATAAAGTGATCTTTCTATAGCACTGTTATAAAGAAGGAATTCGTAAGTTTGTTTGGGAGAATCTGGAAAACCAGTTTTAATAATTATTTCTCAGTGAAAAACTGTAGAAGGACTGACTTGGACTGCTAAATATAGTGCGATCCATATAAATGTGAACCATTTTAATAGACCTTTGAATGAATAATAGGACACACGTGCAACTTCGGGAGAATATAATACACACTTGGGAAATTACATTACACTATTTACATCTTAGAGAAAATGTTGGAAGTGCCCTCCACTAGCACCTATAGTCGTCCCACCATATTCTCTGAAGTTTTACAGAGAGTATCCTCGCCAATGTTACTAATTCTGGTTCGAACGGATTCCTTGAACATCAATGTCCGTGACTTATTCTTGTACACTCTAGTTTTAGATACCCCTACACAAGAAAAATATCCGGTGAGATTAGGTCAGGGAACCTGGGCAGTCACAGACCTTTTGAGATTATTCGATTATCAAATAAACTGGTTACAAGTTCCATGGTGTCATTAGATGTGTGATACGTTGCTCCATCTTACTGGAAATAACCTCCTCTCCATTCGATATCATCCATCTGCTCCACAAATGTCTTGAAGATACCCATATGAACTTCAGTGTCTACAGTCGTATCAAAGAAAATGGGACCAACATTACATAAATGCTGGTGGAGGACACTTCCAACACTTTCTCTGAAATGTAACTAGTGTAATGTAATATTCCAATTGTGTATTATATTCCTCCAAGGTTGCACGTGTGTCCTATTATTGGTTAAAAAGTTATAACCTATTGAAATGGTTCAGGTTTATGTGGATCGCACTGCAATTCCAATATTTTAAAACTGCTTAAAGAGGTAAGGTGACTTTATCATGCATCTAATCCTATTTCAATCCCATTATGCCGAGTATATGGCTTGCCCAACTGCCCCGTCTTTCACGTAAGCAGCTAAGGAAGTTGCAGTGACGTCAGTGCGCTTAGTTCTCCTCCGAACAGCAGGAGGCACATCACAGCCGGCTCTCGTAGCTATGGTCGTTAAGGGTATGTATGACTGAAATTTTCAAATTCTGAACTAATAATGCTAGCTTTTTCAAATTTACACCATAGGTGTAGTATAGTGTAAACATGTTACAACCTAAATTTAAACCATTTTTCTCCAGCAGTTTAGAAATTATGATAAATTTTGTATGTTTTTTGTTACGTCACTAAAAAGTCCCTTGCGAGAAAATATTTTGAATTTTGTTCTAATATTTTAACCCTATGTTCATAATACACATAATTTTTGAAATTGCTCTGGGTTTTACTGTGTCTCCGTTAGTTTAGGTCACAAAAATGTTTTAATTTACAAATATTCTTTTTTGTCAAAAAAACTGTAAGTTTTGTGTTTGAAAATTAAAAATATATGCTTATATACATTTCACAATAAAACCTATGATATTATGAACCTGTGTAGGAAATTTCATGAATGTAGTAAAAACTGCATCGCAAGGAGCATTTTACAGGAAGAAAAATGCTGAAAATATGAACATTGAAAAAACAGCGATTAAAGATTTGATTGCATAACTCACATTAAAATCCACCAGGCTGATAGGTTGGACCCTCAGATTTCTTTTTCCTCTCTTCTGTTGCTGCTTTTTCCACCTTTTTCTTCTTTAGATGTTGCTTTTCTTCTGCACAACTTCGCTTCTTGCTTTGCAGGATACGAGTCTGATCTCGCTGCACTGAAGTTTTCCTTGCTGAGTCTACTACACTTTCACCTCTGATATTTTGCTGCAGCTCCAATGACTTAAGACTACCCATGTTAAACTCACTGATGCTTTTAATAACAGCAAGATCAAATTTTTGTTTTGATATGAAAACTTCTTTGGGCACTTATTCCATATGACATGATGCAAAGATTCATTGGCATTCTGTGTTTTTCCTGTTTTGCACCTCTCTAGTAATGTTGTAGAAGCCAGCCTCTGATGTATTGGCAACAATTTAGGAACTGTTTTGTCTGAAAGCCTTATTTTTCTTTTCTTGAATTGAAAATTTAAGAACGGAAAACAGACAAAGAATGTGGATGTAGGCAAAAGAGGGCGTGACTCTGACAGAGTTTAAAGGACACCGACATTTAAATAAGCATTTAAAAATGGCGTTCGGAGGCAAATTATGCATTTTTCACATTCGGGAATGTCTAAATTATTTTATAGAATTAAAATTAAAAAAGTCGTTATTTTCACGATTTTCATGAAATTTCAGTCATACATACCCTTAAAGCGTGGGTCGCGTAGAGGTTCACGGGTTTGAGTCCCGCCTTGGGCATGGGTGTTTATATGTATAGTGTATATGTGAGAAACGAGAGAAAACAATAAAATAAACGGAAACAATACAAAAAGAGGTTAAATAAGAACAAATAAAAATATATGTCTATATACATAGATATACATTTAGTTATAAAAGTTATTGAACTAGCTTGTGCAGTCCGCTCACATCACTGCCATGCGTTTAACTGGAATTTACCCTTTACGTTCTGCAAATGTTTCAACGCACGGAGGGATAACCGCTTATACGATATATATATATATATATATATATATATATATATATTAGAGGATATTTATTCTATTTATTTTAAACGTGGTAGACCTCTAACTTACAGAGGAAAGGAGTCAAAAGCGAGCCTAAGTTTAATTGTGTCGCTGGATAGGAAAGTTGCATATCGTGTTTAAATTGGTGAACTTTAGAGAACTTCATTATCAAGGAATATGTTTATATCACTTTTGTGTATGTAATTTTATAAATTACCCTCAGATTTTCGAAAAGTAATACTTTCCTTATTTTTAATTTCTGTCTTGGATCCCTCACATACGAACGAACACACTTTGTGCATTTTTTGTACAGTATCCAGTGAAAATTATAGAGAGCTGCCTCTGCCGTAGTTTCAAGCCCTTGTGGAAATGTTTACATTTTATCACACGCGGAAAAATATCTAAACTGCCTAATAAAACCCATAGGTTCCTTCAGAATTAAGAAAAATTTCCCTCAGTATAACCGAAATGGGTGGATTAGGCGGTTTCTTCTGTGGTCCAGATTCGGGAGGCCCGGGTTCGATTTCCAGCCAACCCACCAAGCGCACGGGATTTTCCGGGTGTTTTCCCCAGCCGAATTCGCCAGGCGAATTCTGGGTAACTACATTCACCGAATTTCCTGCCCCTCCATTTCATCTGCATTATCATTTCACATCATCTCTCATTTGGTGGTGTCTTTCAGGGTAGAACTGTCAGCAGGAGTATCGGCGGTGCATGGCAGGATGATAGTATCCTGGTAAATACTTCCTACTTTTGTAGGAGGTCCCCTAGCCGAGCTGGTGGGGCCATTTCCGGGTGAGAAGCCGGTTGTGTTGGCCTGCCTTTGGAGTTTCCAACTGGTAACAAGAACTTGAGTTGTGCACTGTGCAACTCCTTGAATCGGCCGCCTTCGTCTCCTCTCACTGCATCCTTCCTCCCAGGGGTGCCTCACTTATAGGCATAGGTAGAATAGACCAAGTTTGCACCTCCGTGCCGAATCCCCTCCGTAACATAGTGCAGTCCAGTCCCTTAGTGTTTTCTGGGGTGTAATAATTTAAATTGTGAAATACTTCCCTTAAGCACAGCTTTATATACCTTGCAGACGAAACTATAGCTACCACAGGGTTCCCCTCCGTAACATAGTGCAGTCCAGTCCCTTAGTGTTTTCTGGGGTGTAATAATTTAAATTGTGAAATACTTCCCTTAAGCACAGCTTTATATACCTTGCAGACGAAACTATAGCCACCACAGGGTTCCTCGCTTCCGACCCAGCTACCGGTTGCCCAAAGATGCTTTGGGTAACCAGAACTGAACAGGGCCACATTCCCTTGACTTCATACTCCCAAGTCCCATACCCAAACATTTGTTCCTTTCCCTCTAGCCTGTCAAGCGGACTGTGCTCAGATGCCTCCCAGGCAGGCGGAAGAGCGCAGCCAGCACTGGGAGCGCAACCCCCACGTGGCAGCAGCGCCCATTAAAGGCTAGACATACCGCTGCCTAAGACAACCGCCTAAGACATAAGACGACTCTATTATACTGCCCAGATAAAGCCGCAATAAGCGGCTAGGTGCTGGGCAGCAAACACTCCGTCCAGGTAAACCTGAACGACTCGATTCTTTTGCTGGTCTGCTGGATAGCTACTGTAAGGTACATGTTTGTGCACTTGACCTATTGGACCTGGTGAAGGTATAAAATGCACTTAGATTTTGGGTGGTGCATATTTTTTAACCACCTTGTTATCCTGCCATTATAGTTGTATCTGTTTTAACTCATACACATACAGAATGTTACAAAAAGGTACGGCCAAACTTTCAGGAAACATTCCTCACACACAAAGAAAGAAAATATGTTATGTGGACATGTGACCGGAAACGCTTAATTTCCATGTTAGAGCTCATTTTAGTATTTCCCTTAAAATGTAAATTGAAATCATTCGTGCAGACAATTGTCAAAATACCCCATTGTGGTTCATGCACGATGGAGCTCCTGCACATTTCAGTCGAAGTGTTCGTACGCTTCTCAATAACAGATTCGGTGACCAATAGATTGGTAGAGGCGGACCAATTCCATGGCCTCCACGCTCCCCTGATCTCAACCCTCTTGACTTTCATTTATGGGGGCATTTGAAAGCTCTTGTCTACACAACCCAGGTACCAAATGTAGAGACTCTTCGTGCTCGTATTGTGGACGGCTGTGATACAATACGCCATTCTCCAGGCCTGCATCAGCGCATCAGGGATTCCATGCGACGGAGGATGGATGCATGCTAACGGAGGATATTTTGAACATTTCCTGTAATAAAGTGTTTGAAGTCACGCTGGTACGTTCTGTTGCTGTGTGTTTCTATTCCATGATTAATGTGATTTGAAGAGAAGTAATAAAATGAGCTCTAACATGGAAATTAAGCGTTTCCGGACACATGTCCGCATAACATATTTTCTTTTTTTGTGCGTGAGAAATGTTTCCTGAAAGTTTGGCCGTACCTTTTTGTAACATCCTGTATACATTTACACGAACACAAACATCTGTGCCCTAGGTGGAAGTTGAATTTTTTTTTTACTTACGTCCTCCAACGTTAAGTCATATCGGGAATGGGTGAAATGATGCTCAAATGAGCCCGGGTTCCATAGAGTTTAGAGTTACCCGACATTCGTCTTTCAGGATAAGGGAAAATCCCGGAAAAAACCTTATCCAGGTAACTCACCTGACCGAGATTCGAACTCGGGACCTCTTGAACGTGAGGCAGACATGCTACCATCTACACTACCGAGGCGGGCTGGAACTTGAACCCATATTATTCCAGGCTAAGGAGCACCAAGGTAAATGGCATACAAAGCCAAGATGACAGGCTTAAAGAGTAAAGTGTAGGCAATGGAAGGTGTGATACTTCGTGCAGTGGTAACGCTTGTATTGAAACCAAAACGCTCAGGAGGAATGGATGATGTGAGAGTACTGCAGGAGCTAAACTGAAGTTTACTGACGATTTTCGAAAATAATCTCTGATTTATTTTAATTCGTTTACTTAAAGAATGCATCAGTGTAATATAACTCTGATGGTTCTATAAATGCGTCTGCGCTAAATGGAAGAAATTTCCTAGATTTATTTTCGTTTTCTTAACTTTGCTAAACGTTAAGTAAACCAGTACAATATTTATCTGAATATCTGATTGGCTTTTGTTTCCTTTTCACCATGAAATTTTGCGTGTTTTTAATCAATAGAACTGTATGTTTGCTGTCGATTTTACTTTTCAAGCTACCGAAGGTAATAAAATGAGATAAATCAAATAAAACTAAAGTGCATAAGATATTATCTTATTGGTCTTTGTGATAAACTTGATAGCCGCTTAGGACTTTTCATCTGGTTGGGTTCAACTCCTGTTTTCTTTCTATAACATAAATTAGTAATTAGAGAAGGCACTTATTATGGAAATTTAACCAAAAATACATGTTTTGCAAGTTCCTAAAGATGCAATGGGCTTGAAATTAAAATAGCAATCTTTAACTGAAATAGCTCATCTAATCTTGCAAGCATGAACAATAATTTAACTGAAATACACAAATTAAGTTTTTTAAACTTATACGACTACGTCTTTTGCTCTCAATGTATAATAACGGTTTTCTACTTGTCCACTCTATTTCCAAGACACGCCTATAATGTGTACGAGTCTCGGCTTACTCCTGCACGCTACTACCATTTACACGAATAAGTACATGGACTTGAACTTGCAATCTGCTCGCCTTTTGTTGCATGAACGATAAACTATTGCTAGGACCATAACAAAACATGTAGTTTCGGCTCTATATCTTCATGTCAAGTATAACTAACTTTTCTTCTACGCCGTTGCACTTGATACATTTAAGATCCTTTGCGTATATGTCGTACTATTATAAAATGTAGTGGTTAATATTGGTGGATAGATATATGATTATGAAACGGAGGATTCACCTATCTCCTGGATCCACAATTGGATCCTTCGTGAATACACCTCCGTGATGAACTGTAGGAGTTACAGGAACGAAGATATAACCTCTCTCGCCTCTCTGCCGGCACTGGCAGAGGAGGGCGAGCCGGCCGCCGACTCCAGGGGAAAGTTCTGGGCCAGCGCTGTATCGGCTCCACTCACCGCCCGCCCGCGAAGCCCATCGCTCACACACCTGGCTGCCGGACGCTCTCGGCCTGCATTAGCAGATACCACGTCCATGCAGCAGGAAGCAACTCCAGTACACTCCGCAGCTACACCAGCCAGCCAGTCTCCCCGCATCGCAGCCACCTCCAGCCAACCAACCTACGCCGAAGCCCTCTGTGCATCTCCAGCCGCAGGTCCTACGCTGCTCCCAACAAAGGAGCCCTACGCCGTCTACACTCCGGAACACGCCACATCGCACTCGGCAGTTATCCGCGGGGTCCCACGAGATCTGTCGATCCGCTTCATACTCGTCGCCGCTCAACAGCTCTGGCCCTCTACTCTGAAGGCCACCAGAATCAACACACGCCACGGGCCTTCCAAACTTGTCCGGCTGCAGCTCGCCGACATGGCCGACTACGAGGCTGCTTGAGGACGGGCCTGCCCTGGCTAGGGCAGTGTCTCAGAATCGAGGCTAGCAGAGCGTTACGTCACCATACATGTCGACGCTGCTGTGGCTACGGACATGACTTTACAACGTGCAACGCTCCACCTCGGTGCCATTATTGCGGTTCCTCAGCACTGACATTCGAATGCACGCACCATGACATTCGCCGCCGCTGACGCTACTGTGCCAACTGCGATGGCCTTGGCCACTACACTGGTCAGGCACAGTGCCCACTCAACCCGAACAACAGGCGCAGAACCACCAGACCAGCAGCCCCTGTCTCGGGCCATTCTTCACCACCTACGCCAGCCTTCTGCGAGGAACTCAGGACTGCTTCAACGAAGATCCAGACCAAACTTCACAACACGAACAACCGCCTGGCTGGACTAGAGACGCAGCTCGCCTCTGCCGCCACGACCATCCAGACGTCCTCCACAGACACAGCACCTGACAACGCAGAGATAATCAAACAACACGAGGAGACCATCATAGACACGACAGCGGAGCGCTTCAACACTTTCCAGACGCTCTTCACATCTGATCTCGCCAAATTCTCAGCCCGCCTGGATCGAATGGAGGATCTCATCAACAAACTTTCGCAAACTGAAGACAGCTACCAGAACCTCGAGCCACTCATCAAGCAAACACGCCAATCTGCTACAATGGACATCCCATCTACACTTCAGACCTTAGCCAACGGACTAGACAAGCTCGACCTGCACAGGATCGTTCGAACACTCCAAGCCCACCACGACTCTTCCGACTCTTACTTCACCCAAAACCTGTTTCGCACAGGCAGTCCCTCAAACAACAAATATACTTCCACTCCAGCTTCCTGGATAAAACCCAGCTAAAACGATTGACTGTACTCCAACCGCCAACAGCAACCTCAACCGCCCCCCAGACCTGACAACTAAAAGCACCATGACTTCCAAACAAACCCCACGGCTCAAGTAGCCGCCAAAGCCCCCTACTTTCCACGCGCCACGGTCAGGGCCTTCGGGACATGGCCTTCGCCTGGCCTGCATTCTTATACCCGCAGCTGCTATGGGCAGCTTGCACAGCAACAGCACCTCAAATAACGGGGGTGCTCTTAGCGGAACCCCGACAGGCTGAGATAAAGCCGCTTATAAATAGACTATATACCCTAGCAACACCTTTAAAATTAATAAACATCCCCCCCCCCCAAAAAAAAGAAAATAAAGAAAAAATAGAGGAAGGTGGCTTATACGTCTCCTCCAGTAGGAAAAGAGGAAGGTTCGATCCAGTAGTTGGGGCTTGTCAACCTAACCTTTGACAGAGCCGATGCGGTGCTCCAACGCGCAAGCATTTATGCCAATTGTCCGTCGTCAACCGCTACACAGCTCTGAAGCCGCCCTTCTAAAAGGAAAGAGGGAGAAGACGTGAAAAGGAATGGGTGAGAGGAGATCATAATAAAGACACCACCCCAGCATTCGTCTTGTCCATCAGGAAAAAATGGGGAAAACCGATAGTGACATTGGGCCGAAACTAACAAACGAATGCTGGACTCGTATATTACCTCACATCCATCTCGTTTTCCTTAGCACTTCAATCTGTCTCCATAATGTCTGTGCATCGCAACTTTGTCATCAGTCCATGATACGATTTTATACATAAATGATAGGGAAATGCAGCAAGTAATCTACATTGTATAAAACGAATGTACAATTTAAGTTGGGTTAAATATTTATCCAAAGAAGAGGAGCTTAGGTAACTTCTGGATAAGCAATCAGTTGTAAGTAGAGTAGCTAAGACAATGGGGATTATAATGGGCCCATTGAGAAAAAGCAGCTTAGATTAAGATTTGTATGGTCAGTTATGCAGTTATGTTTGTAAGCCAAATATATGATAAAAGTGCCTGTAGATAATGTTTCGAAAATCAGATCGGAATCATGATTCTTAGAATTTAGCAAGTCACTGAGTGAAAAACTGTGTTTCATAGCGTAAAGACAGCCTTTCATTTTCACCACGTAATGTAATTATTATGGAGAAAGTTATTATAAACCATAGTGTATTGACGTGTTAGAAGTTGGCATATGTAGTTCCTTGATAGCTTTAATTTCTAATGCTGAGATTCGGAAACAGTAATTTTACATTTTAAAGCACCAATTCGCGTCAAATACCTCGGTTATGAGCCTACATCAAGTCTGGTCTCTAAGAACGAGATATTGGAGACGATGCGGTGCCAAAAGTTGTCAAAAATAGGGAGATGGCATCAACCAATACGAGAGAGATTCATAAATAGTTATGTAGAACTTCGTTACGAAGCATACCTTCCAGCCGCTCAGGTGGAAATGATTTTACATTGTTCGTAAATCATCGCTCACTTGGGCACTTATTCTTAACCTAATGAGTGTGTGTTGGACTTGAATTCAAACCATTAAGGGATTAGATCATCCAGGGCTGCTTTGGAAAAGATGATACTGTTTTACTAAATGAATAAAACTCTAAACGAAACCGAAAGAATTGGTATTTTCCTTGCCGTTTCTTTTGTGCAATATTTATTAGATGTAGATGCTGTATTCGGACGATAAATGATATTTTTATATTATCTTACAGTAATCATTTACATCACGTTTTGGACCATTCATATACGTTATACTTTTAACAAACGCTGGTCAGAGCATCAATTTATTAATCATCCTAGGTTTGTATATCCGGCTATCTTATATTCGCTATCGATACTCTATTCTCATCGATTGGATTTGAGTACATCTACCATTAAGTCTGCATTTTTTTGTAGTTTATATTTTATATAATTAAATAAGTTCTTAAGAGCTAAATTTTTATTCTATTGGTTTTGTTTCTTCTACATCAACTCAAAATCCTCGCTTAGGTTTGGTTCTTTTTTAGCTTTTAATATTTACACTTCAGTTCCATATAGTCATATGAGGAGCACAGATATTTTGAATAACTTTTGGTTTGTTTATTTTCTTACTTTATTTTTAAATGTCTGATCATTTTCCCGTTATTATAATAATTTCTATGTTTTTATTTGTGAATAATTATTATATAATATATAGTCACGATACCTAAATAATATAACTATTTTTTTCCAAATCGCTGATAGGAATTTACTAACACTTTTGGTTTCCCAAATCTCATTGCTTTTGGTTTTTAATTTAGTATTGGCAAATTAAATTATGAATATAATTATAATTAATTTTCAGAAATTTTAACCTGATTGTTTGAAAACCAGAGAGTAAATAAATGACTACAAATTTGATCAAGAGTTTTCTACCTCGAAAACTCCCAAGGATAAAAAGATGCTGATCAGAAACGTCAGATTAAATATTCGTATAACTATATCCATATTCTATGAAAAACTTCAGATATTTTACTACTGATGGAATCAGATTCTTAACTACACTGATGAAACTGAAGAGAACCTATTTGCTTAGTTCAACTACAGTAACTATTTAATTAGGGGGTAAAATAACAAAGAAGGCTCAGAGAGTAGAGTCAGACTAAAAAATTCAATGTCATAGCCGGGATTTGAACCACGAATATTCTGGTTTCCGTCCAGCCGCACTACCATTGTGCTACTATAGCCAACGTGCCGATACGACATTAAATTCTCTAACTGACTCGTATTTTCCCAGTAAACCACTTAGGAGTTCTCATAAACACATGAGACAACTACCTTAATGGCGACTTACTATATTGTAAGTACATTAAGGCCCGGGCTTTATAGTTAACCACTATTAGGTCAATTAATGATAATTAATTGTTCTTTCACATTGACCGTGTGTAGGCTAAATTGTGGAAACGTAGAGTCAGACTGAAAAATTCAATGTCATAGCCGGGATTTGAACCACAGATCTTCTGGTTTCAGTCCAGCCGCTCTACCATTGAGCTGCTATGGTCAACGTGCCGATATGACACTAAATTCTCCAACTGACTCGTATTTTCCCGGTAAAATGAGTGTCATATCGGCACGTTGGTCATAGTAGCACAATGGTGGTGCGGCTGGACGGAAACCAGAATATCCGTGGTTCAAATCCCGGCTATGACATTGAATTTTTCAGTCTGACTGTACGTTTCCAGAATTTAGCCTGCACACGGCCAGTGTGAAAGAACAATTAATTTCCAAGGCTCAGCTAATACAATCATTATTGATTTTGGCAATCTTTCTGATTAATAAGTACCGTTGTATGTTGTGTATTGAAAGGTGCCCTCGACAACCATACCCTTGAGGCTGATCGGAGCAAAAGCACATTTAGAAATAGCTACCAAACGCCGTGCTCTATAGGCAACCTGCTGGACAGGACTGTCATGCACAAAACAAACTTGACCGGATGGCTGTGTACTTCAAGAAGATTCGGAAAATATTTCAGGTTATGCCAACTGTATACTCGTATTTATTTTTAGTACTCATATTTGAACACTCATACATAAACTATTTTACTAATGGTTTCATTGCTTACAACACGGCATTTAAACTGAATATATTTATTTAAGGTTCATTTCATGAGAGTTTACGAGCTTAGTAATAGATTTATGATTGTGAAACACAAGAGAATTTTTCTCATATAACTGGTAACTTTGAGTGAGAATTAATAGGACTATACCATGAATAAAATATACTAAGTTATAAAAATACTTTAATAATTCTGTTGTTTAAAGTCGAATCACTATAGTGTAACTGTCACATATTTACAAAATATAAACAACCGAATGCATTGCAGAGTACTGACCAGTGCTACCAACAATACGAATGAGAAAATAACCTCGAAAGAGACTAAAAGCAGGTTAAAATAAACAATGAAAGACCTTTGAAAAGAATATTTATATAGAATCCAGAAGAAGAATTAAGAAATGTTGTATACAATATATTAATAATAATGTACAATTGTTTAAATATGGAAGTGTATATTTATGAATTGTTTTAAGTGTAACAATAATATGAATTAATTTTAAGTAGATAAGATGGAGAAAAAGAGAGAGATGATGTAGATTGAAATATTTTCCGAGTAATATTTAAAAGTTGAAAATTGCAGATCAAAGTGTTGATAAATTTTAAATGAACTAATGTTATGTAACCATGTGAACAATTATTTTATGAAATGTCATGCAAAATTAACCGTGTGGAAAGAAATTGTAAAACGAATTGGAAGTTGCTGACAAAGGTCTAGTATTTCGCGTTATATTCGGGCAAGACATATATATATATATATATTATTTC
Source organism: Mantis religiosa (assembly GCA_030765055.1). Taxonomy (NCBI): domain Eukaryota; kingdom Metazoa; phylum Arthropoda; class Insecta; order Mantodea; family Mantidae; genus Mantis; species Mantis religiosa. The sequence continues at coordinate 147,890,027 of CM060955.1, read as the reverse complement.
ATTATGTGATAATAAAATAATATCTATGGGGGTATTTGAAACCGAAATTAAGGTTTCCCATAAGTAAAGAATCATGATGGATGTCAAAGGAATGTTGGTTCTTTGTGACAATACGGGAAAGGCCAGTTGAGTCCAGCAGTTGTGGGGGAAAGTTGTTATAACAAAAGCAATGTAAGAAACAGTGTCCTTAGAAGATTTCTAAAGGGGCTCACTTGACTTGTATGAATAGGGTATTCTTTGAACCATTCAGAATGGCATGAAAAAACAGCCACAAAGAGATTTTTGGTTGAATGAAGAGGGCTTTCACAAAGTGAAAGTGAGATATACACTCACACGCGCAGCTGTGGACAAGAGTCTTTGGCGTCAGGCCAATTAGAGCGGTCCTAGGCGTGAGGGCGATTAGGGCAGTCCTCTTGTTCTGCCTTGGATATTTGTCGGTTCATATATACGTGAGGAACGAATAAAGTTTATCGAGTAATAAACATTCTGCCGTCAGTAACTCTAAACAGAGATTGGTAACCCTTGGTCGGCAACTTCAATTTCGGTGTTCTAAAAAAAGCAGTAGATAAATAAGTTGGAAACGGGCATTCCAGTGTCATTAAAATCTCCTTATCACACACATCCACGCATACCCTGTGAGAAACCTCATTATTTTACCCTGAGCCACACAATATAATAGCTTCAAAGTAGCGTCAACGTGGAACCCTTGTCAAACATTATTGTTGCTTAAAATTGGCGTCCCAACGTGGAATTGTGTGGCACCCAAAATATATTTTATCACAAACAAGATCAGCAACAATCATTATTAAGAACGGATTTAATGCTCCAACATGACCGTGTCATACATTAGCAAAAAGACTAAAATCGTTTTCAAAGTTGTATGCTGAAGTGGTAAGAAACAAGGCAGATATTTTGTAAATGAAAGCAAAACATATTTTTTATAAGCATTTGATTGGAAAGCAAATTATAGAGACTGCTTTTTGGTCTGGAGGTGGTTACATGCCTGCTTCAGAATTTACAGATCCTTCCCTCTATTCCAAACTCGTGGAATCAAATTTTCCTTGATCCGAAGTATATCGTATCCTTGCTAGTGTTTGGCCCTAGCAGTCAAGGAAAGAGGGAATATGTGACTGAATTTAAAGACAGCACAAATATTAACACAAACAATAAAAAACAAACATCACTGCTATAGTTGCTGCAAAGGAAATCCTCTGGTATTATCTAGAAGTATATAAATGTTACGAAAAATATATATTACTCTCACATAGCCGCTTATCTTTATTCAACAACGTATTCATTTATTTTCTTCTCGTTAATTGAGATAAACACTTAGCTTTCAAGTACCATTCTCATTAGATGATCGGGAGAAGTATCACAAACATAAAAATAAAGAACTTCTATTTGGAAAAGGCATAAATACGTATTGGACAATTAAAACCAATAAAAAGGTACATTTTGAAATGGGATAACGTCACAAAGAACAGTATTTTATACAGTATGTTCTTTAACAAGATCTATATATTTGTGTTGTAAAATTTTGGGTATATCTTTCACCTTTTAACAGTTAGGCAGGGCCATCCAAAACAAATACTACTCCAGAGGCTACTCCCATAAAACACACATTTATCATGTGTCATGAAAAATCTTAAGCATACAAAATTTTAATTGCAACCATTAAGCTACTTCGTTGATCTAATCCTCGCAATGTTTGTGAAGCTGTAAACCCATTTTTGAAAAATCCTATAGGAATGCCTTTAATGACAGTGCAAAGAGCTAGACTTCTTCTTTCTAACAGCGTGTTCTTGATCACTAAAAGGGATTTTTTTCTTATTTAAATTACGGGTTTTGCAACCCTCACCATTATTGATTGACCATTTTCTGTTCAGTTCTGTTTATAAGCTGTAGAAATAAACATGGCAAGCTATTCTCGCGATGTTTTTGTGTCAGGTAGAGATGATGATCAAGCTATTTCATATTAGAACGAGTCAACATCGATGCAAATAGTATGACAGCGGGGAAAGTGGCTAGAAATGCTTAACTTTGTGAAATAAGGTTTATATTTTTAATTAATGTTTTATACTTTAATTTCTGAACACATGTGATTATCATAATTATTTTTATGTTTGTATATGTAAGCAGAGAATTGTTAGATTAGGTATAATGTTATAACTAGTGTTGGAAAACAGTGACAATAAACGTACATTCTTGAAGCTAACCACCCTAACATCATCGATACTGATGAGTTAAGTTTTGCGTAATTTTTATGTAACATAACACAGTAATTAACATGTGCTTATAATTACTGTCGCCAGACATTGTTTCGCTAATGGCTGCCCGCATGTAGACGAACGCCGAAAAAGAGAGGGAGAGAGAGAAGCGGAAAAACAAAGACAGAAAGAGCCCCAAGCCACGCCCCACGCTCATGCTAGCGCTGAACACTTGCTGAGAGCGAAAGAGACGGAGATAATCTGGAATTTCTCGTTGCGTCACTAAAGGCCTTGTAGCGTCGACAACTTTCTGGAAACAATGAGTGGAGGTATAAAAGAGCCGGGCTAGCCAGTAGGGGGCAAGTGCTCCCAACACAAATGATCAACATCCTACACAGCTTCTTGCGACATCGCTCATTTAAAGTCTCAGTCGCGGGGAAAACATCAACACTAAGGCCAGTGAGAGGCGGAGTCCCCGAAGGCTCTGTGCTATCCCCCACCCACTTCAACGTCTTTATGGCAGATTTCCGCACAGAATCACTAGTCGTAACGGCACAATTTGCTGACGACGTGTTTCTGTTCTGCAAGGACCAACACATCCTCAGAGCCTTTAACCCCATTCAAAGACATCTCCACCTAACAAAACAGTGGTGCCGGCGTTGGCGGATGTCCGCAAATCCGGACAAAAGCCACGCCATACTTTTTACAAAGTGCCACACCCCCGCAGACTGCCCCAATTTCAGCTACCGAGGTCGAAGAATAGAGTGGTCTAACTCTGTCCAGTACCTAGGAGTAAACTTGGACAGAGGTCTAACTTTTCGCCGGCACATCAGGGACCTTTCGGCGAAGGTACAGGGAGCAATTGCTTCCCTGTACCCAATGCTGGGGTCGACCTCGATGCCAGTCCGCATGAAGTTGTATCTCTTCCGAGCGCTGGTAATCCCGGTGATGCTATATGCCTGCGAGATCTGGGGCATGGCAGCAGACAGCTGGATAGCATGGCTTCAACGTGCACAGAATAGAGGACTGCGGTCTATCTATTCTGTGGGACGTTGTTTTCCTACCAGGTTGCTCCACGAAGCATCGGGTCTTCCATACGTGGAGGATGAAATTAGGCACCGGGCTTCAAAATTATACGCAATCATTGGGAGATCATTGGGAGATTATGACCCCACTAGACGCCGATCTAGACTGAATCGGGTCCCCCACATGGCATGCGGACACCCTAGATAACCCAGGAGCTAACCCTATCAGCAGCTAAAGCTGAGCTCCTCATAATTCTTCCAAGCTGTTTGGCATCTAAATTTCTCCCTAACTAAAATTTAAAACAGAAACAAAAATTGGGTGCTAAGTACTGCATCCTCCCCTTGAACCAGAAGGTACTTTGGTAACCTCTTAATTAACTCCTAATTAAAAAACCTTCATCACCTTCATCCTACATGATACAATATTGATCCTACCTGCGGTAAAACCCATAATGGGTGGGCACGCAGCAAAAACCTTCTGCCTGTATACAGCCAGCCAGCACGAGCGAGCGAGGGGGCGAGTCGAGAACTGGTAATCCTGTGTGTGCATGTGTAGTGATGTGAAAGTGAATTCTTTTGTTCGTTTACGTCTGGTAAAGCAACGAGAGAACTTGAAGATTGCATGTTTGTATGACACGTATTGTTTAGAGCCTGTAGGGGTTGCAAAAAACGTTTTTTCTACTTTAAACAAAGAGCAGTTTAAATTTCAGCAGACTAGACTGTTAATTCTACGAACTCACAAGGTCACATTATTTTGTTTTTAACTGAGTAAAATGTTGTAGAGCTAAATATTATTCACCTTATTTGAAAAGAAATATGTAAAAGTCCATTTAAAATTACAATAACACTGCGCTGGATACATATTTACTATCGTATAAACATACGTAGTACAGTATTCAACAAAACTTAATTTACAATATTCAATTTTTAAATTTTCAATTTTGTTTTAAAATTACATTTGTTTTGAACTTTTCTTCTCGAAAAGCTAACAACACCATAGGTAGTATGCTGGCACTTTTCACCGCTACCGATATATTTAAGGTTGGCATTTAAATAGCGAACGGGCACGTCGATCTAATCGACGTTAGCAGAAGAGGGCTGAAAACCTTCCTACGAAAACACTAACTTAAACGCCAAATTTGGTGTTTCATCCGCTACCTATTTTCGATTTTGCTCACAGACAGAAATACGGGGGCTGTTCAATAAAGAATTATCATAATTTTTTACGGTCATAATTTTTCGCACTAAAATCCAATCTTATTATATTCTGTTAGCTTAATGTGAAACAAACACGCGGTAGTAGTTTCATTGTTGGTACTCCTGGTTACCGTCTGTGAGAACCAGGTAAGTTCAGACATGTTTAGTATCGCCTACCGCTGCAATGGAGGTAACATGCAGTTAAAGTTGATGTTAGAGGAAGATCTGGAGTTTCTTTCAAACGTAATCACTGCTGATGAATCTTGGCTACATCATTTTGATCCTGAGAGCAAACAGCAAAGCTTCGTCACCAATCTCCCAAAAAGCAAAACTGGTTGCTTCTTGAGGCCTTACCACCCCCGCTGCGTCTGCTGATACTCTGTCTCGGGTATCAGCCACTCTGGATGTGATCTTAGCAGCTTGGATCCCGGTGGTCTGGTCGCCTAGTAGATTGCTCTATGAGTTGACTATTCTTTGCCCTGGCTAGTCATTAGAGCTGAGACCACGCTATCTAAAGGGTATGCGTGAGATAGGTTGACGAAATAAAAACAACACAGTTCATCGTATCAGCTTTACTATTCAGTTCGTTTCGTGCTCACAGTTCACCAGGAGTTGCCGCCGCGTTCAGATCGAATTACTCTAGATTTCCACTATCACGTTAAAACTATACTGAATTGCCGAAATCTATCGCGATGGAATAAATTACTAACACTGTTTTGAAAGTATACTTCGCCGCTTAATTCACTGCTGGGAGATCTTGTTCACTTAATAAGATTCTAATTACTGATTGTACTTCTCGGCGCAATCCGACGTTTGTGTCCCCGGCAGGCAAAACACGTCTACACGGTATCACGTCTCAGACTAGAAGACCGACGCTAAAACCTAATATTCCTCACCAAAACAGATATAGCCTCGCCTCCAGCTGGATTTCTCTGAAAAACTCTAGTTAGCGAGCTACAACCACGCGGACATTTCCCCGAAATACTGGTTTGGGCCAGGTTTGGACCGGTCTACTAATGACCCAGGTAGCGACCCATCCCGTGACCACAGCCTTTCGACGGAACATTTTCATCCATATAGACCAGCAACTTTATTACATAGCTCTGGGTTAAAATACTTATTCGCATTCTAGTAATTGAATTTAAATGCTGTTGCTTCGTTTCATGAACTTATCCATCTGTAATATTCATTATCTTAAATTCTTTCACCTTACTTCCTCACTATAATTTAATTATCATTTTATTCATTGTTAAAATCGTATTCAATCATACGGCTGATAAATACGGCATCATTCTGCTGGGAAAGTTATGGTCATCTCATTCTTTGATATTCATGGAATGGTTTATCAGCATGTTGAACCTGCACACACATCAGTAACTGTACAATACTACAGAGATGTCCTGAAAACATTGCAAGTCCATATCAGGCGCAAAAGACCACATTTCCGTAAAGCAGGCTGGATGCTGCACCACGATAATGCGCGGCCGCATATTGCCAATGTTGTTGATGAATATATTGCAAAAATCAAGGTGAAGTGCATCGCTCATCTTCCCTATTGTCCGGATTTAGCCCCGTGTGACCTTTTTCTATTGCTCAGCTTGAAGAAACGCCTTTGTGGGAGGCATTATCTATCATCTGAAGCAGTAGTGAAGGCTGCGGAGGCGATTTTGAAGGATCTTTCAAAAATAATTTACAGCATGTGTTTGAAGACTGGCAGAAACGCTGGGAAAAGTGCATCGCATTCAGGGGAGACTATTTTGAGAAGGGCCATCAAAATTATGAGGATGAGTAAAGGTATGTTGTCAAAAAAATTGTGATCATTCTTTATTGAACAGCCCTCGTATATACAGAAATAAAACTGCACCTGTAATTAATTTTTTTAGAAAAAGTTTTTAGTGTGTTCGGGAATTTTCCAAACAAATATTTCCGGTGAGATCTTCACACTAAATTTTCAGTTAGAATGTAGTGCTTCTTCTCTCTACTATGTATGTGTTAGGAATGTTAAAATAAATACAAAAGCTATGCTGCTTTCACTAGAGCTATTTGATTAATTTAATTGTAAGGCATGTAAATACACAAATGTTTAAATATATATCTAGGACTGTTACAGTGAAGCACAATCGTTACATTTTAATGACTAGGTACAACTGCAGGTTCTCGATGTGAATACAACGTTTCGAGGGTTGGATTGTATTAAGGTGATGGAAGAATAAATGGGTTAGACAAGCGCTTGACAGAAAATCGATAACACTCCACTGGACGTGAAATCTTGATTTAATAATTGGAACAGTAACATAAAAGCTGTGCTGCCCAGTCATATCAGATTTTGTGTACTGATTTCAGTTTTTATTAATTAACTTCTTTGTTGCTGTTCAAATGACAGTAGAATCTCGTTTCCCCGGATCAACGGGAGCAGGGTCAATTGGAGTTAAAGAAAACCCGGATTTTCTAGACAATGACGGAAAAACGATAAAAAACATGTATCCTACATCAGCGAAATATTTCTAATGCAGTTTAGAAATTACTTTCTGTACACATTCACATAAAACCACATGCACTATATGTGTTGTAGTAGGCTGTTGTGACTTTATGGGTTCGTAAAATTAAAAGTCAAGCTTGCAGAAATTCAAAATCTTCTTTATTTTCTTAGAAATACACTTTGTACACCTCTGATAACAGAAGAATGACATGACACTTACGTAGGCAATCCTCAAGTCCTTCTGCCGCAGGTCCATACTGCACCTCCTCCCTCGGCTCCTGCCGAACTGCCAAACTCGTCCATTGTAGTTGCTTTTATACACTAATCGTTGGTTCTCGCAGATTTGGGAAGTTTCTTGACAACTCACGAAGCCTCACGGTCTTTCACAACGGCAGGCGAAGGTGAGAGAACTGTCGAGACGTCTCTCCGGCTCTTTCGCGGCCCCGTCTCTCCCTCGACGCGTGTGTAAGCGCTCATCGGCTTCATGGGCCTGGCTATTTGTCTCTTTCTCTCCCTCTTTCCCCCTCTCTTGCCACATAATAAGCGTCTCGCGACACTATATATTTGCACTCTACACATTATAGCTACAAACTATTCAGTAGTAAAAAGGCAGTGAGTTTCTGCTGTCTCAGTTTAGTATATCGCTTACGAGCAGCGCGATCTTGCATCCTCTTTAACGTTAGAGGTTCATTTGGCAAAGTTTCGGCTTTACTCTCGAAATAAACCTTCAATTTCTCTGTTTGTTACTGCTTGTTCGTGGGTCATAACCCCAACTGGTCCATCAACAATGTCTGAATCTGTATACCTAATTTTCGTTTTCATTTTCATTAACACTGCATGATGCAATAACACTTTCCTCTTTAATCAATTTATAACCTCCGTATTGTCAATTTACAAATGATTGTCAATGTCTTCATCAACATTGCAACAGCCACCCACATTTTTAAAACTTTCTATAAAATTTTCTTCTATTTTTTTCTTCATCTTATTTTCTGGCAAGTCTCACACAGAAGGCCACAACTTTTCTCATGACTTTATCAAAGTTTCCCTACCAACCTTGTCCCACGGGCAGGGCGAGTGTAGTGAATTTCTCCACTGGCAAGAGAATTCGAGTAATATACCTAGTGAAAATAGAAATCTAGGTTCTGAAGAATATATTTTCATTTATTAGGCTTAAGATATTTTTTTTTTCAAAACTGCTCTGGATTATCTGGGCATCCGGATTAAGGAGGACTGGATTAAAGGGGTTTCACTGAAGTTCTTGAACTTATTTTTCACATTAAATTAAATTTAAGTAAATGTGGAATTAATCGATGGAGCTATTTGTATTTATTTGTATTACTGTTTATTATTTATTAGTTTTTTAAATTTAGTTTTACAGGTTTTTCTACTTATTTAGAACAGGAGGTATCAACATTGCAATATTGCAAAGTGGGTATATTCATAGAACTTTAAATAAGTATGAGTAAATTATATACTAAAATGGTATTAAACTATTTATGAACTCTAAAATGGTGTAAGTGAAATAAACAGCACACCACAGGATGCTGGGGTGGAAGAGAGCTCGTTTTACAAATCACCACTGGGGTGTTTAAATCTGTAAATGTTAAGGACCCTGCTCTTTGCAGTAGTCTCTCCTCCATGCGACTGTCCTTAGTCCTTTCACCTCACTACTGCATATCTAGTGGTGTCAATCAAGGCATAGGCCTTGCTTCGTACCTTCAGAGCGTCACAAGCAATATGATTTTAAATTTCTGTATAGTGTGGTTTAAGAAAAGAGTATTTTGCATAAATCATGCAATTTATATTGAATTCATTGTTTAAAATAATTTATTGGGTATGCTTATTATAAGTTAATACAATGTTATCAAATTGTTGTTGAAGTTATACAGACACTTGGCTGTGAGTGTTTATTTAATGTGGAGATTAAATGTGAAAAAACAACAAAGAAAATGAATAGAAGGAAGAAAACTAACTACAGTGTCTAATGATCAACAGAATAAAAGTTGAATAAATATGATCGGCCTATAAATCACAACAGAGCAATTTTCAAGGTGGACTTACAAATTCTTCTGCATTTATGTTCCAGTGGTTTGTACATTTTCACCAAAATATATACTCATCCGAAACTGAACAGCAAAGTAAATTAGGGAAAAATAAACAACTAAACTTTTGCAAGAATATAGCACTATTAAAATATATCGTGGCCCACTCGTGGGCCTTTTCCTCCTGGGCAAAGAAACGAGAGTTACAGGCAATTTTTTCCCCAAAGGTGCACTGAAAATTTGACATCTGGCACTAAAGTATCACATAAGTACCAGCATCTCAAATTTCTTATAAGTCATCTCTCAAAATCTTCAAGATAAACGATAATATATTTGTGTAAATAAATAAAAATTCCTTATATATAGGGAGATAGGTGTTGACGATGTTTTAACATAAGTTTTTATTATATATGTGATTTTTTTTCTTTTTTAAATTTATCTTTTTGCTAAATTTTGGGTTTTGATGTTTAATGTTTACCTATATGGATATATATTTTAATAGATAAGATACAGGTTATTTACAATTTTCTTTGAGTTTCTGTGGATATTTATCTGTTTAGAATGAATTTTGAGTTGTATGGATAGTATGTATTATATATAAATTTTGATTTGAATTGTATAACATGTTATTTATTATTTGCAATATTTTGGTATTAGAATGCTAATGCTAAATTCAAACATTGTGAAGCATTAGTTAAAACAGAAGAAATCTAGAGATTCTGCTGGTTACCAGTACATAAGTTGCTGCAGTAATCCGGCGGCTTCAGATTGGTAGATTTAGAATTTGTTTGGTTTTAAATAGCCGGTTATAGGGTTAATTGTTTACTGGATGCCAGTAAAATATTAATTTAGGTAGTTTTGTTTTATTTCGTTAAATATTCTCGTAGGTGAATATATTATGTTTTATAAAAAAGACAAGGATTTTAAAAGTGGGTCAAAATAAGTTTTAAATTTTAAGGTTGTATTATTATTGTATATTGTGACTTTGTGGGTTCGTGAAATTAAACGTCCAATTGCACAAACTCAAAATGTTCTTTATTTCCACCGAATTACAGTTGAAAAATTTGCCGATTACATAGAATTACTTAGCGCACACAATTACAATTCACCAGTTCGTCTGTCACAGGTCCATTGCACGCTCACAGTTACGTACACTCCTCTGATACACGTACACCGTCTTCCAGTCCGTCCACACACGCGGCGCTCCTCACGGCTGCTCGCCAAGAACTGAACAGACTCGCCAACTGCAGCCCTTTTTATAGGAATATCGCTGATTCTGGAAGTCTCGCGTTTCAGTGAATCACCACGAAGGTTCCAGACGGCAGGGGGAGGGGAAACAGACGGCCAGTGATGTTTTTCCAACCATCCCTTCGTTAGCGCTTTAAGACAAATGGGTAGGCATGGCGGAATGCCTCCCGGCCCTCACCCAGCCGTCAGTTGGTCACACCTTCCGATAATTTGGTGACAATATTGATTTCTTTTATTGTAAGCAATATAACATAAAATTTCTTTTACAAAATCAAAGGTAATGGCATTCATTGGGAAAGAGCCAATTAGAACAAAAATAGTTATAAATAATGGTTGCGTTGAACAGGTAAGCCATTTTAACTACTTGGGAACTGATGTTAGTTATGACAAGGAATATGATGTCTACAATAAAATATGCAAATTTCAAAGAGTGTGTGGATCAATAAAAAGAACATTTAGAAACAAAATACGTAAAGAAACAAAATTAAAGTTCTACAAAGTTATGGCTGTACCTATACTGACATACGGAAGTGAGACTTTGACGTTAACTAAAAAGCAACAGAGTAAAATACAGGCTTCAGAAATGAAAATTCTTGGGAAGTGTGAAAGGATGCACGAAGAGGGACTTAATAAGAAATGAAAATATAAGAGAAGAGCTGGACATTTTTAGTATGAATGATAGGTTAAAAGATCTCAAACAAAAATTGAAGGAACATGTTGAAAGAATGTCAGACAATAGACTTACAAAAAATATTACAGTATCATCCTAAGGGTAGGAGATCGGTGGGTAGACCCAGGAAACGATGGCTGGAGGACGTAGAAGGCAGAACAGGCACTTGATTGCCTATGCCATGGAGTGAAGAAGAAGAAATATTGATCTTTATTATTTTTGTGATTTTTTAAATATTATCTGTAGAATAATTTTTGGATATTATAAAAATTATAAATAAATATAGAAGTTTGGAATATTTATACCCCGGCTTAAGAAATTAGGTGCCAGGGTATGGTATTGCAGATTTTTATTTATTTATTTGTAAATAAATAAATATCTCAAACTGTGTAAATGCTCCATCATATACCTTGAGCTTAAGCACGGGTTATTTTCAATCAAGTAAATAAAAAGGAATCCTTACCAAAGTAGGCAGAATATCTCGGGGTATTTAATGAAACAAAATGGCTCCTGTTATTTTTCTAGCGTTGATCTCATAAAACTTTCGAATTTTCAGGTCATAGAGAATAGCACTGGTGTTCCTGAAGGACATGGTGTGCATTCATATTTTGTTAATCTAGTTTGCTTAGGATTTTCGAAGCGATCACTCTAAACTGGTACCGATTTCATATAGAAAAATTTTCTATGCAAACTGATATGTCCATATCTCTATACATCTCAAATGTATAGTCATAGCCCTACACATATGTGAGATATCCTTAAATTATAGAATTGTAAAACATATTCTGTAAAAAATCCAAATTAGACCACACCAAGGCAGCCCCAGTTCGATTCCAGGCGATTGCAAAGCGATATTTGTGGTGGAAAACATGGTGCTGGGGAGGGCTTTCTCCGGACCCCCTGGTTTCACCCGCCAGCATGACACCAATTGCTCCATCACCTTTCCTCTCATCTCTCTCGTGTTTTTCATTCCGGCGATGAGCTGATCACTCGTCCCGGAATCTCTCTGATCATTGTGACGATATGTTTTAGTTAGAACTTTTTATATGAATATTTTTTCTGATATGACTTAGTAGGCCATGTAATGACATATTAAAAGAAATATATGTGTAATTTTGTGACTGGCCGTAGTAACAATTGTATTACGTAATGCGGTGACGTAGCAGTACATCGGCCAATCACAAAATTAATAGATGAGTAACAATATTTACTGAAAATCAGTAATCTTGAGATAGATATGTTCTTCAGTCTTTTTTCATGACGAGGGAAAAATGTCGCGGTGAATATAAAAGTGTTGTAACGGAAAGTTAATAATCTTCAAAAAGAGTTATTCGGTATTCGTAAAAGTAACGAGTGAATTTTAATTCAGACTATACAATTAAATAATATATTACGAAATCGGAGTCATATAAAATTTTATCTCTGTCACTTTGATTAAGATGGATGGTTACAAATATGTCGCTCGAACTTGTGGCTGATTAAACTGGAAAATAACGCCACAAATTTGGTTCCCGAACGTGGGGCTCGATTAAGATGGAGAGAGATTGAGCTGGAAAACAACGCCACAAATATGGCGTCGTAGGGCTTCGAATTGGTGGCAAGTTTATTTACACAACGGTCAAAGGAAACTTCCAACTAATATCTACACATCATTAGAGAATAAAGACGACCAATTGTAAGTTAAAATATTTCAATATATGAGACTACGAAACGGACGTAAATTGCCGGAAATTATGGAGCATCGCCATCAGTTTAGTGTACAGTTTCATGAAGCAAACGTGCTTGCACAGGGTGAGGGATATGTTAGCGGACCTCGACGTTGTGTAGTTCAGCAAGCTCCATGTTCCACTTAAGGAACTACAGGAATTCGTTTATTACTTCATTAAAAATCCAAAACTGTGGAACAATTGACTGCATTAGACATGATCTGTGCCAAAGATAATCAATCAGAATCAGCCTTCATCAATATAACTTATAATTTTGTTAATGATGTATAGAGCTTATTCAGCATTAAATATTTGTTATTTATAATGATTTACTGTATTGTAAATCGTATTTCCTTTTGTGCTACGCTTGGTTTGATAACCGCAGATCATGATGTGGTGTCCTGTTGTACATCGAATCAAACAATCCGCAGTCCTAGAATTGTTACTTGGCTATTTGATCTGCCAAAACTTTGATGTGGTTTATAGGTTTGCCACAAAGGTAGTAAATATCAAACAGAAGGATTACCAACAATTCAGGATCGTTACGTTAATTAGATACACACAATAGACATCTACGTTTGCTGTTAGTGGTTCTGTGGTTATGTGTTGGTGAGTTGGTAGACTTGGGTTTGTATCAAAATAGCTTTTTCTTAAGTTGATTGGAAATACTTGTTTAAGAAAATTAAGTACATACCTTCAATAAATTTAAGAAAGTTTGTGCCCTACTGGGGCCATCTATTGTGAGTAACTCAAACTGAGCACCTAGCAAAGTACTTGTAATCATAAAGGCTTGGAAAGTTTGTAAGTCACAAGGAAATGAAGTTAAATACTTATTGAACGTAGTTCTGGTATTTTAAACCTTTAAACTACATGACAAATTTGGATTTTAAAAAATGTCATGCATATTTAAATAATTATTTCTTGAAATATGCCTCCATCGAAAGAGATAAGTCTTAAGTTAAATGTAAAATTTAGTTTAATGCGGTTTTAGCAGGTCCATAGTCTCTATGATATTTCTAACTTAATTCTCAAGAACTGACCACTAACATGTTGTTGAAAAGCTGTAACAAATTCCTAATGCAGTTTGGAAGTTAGTTGTCCTGTAATTGAATGATTATCATCCAATAGCCTTGCAAGGACATATTCAAATAGTTACTGTGAACTTAATTTTGCAGCTTATGGGTAACTTAAGCAAACAATACGTGTTTAAATTTTGTGAATAGTTCTGCGTTAAGACGTAGTAGTTTCCTTAAAACGATGCACAGCTGCTGCTTTATACCTGATACTTTGAGTAGGAACTGTTTATAGCATTGAGTAGTCTAAGGTGCGTTGCAAAATGATAAAACCATCCCGATATTCAGGCGTAGCTTCACATGAGTACCTTGTGAGTTTGCATAGATATATCTAACTCAACACAGATGATGAGCCTATACTTATTCATGACAATCGACGGCCAGGTTTCACCCCTTTTTCTTACAGTAAACTGACCACGAGACCATTCGACTGTTGCAAACTGATACATCCATGCTTCGTACCCACCTCTCCCTGTTTCATCCACTTATGATCGTAGCCTTAGAGGGTGTAGGTATATAGAGTGAACTGTTTACATAGCTGCACACCAATATTCGACGTGAGTAGTGCTGCAGAAAGCATTCACGAAAATGGGACTTCAACCAGCGTTATCAGTTGAGGAGAAAGGGCAAATAATCGCTTATAACAAGGAAGGTTTGTCGTCTACAGAATTGGCAAGAATAATTCACATATCTCCTTCAATTGTGAAAAATATTTGAACCCTAGGACGAAGGGACGAATTATGGCACGAAGAAGTCCTCTGGAAAACCACGGAAACGTGCAACCAGACAGGAGAGAAGTGTAATAAAACAATTAAGTGTAGGTGGAACATCCTGGGAAGATTGGCTCAAGATCCAAACATTCATGTGCACAAGTCTACGCTATCCAGAATGGTATCCAGGAAGAACTTCGTGTGATACAAAAAAACAAATGACAGCCTTGGCTTACTGATAGGCATAAGACGGATATCCTCGGCAAAGGGACATGTGACCTGGAAAGCCCAATGGACGCAGGTAGAGTTCAGTGGTGAAACTATATTCAATTTAGATGCACCAGATGGAACATCTTACTATCGGCATGATTTCCGGAAATAACAGATATTTTCCAAATGACAGCAAGGAGGAGTTTCATTAATGGTTTGGGATGGGTTTGGTTAATGTGTCAGAAGGCCTTGCTTTACTATCGAGTTTGATGAAAGCAAATGACTACCAAGACCTGCTGGGTGTTCATCTTTTTCCCTTTTGAGGAAGGAATTGGAGGTCCATGTTAGATTTTCCAGCAGGACAATGCTAATATTCACATGCAAACTCCACCTGGGAGTGGTTTCTACAGAATGGTGTACATGTAATGGACTGGCCTGCAAATTCGCCAGATCTGAACCCCATGGAGAACCTATGGGGCATACTAAGTCACTCAGTGTATGCTGCTGCCAAACAGTATTCAAATATCGTAGAGTTGAAAGCTGCCCTCATATCTGCTTGGGAAAATATGGAGGTATCCACGCTCTAAAAATTTATAGACAGTATATTTTCTTAAGCTAGTGCTGAAACAAAGCTCCTCCACTGGCTATTGAGATGAGGTGGTTGTATCATTTTGCAACATCACAAATGTGATAAGAGTTGATTTATTACTGAATGCTGGAACTGTACAGTTTGTGACACACATATGCATTACATAATGTTAAAATATATCTAATAAATACCTGAATCGTGTGTATAAGTTTTCAGTTACATATTTACCTATCCTCTCTATTACAACGGCCGCGCCGCGGCTCAGTGGTTAGACCGCTTGGCTCTCACCAAGGCGGCCCGGGTTCGATCCCAGGCGACCGCAAAATGAGATTTGTGGTGGACAACACGGCGCTGGGGCAAGTTTTCTCCGGGATCCCCGGTTTCCCCCGCCATCTCGTTCCACCGATGCTCCATCTTCATCTCATGTATCATCAGTGTCATCGCTTGCGGTGCCATATGTAGTAAAAGCGGGTGTTAAACACTACACATTTCATTTTTCTATTACAGCACAGGTGGTTGTATCATTTTGTAACGCACCTTATTACACGTTAACCTTGTATAATCATGGTCTTGTATTTATGAAAATCTGTTGATATTAGCACAGTTTATCCAGAGTACTTTGGAAGTGCAGTTTATTTTGAAAATTAAGTGTCTCTATTTTTACTTCTATGGTCATGGATATAGCTGTGCTCCTGCAAAGAGCTATTAATATAGGGCTTAAAACATATCCTTTAAAACAAGTTTATTTTTAAAGCATAAGATGAAGGTTCTCTTGTCCTTCTAAGTTCACTTACATCTCCAATTTTCCTCCTAATTCTCTCCTAATTTTCCAATCACACACAGGTTTTGACATGTATTTTCTCTGGATTACCTACCTTCTATTCTTTAAGGCTCGTTGCATTTCTCAATAAATTTGAACCAGTTTACTTACGTTATCATTATTATGTTTATAGAAACTTAAAAATAGCTTAAACACCTGAAGAAAATTTAAACGTTGCAACAGAGGGGATTAGCTAGAAATAGCCTTTGAAGCTACTGTTACATGAAGGTACTATTATTACAAAATACGAGAGTGGTCTGAAAAGTTTCCGACCTCAAACTGAAGATGGCAGTTCTCCTATATAAAGGCTAGTGACAGTTACACACCAAATTTTCAGCCATTTTGGTCGCTCAGTTGTTATGCAACAGTCGCGTTCCAACACATGCGTTGATGTGAGCGTTTTTATGAGAATGGATAAAATCGAGTATCGATCTCTCATTAAATATTTTTTGAGAGGCAATACGCCTACGCAAATCAAAGATGAGTTGGATTTTGTGTATGGGGATTCTGCACCTTCATTTACCACAGTGAAATTTTGGTCAGCTGAATTTACACGTGACCGTAAGAGCTTGGGAGACGATGAATGTTCGGGATGTCCAAAAACTGCAATGCCAAAGTTCACCAAATGGTGCTAGACGACCGACGAATTAAAGTGAGAGAGATAGTAGAGGCTATGAACGTGTCAAAAGAACGTGTTGGCCACATATTAAACCAATATATAGACATGAGAAAGCTGTCCGAGCGTTGGGTGCCACGTTTGCTCACGTTAGACCAAAATCGTATTCGAATGAACATTTTCAACGCTCTGTTGTCGCCGTTTAGGCGCAATAAATCCGAGTTTCGGCGTCGATTAATTACTGTAGATGAAACTTGGACACACCATTATACGTCCAAAATAAAAAATACTGTCCAAACAGTTGATTGTAAAGGAAGAACTGGCTCCAAGAAAAGCAAAAACTGTTTTTTTTTATTTTGGCTGTGAAAGTGATGGTGACAGTCCTTTAGGATAGTCATGGAGTTATTTGAATCGATTATCTTCAAAAAGTAAAAATCATTACAGGAACATGCTACACATCATCACTTGACAAGCTGAAAGTATAAATTGCGGGAAAATGACCACATTTGCAGAAAAATAAAACCCTGGTTCACCAAGACAACGCACTGTCTCACACCTATGCGGTTGAAATGGCGAAATTCCACGAATTACGGCTTGAACTGCTTGAACATCCGCATTACGCAGCAGATCTAGTCCCAAGCGACTTCCTTTTGTTCCCTCATCTGAAAATTGCGCTTTTAGGACAGTGATTTTTGTCAAAAGAAGGGGCAATCACCTTCGTGAACAATTATTTTGTAGAGAAAAACGCAGAGTACTATTTGGACGGGTTTACAAAGATGAGCATCGCTGGGAGAAGTGTGTAAAGTTAGAAGGAGACTGATTAAAAAAATACTGAAAAAATGTCTTGTTTCTTTATAGGTCGGAAACTTTTCAGACCACCCTCACAATCATAGTCTACTTACACGAGATTAAATTTTTACTTTCATTCTAGGTTTGTGTTTTACAACTCTTCAATTGTATAGATTTATACACTCCACAACCTACTTTAATATCTTCTCAAGTCAAGTTCGCACTTCGATTATTATTGATGACCTCGCGAGCAGTTTGATAGACTGTTCAGCATCTTGAAGCATCGAAGATACGGGGAAAAGGAAGAGAACCATTTCATGCTCCAGGAATTTTATCGCTATACGCTTAAAATGCTAATGTTATGATGTAGCGCATCGATGGACCTTCTTGAAGCGAAAGATACTGGATGGTGGGAACAGCTCTATCTGAAAGAAAACAGAAGGGGAGTGTCTGGCTTAAAATTCCAGGTTTATTGCGAAAGAGTCAGGAAAGCGGAAGGAAGAAAGAAACATATCCCCAGGTAAGGAAAATTTTCTGAGCTGGGTGCATTAAAAAAGAGAGAAGCTATCCAACACCTTACATTAGTGTCTCCGAAACTTGAAACTTTGAAACTCGCAACACAGACAAGGAAATGCTACACTCACAGAAACTTCTCTCCCCATTGTTATGAACCCTATTCTTCTCTCTTGTTTATGTTAATCAAAATTAGAATTTGAAGAAAAGTGAACAGTTTAGAAATTCTGCCATAAAAATTATTTATTTTTGGTTCTCTCTAAAACGATAGATATTTGAACAGCTTGAGATAACTCAAAATTTTTAATACGAATTTAAAATAACTTTAATTTCAACTTCTGTCGAATGGGTCACAATAACTGGGATACAAAACATTTTTTCTTCAGAATTATTTTTTATTTTTCAACATAGTCCCCTTGTAACTCTACACACTTCTTCCAGCGATGCTCTCAGCTTGGTAACCCGTCCAAATAGTACTCGGCGTTTCTCTGCAAAATAATTGTCCGCGAAGGTGATTGCCTCTTTATTTGACGAAAATCTCTGTTCTCCGCAGCTTACAGATGAGGGAGCCAAAAGAAGACGCTTGGGGCTAGATATGCTGAGTAAGGTGGATGGTCAAGTAGTTCAAACCGGTATTTGTGGATTTTCGCCATTGCAACCGCTGGAGACAGTGCGTTGTCTTGGTGAAACAGGATTTTCTTTTTCTGAATATGTAGCAGTTTTCTGGCAAGTTCTGCCCTCAGCTTGTCTAGTAACGATGCGTAGTATGCTCCTATAACGCTTTTTCCTTGTTGCAGATAATCTATTATAATAACTCCATGACTATACCAAAAGACAGTCACCATCACTTTCACAGCCGGAAAACAGTGTTTGCTTTTTCTGGAGCCAGTTCTTCCTTTGCAATCCACTTTTTAGACTGTATATTTATTTTGGGCGTATAATGGTGTAGCCAAGTTTCCTCTACAGTAACTATTCGGCGCCAAAACTCGGACTTATTGCGCCTAATCTGCCCTAAAACAGCATTGGAAATGTTTATTCGAACACGTTTTTGGTCTAACATGAGTAAACATGGCACCAACGTACGGACAACTTTCTCATGTTTAAATATGGATTTAATATGTGAAAAACACGTTTTTGACATGTTTATAGCCTCTGCTATCTCTATCACTTAAGTTCGGCGGTCGTCTAGCACCATTTGGTGAACTTTGGCGAAGTTTTCTTCAGTAGTGACAATTTTTGGACGTCCCAAGCGTTCATCGTCTCCCAAGCTCTTACGGCCACGTTTAAATTCAATTTCCCAAAATTTTACTGTGGTAAATGATGGTGTAGGGTCCCCATACACAGAATCCAACTCATATTTGATTTTAGCAGGCGTATTGCCTTTCAAAACCAAATATTTAATGACAGCTCGATACTCGATTTTGTCCATTTTCATAAAAACACATCAAATCACTCAAACGACTGTTACATAACAACTGAGCGTCCAAAATGGCTGAAACTTTTGTGAGTAGCTGTCAACAGATGAACAACGAAATTAACTAGCTTGATGTTGAGGTGGAAACTTTTGAGACCACCTTCGTATATGAGCCGTTTAAAGCACACATGGCTTAAGTCAGAATTGGAGGAATTACAGTTTGATGAGATGCAGTGTAGCTCTTAAAATTATTCCATCAGGCTTGGAGATAAAGCCAAGTCCAACTGTAATATTTTGCTAATAGAGACGAGCAGAGTGTGCACACAACGAGCACAGCTATATGGAATTGAGGTGTTATTGGCAGATTGAGGTTACGTTTGTTTACACAATTGTTTTTCAATTTTAAAATGATTTTTAGTTTGAAACATTAGATATAGTAAATGATATAGACAAAAACAAAGACTTAGTACCAGGGAGATCCCCAACTTCTTTAGATTTGGATGTTGAACGTGTTAGAAACATTTTAAAAGCACTATAAACATAACCTAAAACTCCTTCAAAAATACTTCACTGATTGAGCTATATTTTTAAACCAGGTATATACTGATTTATCATTTAGAGATAGACCTAATTTACCAGCTTATAACTTAAGATTACCTACTTTTTATTTATAGGCCAAAATGATTCTTCTTCTTTGATAATTTGTTTTACTACCACTATGTTTACATGACCTTTGATTAAAATAAAGCTTTGCTCAGGCTCATCATGAAAAGAATAACATTAATAGGGGATACCAAATTAAATCTTAGAGACAAGGAACAAGTAATGAAGATAGCTGCAAAGGAAAAGTTAAAAAGCTAAATGCTGTGAAGGTGCCTTAAATACATTTGTGCAGACAATTCACATATTTGTAACTTTTTAAAATGTTTGCAAGCAAATTGACCAAAATAAAATTTCTATGTTCCCTCTGACTCCTGAAAAATCTTTCTTTCAGGTTGAAAGAAGTGTATTTTCAAGGCACAGGAAGCGAACTAAGCAGAATTTTCTACGTTGTAGCTTAAAAGACAATTATGAGCAAAAGAATAACAATGCAGGAGTTAAAGTAAATTGTTTAAAATACAGTGGATGCTGTTTTCTAGGAAGAGACTTAACCAAGTGCTTTATAGAGTAATTTTAAATGAACATATGCGACAAGTATTGGATTTGTGACCGAAACAACATTTCCAAATAATTAGCTGTAACCTACACATAGACAAGAGGCAAAGAAAAGCGAGCTTATTGACTTTATACCATACATTCAGCCAGTGCACCACAAATACTTCAACATACTAAAAGCATCCCTGGCACTGGCAGATATTGCTCCGTCAGAACAAGGTAAAGTTGTTAAGGACAAAACTACTGTGGCAAAACAAAACCGAATCTGAGAATGAAGGCAGCGTTGGTACAATATTTTCTTCAAGGCTCAGTATATAATCTGTAAATTTAATAACTGATTTTAATTTTAACTCTGCTGAGATAACTATCTTAAACTTAAAGGGTATAAAATACATATGAAACAATGTGGAGGTACGTTAAGTTTTCATTGTTTGTTTTATGAAAAACTGGTGTAACTCTGCAAATCTGGTGTGATACAATACAATGATTACTTCATTAATAGTGAACGTTTCCTCATAAATATTTCTAGGCATTAAAAATACTATTGCTTAATATAGTCATGAAATTTATCTTTTATTTCCAAACTGGACAGATTCACAGGACTTTCCATTTAGACTTCAATATCTGAAAGGTGTGTGTTTTGTCTTTCAGCACTTATTTCTCACGGTTCATATGTACAAATGTCGGCTGATAAGTCCCGGACCTCACATAGAGATGTCGCCACTGGGCCAGTTTGACGAATATCGTCATATAGTTTAACTCTAGACTAACTCCATAGTAACAGGTGAATAACTCTATGTTTTGAATGACAGAATTTTAAACAAGACAAGTGTAGAGGTTTCACGAAAATAGAAGATTTGGAAAAAATAGCAGTGATTAAATACTTCCATTTGAAAGGCTTAATGTCTAAGGAAATCAAGAAGGAAATGGACAGTACATTTAAAGACTCTACTCCTTCATATTCAATTATTAAAAGGTGGATTGCAGAGTTTAAATTGGGACGTACAAGCACTAGTGTTGAGCCTCACTCTGGACACCCTATGGAAGTCACAACTCCAGAGATCATTGAAAAAAGGCATCATTTAGTACTGAAAGAATGCATATTAAATATTTCTAAGATAGCAGAGGTTATAAACATATCAAAAGAACGTGCAGGAAATATTTTAAGTAAATTTTGGTCTTTCACAA
Source organism: Mantis religiosa (assembly GCA_030765055.1). Lineage (NCBI taxonomy): Eukaryota > Metazoa > Arthropoda > Insecta > Mantodea > Mantidae > Mantis > Mantis religiosa. The sequence continues at coordinate 147,868,373 of CM060955.1, read as the reverse complement.
GGTCTGTGCAAGATGGGTGCCACCTTTGTTGACAATTGAGATCAAAAGTTGCAAAGAAAACTGTTTATTTTAAGTATTTGGAGCTCTACCATAAAAATCCCACTGAATTTTTCAGACGGATTATTACCATGGAAACTTGGATACATCACTACAATCCAGAAGCCCGCATCGGTAGCGTAGATGGTAGCGTGTCAGCCTTAGGTTCAAGGAGTCCCGAGTTCGAATCTCGATCGAGTGTTCTACCTGCATAAGGTTTTTTCCGGGGTTTTACCTTATTCTTAAAAAGACGAATGTCGGGTAGCTCTAAGCTCCCTGGATCTTGGACACATTTGAGCATCGTTTCACCCATCTCATTTACCGTCCAATATGACTTACGGTTGGAGGACGTAAAATTACAACAATAAGAAAAACCTCCAGAATGTAAATCACAGTCGAAACAGTAGACTGCAACAGTTGAATCAACTCCAAAAAATATAGTCAACTTTGCCAGCTAACATGGTTATGGTGATTGTTTTCTGGCATGCACAGTGAATTATTTTTATTGATTTTCTGGACAAGGGTAAAGGTATCACTAGTGACTACCACGCTAAGTTATTGCAACGTTTGAGTGATGAAGTGAAAAGAAAAAGACCTCTTTTGGCAAATAAAAGGATTTGTTTCTTCACGACAATGCTCCAGCACATTGTTCAGTCATTGAAATGGGAAAAATGAGCTAAATAAATTTCAAATTACTTGAATATTCACAGCATTCCCCAGATCTAGCACCTAGTGACTACCACCTATTCCCGAACCTCAATAAATGTGTAGGAGGACGAAGACTTCACAGCAACGAGGTCACTTATGCGGAAACAGCTATTTTGAGTACCATGATAAATTGCACTACATAGATGATTTAATTAAATTAAGACACCGATATGACAAATGTATTAAGATTTCTAGATATTACGTTGAGAAATAAATGAAAAAAACCTCCTTAAATGTGGTTTTCTTTTATTGTGAGCCCAGGACTTATGAACCGACCGTCGTACATTGGTTAAAAAGGAATATACTAATTTTTTGCAAATATTCCTCCTCACCCAGATGCATTTTCTACAGTTTTGTACAGTTGGTAAACAGAGAGAGATAGGCATTTGTCTACACATACAAAAAAATTTCTTTGAAAAATGACATTAAGGGCTTCCAAATATTAATAGATAAAATGTTGATGACCCAATAATTTTCTAATTCATTTTTTGAAGTGGTATGTCCCATTTTTCGATGTCATGGACTTTCAATGCAAGTAGTTAACGATCTCCCTAATATAGATTTGACCATGGTTTCATGATGATGATGATGATGATGATGATAATTGGCACTACAGGCCATGTAGGCCCTTGGCCTCCCTAACCACCCTCTTCCATTCTACTCGGTCCTCTGCTTTTCTTCTCCAGCCTTTAATCCCCAACTTTCTCAAGTCATCTTCTACATCGTCTACCCGTCATCTTCCTCTTCTCCTTCTGCCATCCAGCTTTCCTATGAATATCTTCTTAGCTACACTGGTTTTCTGGCATTCTCTGCACATGGCCAATCCAACATGTTCTTCCTTGTTTAATTTTCACTACTATATCTGGTTGTCCAAATAAGCACATTAACTCCAAGTTAGTCCGCATTCTTCATCCGTCCAAGTCCCTTACTGCTCCAAATATTGTGGCTTTGTGTGTTCGTAGAATTAAAAGTCCAATAGCACAAACTCAAAATGTTCTTTATTTCCACCGAATTACAATTGGAACACTTGCCGATTACATAGAATTACTTAGCGCACACAATTACAATCCACCAGTTCGTCTGTCACAGGTCCACTCCACAATCGCAATTGCCTACAACTCCTCGCTAGCACTGCGCTCTTCACGGCTGCTCGGCAAGAACTGAACTGACTCGTCCACTGCAGCCCTTATATAGGAAGATCGCTGTTTCTGGAAGCTTAGCGGCATGGAACATCATCCCGACTGTTCCAGACGTCAGGGGGAGGGGAAAGAGACGGTACAGTGTCCAGTGCCACTTTCCTAGCCATCCCCTATGTTAGCGCTACAAAATAAATGGGTGGGCGTGGTCTGAATACCTCCTGTCCCATGCCCACCTCGGTAGCGTGGTGATAGCATGTCTGCCTCACATTCAATAGGTCTCGAGTTCGAATCTCGGTCAGGGTGAGTTACCTGGATAAGGTTTTTTCCGGAGTTTTCCCTTATCTGAAGGACAACTCTAAGCTCTATGGACCCTGGGTTCATTTGAGCATCATTTCATCCATTCCATTCATCGTCCGATATGACTTAACGTTGGAGGACGTAAATTACAAAAAAAAAAAAAGAAAAAAAAAAACCTCCTGTCCCCTACCCAGCTCCAGTTGGTCGTGCCTTCCGATAATTGGATGACAATATATTTCTCAAAATCTTCCTTTCCCACCGTATTAACCACTGTTCTCTGATGAACATGGCTTCATCCTGGTACTTATTAGGGTCCCTAACTTCCAAGAACACGTGTCAGAGTAATTCAGGATACTCGTTCTAATCAAAAGTATCCCGTGGGAACTTTTAGGAAAATTTTAATGTTTGCAAATTACTTAAAATGATTAAAGTTCCATATATTTGAGACATTTTAAATTATACGTATACGTTGAACTTTATAGGAATAAACTCTAAACGAATTTTGTATAACTGATTAACTATGTTTACCGCAAAAAAATAAATATCTTTAAAAATCACATTTTATATCCTATTAATATCCATTTTTGTTGGTCCAAATTTTCAACCACTTATACTATTCTCATATCGGAAGGCGCTATTCGTTTTTGCTCCTAACGGTGTGAGGAGAATGGAGTTTCAAAGCCATCACATAGTAGCCAGATCTTAAATGATTTGAGTTTCTTCTGTTCTGACTGTTCTATAAAGAAATACGTAAACAAATTCTACAAATGTCTACCTCAGTTTCATGGAGTAACTCGATAAATGGTTTATGCAAGATGTGAGTATAAAAAATAACGTGTGTAACTTCAGGTATGTTTTCAAACTGTAACAAAACGGTGTTATTTTTAATTTTCTAATGTAGTGTTTTATATCTAATAGATCTTTTTAAATGAAGCTAATGGAACAAAAGTTTTCAATATATTTCGTAGCATAGAGGAAACGCAGGAAGTGCAGTACATTCCATTTGAATGTAACCTGCACGGTGCTATCAACGATAAGAAATCTAGCACGGAAATTGAATTTACTTTGCGTGACAGCTCTTGCTTGTATGCACTCACCTCAACCGATTTATATGCTAGCCACAGGCATTCAGAAAATAACTTTCATTTAATCCTCGACAACTTACGACGCACTACCTCTGAATTAACATTTCTGTTAGTATTACGTCTTTTAATGTTAAGTAACAGTAATGTGCATGACTGTCAAGAAGCATAGAACACATAGTTGGTTTTTAATTACATAGTTCATATAATTCCCTCATTGCAATTGTTTTTATAGTACAGCTTGTACAAATATTTTTATAATACGAGGATGGTCTGAAAAGTTTCCGACCTAATAAAGATACAAGACACTTTTTAAGAATCTTTTTTCAACATAGTCTCCTTGTAACTCTACAAACTTCTCCCAGCGATGCTTCCATCTCTGTAACCCATCCAAATAGTACTCGGCGTTTTTCAACATAGTCTGCTTGTAACTCTACACACTTCTCCCAGTGATACTCCCGTCTCTGTAACCCGTCCAAATAGTACTCGGCGTTTTTCAACATAGTCTCCTTGTAACTCTACACACTTCTCCCAGCGATGCTCACATCTCTGTAACCCGTCCAAATAGTTCTCGGCGTTTTTCAACATATTCTCCTTGTAACTCTACACACTTCTCCCAGCGATGCTCACATCTCTGTAACCCGTCCAAATAGTACTCGGCGTTTTTTCAACATAGTCTCCTTGTAACTCTACACACTTCTCCCAGCGATGCTCACATCTCTGTAACCCGTCCAAATAGTACTCGGCGTTTTTTCAACATAGTCTCCTTGTAACTCTACACACTTCTCCCAGAGATGCCCACATCTCTGTAACCCGTCCAAAGAGTACTCGGCGTTTTTTCAACAGTCTCCTTGTACCTCTATACACTTCTCCCAGCGATGCTCACATCTCTGTAACCCGTCCAAATAGTACTCGGCATTTTTTCAACATAGTCTCCTTGTAACTCTACACACTTCTCCCAACGATGCTCACATCTCTGTAACCAGTCCAAATAGTACTCGGCGTTTTTCTCTGCAAAATAATTGTTCACGAAGGGGAGTGCCTCTTCATTTGACGAAAATCTCTGTTCTCCGAGCGCAATTTTCAGATGAGGGAAGCAAAAAGTAGTTGCTTGGGGCTATATCTGGTGAGTAAGGCGGATGGTCAAGCAGTTCAAACGGTAATTCGTGGATTTTCGCCATTGCAATCTCTGAGGTGTGAGACGGTACGTTGTCTTGGTGAAACAGATTTTGTTTTTCTGCAAACGTGGACGCGTTTCCGCAGGTTCTGCCTTCAACTTGTCAAGTGATGATGCGTAGTATGCTCCTGTAATGATTTTTTCTTTTTGAGGAATTGATTAAAGTAGCTCCATGACTATTCAAAAAAAAAAAAAAAAAAAAAAAACAGTCGCTATTGCTTTCCTAGCCGAAAAAAGCAGTTTTTCCTTTCTTTTTTTGGAGCCGGTTCCCCCTGTGCAATCCACTCTTTGGAGAGCATATTTGTTTCTGGCGTATAACGGTGTTTCCTGGTTTCATATACAGTAATTAATCGGCGCCCAAACTCGGATTTATTGCGCCTAAACTGCGCCAACAGAGCATTGGAAATGTTCATTCATAGACGTTTTCGGTCTAACGTGTATAAAGGCGGCACCCAACGTGCGGACAGCTTTCCCATTTCTGAATGTTGATTTAATGTGTGACAATCACATTCTTTTGATATATTCATAGGCTCTGTCATCTCCTTCGCTTTCATTCGGCGGTAGTGTAGCACCATTTGACGAACTTTGGCAATGTTTTCGTCGGTAATTGCAGTTTTAGGACCTCCCGAACGTTCATCGTTTCCCAAGCTCTTACGGCCACGTTTAATTGAGCCGCTTCTCTGCCTGCGATACACATTTTATCCATTGGATTGCCATGTTTTTTATGCTATCCTTATAGGAGGAAGAATGACGCTTGCGGAGCCAGTTTTGCAAGAACGCTTCTCTATTTGCGTCAGCATCAAAGCGCTGTCCTGATAGGCCTTGTTTGAGTGGTCTAAACAGATGATAGTCGAAGGGCGATAAATCTGGACGGTAAGAAGTGTGTTCCAGAGATGCCCAGTGCATTTTGTCCAGTTTTTCCCGCATTAAATTGGCAGTATGTTGCCTCGCACTGTCATGGAGAAGAATGGCGTTTGGAATCGGTTGTCGGCATCGCTTTATGCGATATGCAGCTTTTGCTTCATCCAAAATGTGACAGTAATAGGCTGCATTACTTTTTTCTTTGTTCAAGAAGAAAAACCACCAGCAAAACGCCCGTGGAGTCCGAGAAAACGGTTGTAAGCACCCTTTCATCAGATGGGCGTGTTCTGAACGTGACCGGACCTGCTTCGTCTCCTCGCCGCCACTCCATGCTTCCTTGCTTTGACTCTGGGGTGTAATGATGCACACACGTTTCATCACAAATCACAATGCGCTTCAAGAAATCTTCTCCCTCCTCCTCGTGGCGATACAGGCGTCTTGGACAAGCTTCCTGGTGTAACGTTTTTTGTTTCTGGTTTAGGGACAAGGAACCAACCTGGGAGACAATTTTCTGTAGTGGAGTTCTTCTCGGTTGATTGTTTGAACATTTACGTAACTTATTACTAAGGAAAAACAATTTCAGATAATTTTATGTGCCGATATTCTTCAATAATGTCACGAATAGTCGCAACAATGTCTGCAGTAATACTTGTCCGCGATCTCCTCCTATGAGGTTCATTTTCTACAGCTTTTCTTCCCGCCACAAAAATTGTAGCCCGCTCATACACTCCAGTCTGAGAAAGCATTTCTTACCCAAAGTGTGCGTGGAGCTGTCCCAAATTTTTCGATGGTTTGGAGTCCTTTTTTGCAAGAAAACTGATGAGGCGTTGCACAACAGACGCGTGCACCTCTTCCTCGCTCATGGCGTACTGACGCAGCTCCGTTCTTCGCGGTGCGTGCGTGCGTGGGTAATACTCCCTCTCTAGATACCCCCACCAAGATACTGACAAAGCTCTCCTCAAAATTATTACCAACTGCAGCATCATATTAAAATTCCCGTTTATATTTGACCTGCTCTTGTATTTCTAATAATAATCCATCAACAATACTTCCGAAATAACAAATACCTTACTTTCATTGGGAGGTGATAACAGTTTATAAATTACCTAGCTAACATTTTATGCTTTTCTCTGGAATGTAACGTGATAGTAAAATTTCAAGGAACAGGTCATTCTGGGAGTACTGTTCACTAACAGAGGTGTATGAGTGTTGGTCCTTATCCCTTGTATGTTCTTTCTCAGCTTTCTTTCTGGTAGGAGGAAGCAGTACCTTTCCCAAGCTCTGTGAATTGAGGCAATTTGTTTGCAAAGCTGTCACATATCTCATCTCCCGCTTCTTAGTCCATCAACTTTCTAATTTAGATTCTGTAGTACTACCGCGAAGAAAGCTTCTTTGTTCAGTGGAAAGCTTCTTACTGAATGGAAAAGTGTGCTACTGGTCTCTCGTTAAGACTGCAAAGGATCCGAAATTCAGAAATATGGTGGTCATACAATAAAATGTTAAACGAGTTCAGGAAGTAAAGATACAGAATACAGGAAATGCATTTCAATTGTTTACTTTATTATTTACCTTGACCAAACCGAGCGAGGATGTAAACGTATTGGGCTCTCATTCGGGAGTTCAGGGGTTCGATACAGTAATTTCCTCTTCACACCATTTGGCTCCCACCTTTTCCGGTGTGTTTCTAAGCTTGTGGTGTATAGAGATGTCAGGCAGATGGTGGGGCTACTTGCGCAATGTGCAGAATATTCTCTAAGGAACTAGAGGTCACCACTTTGAAAATGCTAAAAGACGTCTGTATGACTGTGTGCCTGCAACCTGTAACCTCCTGTACGTTTTCTCACTTTATTTTACCTAGAGGTGTTAAATCACAATAAATCCTTGTAGATCACAGTGAGTGAGCTGTCCCCTTCCATTGTTTGGAATTTACCCCATTTTACCTAGAGTAGAGTAGAGGAAGTATCAGATTTCACCTAAAAGTTCTATATTTTAATGTAAAACTATATTTACATAACATATTTGCACATTTACTGAATCCTAAAGGTATGTCCTGCTCTGTGAAGTGTGTATTAAAATAAATAGAGTCAAATTAGCCTTTTCTAAGAATAAACATACGATTTTAAGGAAACCGACGCCAAAAACCAGACTTTTGTTAGTCAAAATTTGAGAATGTAAAATACAGGAAATTTTTGAGATTTTAATCAAAATGCCTGTATATACGATATTTAGATGAGAAAGCAAATATACAAGGATGATAAAATAAGTTTCCGACCTAATAAAGATACAAGGCGTTCTTCCAGAAATCTTCCTTTTATTTTTCAACATAGTCTCCTTGTAACTCCACACACTTCTCCTAGCGATGCTCCCATCTCTGTAACCCGTCTAAATAGTACTCGGCGTTTTTCTCTGCTAAATAATTGTTCACGAAGGTAATTGATTCTTCGTTTCACGAAATTCTCTGTCCTCAGAGTGCAATTTTCAGATGAAGGAATAAAAACAAGTCGCGGGGCTAGATCTGGTGAGTAAGGCGGATGGTCAAGCAGCTAAAACCACAATTCGTGGATTTTCGCCATTGCAACCGCTGCGGTATGAGACGGAGCGTTGTCTTGGTGAAACGGGTTTTCTTTTTCTGCAAATGTGGCCATTTTTCCGCAATTTCTGTCTTCAGCTTGTCAAGTAATTATGCGTAGTATGCTCCTGTAATAGCTTTTCCTTTTTCAAGATAATCGATTAAAATGATCCCATGACTATTCCAAAAACAGTCGCCAGCGTCCACTGTTTGGACTGTACCTTCGTTTCGGGCGTATAATTGTGTATCCGAGTTTTTTCTACAGTAATGAATCGCCGCCAAAACTCGGATTTATTGCGCCTAAACTGTAACAACAGAGCTTTGGAAATGTTCATTCGAACACGTTTTTGGTCTAACGTGAGCAAACGATGCACCCAAGGCGTGGACAGCTTTCGCATGTCTAAATGTTGATTTAATATGTGGCAATCACGTTCTTTTGACATGTCCATAGCCTCTGCTATCTCCCTCACTTTAATTTGGTGGTCGTCTAGCACCACTTGGTGAACTTTGGGGATATTTTCGTCGGTAGTTGCAGTTATTGCACGTCGAAGGTTTATCGTCTCTCAAGCTCTTACGGCCACGTTTAATTCAAAAAACTGTATTTTGGTGAAAGCTAGCTCGTTTTGGATACAGAACGCAAAAATGAAAGTAGGTATTTCGAAGCTATTAGTTGTCAGGTGGTTTTCACCTAAGCATAGGTAGGTGTATCATAAACTAAGAAATTAGCTCCAAAAGTGCAAAGGACAAGCTTGCTTCCATCATATCCCTGAAATTAACAATTGCAATTAAAGTATTACTACAAATAACGCAAGTTCATTACCCAATATTTTTCAAGTGTATGCTCCTTATTTAATTAGTCCCTTCTGTAGTATTCTATCCATCCTGTGACTGTGTTTTCGGAACAAATATTATAATAGATTTTAAATTAACTTCCCGGTAACCTGGATACCTAAAGGTATAGACATTGTTCAGAAGTTTCAAAGTGTCACCTACAACAAACTACTCTTTTCACGGAAATTCTTTTAAATGCTCTTCACGATGATCTTGAGAATTGAAACTTTAAAAATAGTGAATTCCCGTATGGTAGTGCAGTACTAACACGCTTTCAAGGAAATCTTCCATACTTAAATTACCTTTTACACGGAAGAACTTTTAAACTCACTTCAAGTGAACTGGAGAATTGAAGCTTTAAGCATAGCTCAGAAATGGATGATAATATGAACTGGCTTTCAGAGAAACCCTTCCATCCTTAACTGCTCTTGACGCGAAAACAGTTTCAAATATTTCTTTTTAAATGGATCTAAAAGTCTTTATTGAAATTCCGTAAGTTTGAAATATTTTCATGTATAATTAAATGCATATCAGGAATTTTCTGGAAATAGCTTGGAACTCCTTTGAAACATTAATCATTGCTAAGAAACAGATGGAAAACAAACCAACAGTCAGACAAGTTTTTTTTTATTTTTAATTATAGTTTAGTTTAATATGAGGACTGTTCAATAAAGAATGATCATAATTTTTTTACGTTCATTATATTTCGCTCTAAAATTCAATCTTAATATATTAGCTTAATGTGAAACAAACACGCCGTAGTAGATTCATTGTTGGTACTCCTGTTTTCCGCCTGTGAGAACCAGGAAAGTTCAGACATGTTCAGTATCGCATACCGCTGCAATGGAGGTAACACGCGAAAAAATAATATGCGGCTTTGAAATTCTGCATTCGTCTCAACAAATCTTCAGTTGAGGCCTATAAAATGTTACAGGAGGCCCATGGAGAGTCTGTTCTTCCCTACAGCACAGGTCGAAGATGGTTTAAAATGCTTAAAGGAGGGACACAAATTACAAAGGAAAGTAGATCCGCTGCTCCAGTTACTGCTCTTACGGAAGAATACATCACACTGCTGCTGACATTGTGAGAGAGGATCGGCGAATTACCTTAAGGTCACTTTCTTATATACTGAACATTTCATTGGGTGCCACCCACACCTTGGTGACAGAAACATTATACATGAGACGTGTTTGTGCGCGATGGATTCCAAGACTGTTGATTCCCGAACAAAAGGATATTTGCATGCAGGTCTGCATGCAGTTAAAGTTGATGTTAGAGGAAGATTCCGAGTTTCTTTCAAACGTAATCACTACTGATGAAACTTGGCTACATCATTTTGATCCTGAGAGCAAACAGCAAAGCTCAGTGTGAAAATCTCCTTCATCACCAACCCCCAGAATAGTAAAAGTGGTTGCTTCTGTTGGGAAAGTTATGGTCATCTCGTTCTTTAATATTCATGGAATGTCTTATCAGCATTTTGTACCTGCACACACATCAGTAACTGGACAATACTACAGGGATGTCCTGAAAACATTGAAAGTCCATATCAGGTGCAAAAGACCACATTTCCATGAAGCAGGCTGAATGCAGCACCACGATAATGCGTGGCCGCATATTGCCAATGTTGTTGCTGAATATCTTGCAAAACTCAACGTGAACTGCATCCCTCACCAACCCTATATATCCGGATTTAGCCCCATGTGACTTTGTTTCTGTTCCCTAACTTGAAGAAACGGCTTCGTGGGAGGCATTATCCATCATCAGAAGCAGTGGTGAAGGCTGCGGAGGCGATTTTGAAGCATCTCTCAAAATGGATTCCAGCATGTCTTTGAAGACTGACAGGAACGCTGAGACAAGTGCATGGCATTCAGGGGAGACTATTTTCAGAAGGACCATCAAAATTATGAGGATGAGTAAAGGTACTCTATCAAAAAAAGAACATTGTGGTCATTCTTTATTGAACTTTGTTAAGTCGTAATTAAAGGTATCATGTAATTCTTTCTAGCTCCATACAGCTTTCTAAACCATGTAAACTGTTCTGAAATTTTTATGACTGTAAATATTTAAACTATAATATTACTTTATGATTTAAAACCAAAAACCTGAGTGCAAGCAACAGATACTAGTAAGAATTGTAGGTAGTTTCTGCCATTGAGAAAACTCACACAGCAGTTCATAAAATTTGCTGTGTAATAACATTGTTTGTAGCTTAGGTGAGCTACGGTCAAGGTACTAATTTCGCTCCCCCGTCCCTGTTCATATGTCATGGCATTAGAGCTCGGGTCATATAAGTGATACACCACCATGGCTTCCTGAGTAGGGATTTAGTAGCAGAGCATGATGAAGCTGCAAGGCTGAAGAGCATTAACGTAGGCCACGGATTTTATGATAATAGTGTTACATCTGTAGCACAAACTCCTCTTCACCCAAGTGCAGTGTTAGGTCTCTTAACTCACTACGAGTACGTTTAATCTGAACAGAAATTCACAATGAGATATACTTGTTGTTGATGGTCTTCAAAATGTACAACGGTATACGAGTTTTAAGTGCTTGTGTGATATTTTGAGCCACTTATACCTATTCGGAAAATTTGTTGTCTTTTCAGATGGCCATCCACTTGACACTTCGCTTTTGTTGAAGGTATTAATATTATTTTGCTCGGAACAATAGAGAATACATGTTTCAGATTCAAAGTTTCATTGTTGAGCAATTTTTATGAAAATAATTATATTTAGATTCATTATAACTATTGTAATTTTGTTCTGCTCAACATTTTTTCCTATGCTCAGAAAAAATTACCTTATGTATTGCAAATGAATGACTCAGGTTTTTGAACAGGACGATCTACTACTGATAATGTTTTTAGTGTAAAGAGAATTTAAAAAAAAAAGACGATAAATCAACTTAGAAACTCGCATTGCATTTGTAGACTTCAAAAAATCATTTGATTATATAAATAGAAATAGATTATAGAACATAATGGACAAAAGAGGATATCCCTCTCATATTGTCGCGAGGCGCTTGTTATTTGGTGAGAGAGTGATAGAAGTAGGGAGTGAAAGAGGCAGATAGCACCCAAGCCACGCCCGCGGACTAATGAGCGCTAGGCGCGAGCCGAGGAACAGTGAAAGATCAACAGAGGGAGAAAGAGAAGGAGATAGTCTGGACGTTCTCGCTCCACCACGAAAGTCCGTGAAGCTTCGGGAACTTTTGAGAATTTTCGGCAGCTTTGGAGAAACGATGGTTCACTTATAAAAGCGATTGCACTGGACTGGTGAGGAGAAATCTTAGAATACAACGTGCGCGTTCGTACACGCACGACGTCCTCAACGTATAGTATGCTAGACTGGGGTGCAGGAAGTGTGATGGGAACCTGCGGTCGGTACCGTAGATCATTCTTAAGGCTCTGTTCTCTAAGGCCTGTAGCCTGCGGAGGCTGGAATGAGCCACCGAACCCCAGACCTCGCATCCATACAGGATCAGAGGCGGAACGCTCACACGATAGGCCCTCAGTTTGAGTGGGATGGACATTGTAGATCGCAAGATGGGATAAAGTTGCACTCCTGCCAATGGCGGACTGAGAAGTGGAGGATGGCAATTAGCCCGCGAAAGAGCTCGGCTCTCATGCTGGCAAAGACCCGTAGCTGGCGACCGGAAGGGGACCTGCGGTTGCGGCGGCGAACAATCCCCTGGGTTCGATCCGCCAAATACCTGGGAATCCAACTGGACCTTGGCGTCACTTTCACTCCGCATGTCAGGGCAAAGGCAGGCCTTGGCCGCGCTGCACTCAGGCAACTTTATCCAATCTCCCTCTATACAACGCCCATCCGAATCAACTGCGGGCCCATCGTGCGATCGTTCCGCCCCTAATCCTGTATAGATGCGAGGTCTGGGATTCGGTGGCTCATACCACCCTCCGCAGGCCGCAAGCCGTACAGAATAGGGCTCTAAGAATGATCTACGGTACCGACCGCAGGTTCCCATCACACTTGCTACACACCCAGTCTGGTATACCATACGTTGCGGACGTCGTGCGTGAACGAACGCGCACGTTGTATGCCAAGATTATTCCTCACCCGAACCAGCTGGTGAATACACTGAGTCAATATGACAACCTTCTCCCCAGGAGACGGAGGAGCTACCGCCTCCCCAAGGATGTCCTTGGGTGGTAAAGTCTACCTCTCCTCCTTCATCCCCAATCACCGCCAGATCACGCCGCGCCTTGGTCGCGGCTGGAAGGTCAACAGTTGCGCCCGAGAGCGCGCGCAAAACCTGGATAAATTCTAAACCTGAATACCAAAATTACATCTACCCTCTCGCTACTGGTTCCCCCACCCTCTGCTTGATGGATCGCTAGCGACCGCCGAAAGTGAGGTGAAACGGGCACTGTCCCCTTCATCGGAGGTACATCCCGGCACCAGAAGCATCAGTAGTGTCCAACTGCGCCATCTTACGCAACGACACGCAAACTCGCGCAAATTACTATATCTTTTATACCGCACGGGTAAATCCGCATAGCGGATAGGTACCGTGGCGTGTAACCCTCCGCGCGAGAGAACCCGGGTGACCTGCACCTGCTCTTGGCTCTTGGGACAGTGCGTGTGCAGTGAGAGGTGCTAGAGAGTGGTCAATGGTCAGTTTTCGTGCACTGTGGACATTTAAACTGTATCGAGTTGCGAGTTGAGAACTGATAAACATGTAGTGGTTTGAAAGTGAATTCTTTTGTTTGTTTACGCGTGGTGAAGCCACGAGAGACAGTGTTGGTGTATACTATGTCATTTTGCTGCCAAGGGCTGTACAAACTGCCCTTCTATGGAAATAAAGAGCATTTTGAATTTCTACAAACTTTACTTCTTTTTTTTATGAACCCACAAAGTCACAATATAGTAGAAATAATTAAAAGCTTATATAGAGATACAAAAGATACCGTATATACAGACAGGATAGAAACAGAAGAAATAAAAGTAAATCAAGGAGTAAAACAGGGATATAGCCTTTCTCCCACACTATTTAATATATACTTGGACGATCTGATAAAATCTTGGAAAAAACAAGTGGATGAAGCAATACAACTAAATATAAATTAAAAAATAAATGTAGTACTCTATGCTGATAATTCAGCAATAATAGAAGGAAATGAAGAAAGCCTTCAACTTTCCATGTATAAAATGTATTTACTGGGAAAAGAATACAATATAAATATATCCACAAAGAAAACGAAGATAATGGCACATCGGGGAGATCAAAAATAAGCATTGAAAACAAATGCCTGGAGCAGCTCTCGAGTTTCAGCTATTTGGGCTGTGGTGTAAGCTTTGACTTAGACAAAGACATAGAAAATAAAATATACAAATTTCAGCAGATATGTGGAACTACAGCAAGAACATTGAAAAACAAGGCAAGGAAAGGAACAATGTTAAAATTTTATAAAACGATGGAAATTCCAGTGCTCATGTATGGAAGTAAGTCCTGCATATTAAAAGAAAGAGATAAAAGTAAGATAAAGGAAGCAGAAATGAAGTTCTTAAGAGGGGTTAAAGAATGTACTACACAAGATTTAATAAGAAATGAAACTATTCGAGAGGAACTAGGCATATATAAATAACAGGACGAAACAGAACAAGATATACAGAACTGGAAAGAACATATGAATAGAATGGATGAAGAAAGAGTACCGGTTTTATTAAGAAGATACAATCCTCGTGGAAAAAGAGATTTAGGACGCCCTAGAAGTAGATGGGAATAACTGATAGAATGCGAAGACAGGCTGAAATGCCTTACCCCTGAAGTGAAGAAGAAGAAGAAGAAGAAGAAGAAGAAGAAGAAGAAGAAGAAGAAGAAGAAGAAGAAGAAGAAGAAGAAGAAGAAGAAGAAGAAGAAGAAGATAATATTTCACTAAATAAAGGGTAGTTTGGGATGGGAGAATATTCTTGAAATCTTCGTGCTTCATCTTTAGACCACTTTTGGAGTCAAATACTTGTCTAGTATTTTATCCTGATGAAAATTTAGTTTCGAATTTTTTATAAAGTCCATATTTCCTCTACGTACTGTCACCCTGGTGGTAGACTCGCGAAGCCAATGGAAAATGATGGCCGATCGTTACCGGTAGCGACAGACAGTTGAATGTAGTTTTTAGAGAAAATAAACAGTTTGAGGTTCTAGCAATTTTGTAATGTTGAAAAGTGTATTTCGAGGAGAATAAAGTGTAGTTTTTGTGTTTTGTAACCTCGTTTTATTATTCCACGAACCCACAAAGTCACAACTGGTGTCAGAATTGGGATAACAACATCACGGAACATTATGGCCATGGAATCGGCATTGGAAATGCTTTTGCAGAAGATGAACGAATTAACAGCGAAGTCAGAAGCGACAAATAACAACTTGGCCGCGAAGATGAACGAGTTAACAACAAAAACAGAAGCGGCAAATAACAACCTGGCCGCAGAGTTGAAAGAAATAAAGACCGAATTGACCACAGAAATGAAGGCAGCGAACGACAGTCTGGCCACGGAAATGAAGGAGGCGAACGAGGTCCTCGCCGCCAAATTTGAGGAACAGTTGGCCGGCATGAGGGATGACGTGACGGAGCTGGGCAAGCGGATGGGCCAAGTGGACGAGCGCGTCGAGGACCTGGCGAACCGCTTCAATGACCTAGGGGAAAAGGCCGACAATAACGCCAAGTCCCTGAACGCCATGGTTGAAGACGTCGAAGACCTCGCGAACCGCGTAAACAACCTGGAGGGAAAGGCCGACAGCAGCGTCAAGTCCCTGAACGCCATGGTGGAGGACGTCGTCGGCAGGAGACTGAAGGATTTGAAGGCTGACGCACCGTGACGCGACACAACATCGGCGCGCGTCAAACTTCCGCAATATGACGGCGCGTCAACATTCGAGGTCTTCCGCCGCCAGTTCGACACAGTGGCCAAGCACAACAGATGGTCACCGGAGGAGGAGGCCACACAGTTAATAGCCAGCCTCCAGGGACGGGCCGCGGAAATCCTAAACGCGGTGCAGATGACGGCGGTGCCCAAGGACATCTGGGAGGCCCTGGAGAATCGCTTCGGGAACCACTGCTTAGCCGCAGCATACCGCAGCCAGCTGAAGGCAAGGTCGCAGCAGCCGGGGGAGACGCTGCAGGAGTTCGCCATAGCGATCGAGCAGCTGGCTAGCAAGGCCTTGGTTGACCTGCCACTGGAGTTCGTATCCCGGGAAGCCGCGTAAAATTTTGTCGACGGGGTACGGGACACAGAGATTCGTCAGCGCCTAATGCTCGGCGATTATAAAAACATCCACGGGGCGCTGACAGCGGCATTAAGGATGGAGGCGGCCAAGGTAGCATCTATCCCGACGTCGAGAACGAGGAGTGTCCGCTACGCCGGAGACAGAAGACCAGCTGAGGGACGCCGGTGAACACCTAGTGGCCTGTGTTGGGGGTGCGGACAGTCCGGACACCTGCGGAGAGACTGCCCACACCAGGAAGAGCAACCGGAAAACGAGTAAGGGCCGTCGTGGAGAGGGGCACGTCGGCGCCATTACCACCATCCCCTCGAGTGACAATCCGCGTCGTCAGCCGGCGGATGGATGACAACCTCATCGCGGACGGCTGGGTAAGAGGAAAGCCGTGTCGCGTGCTGGTGGACACCGGGGCGGCCGTGACCATCATCAGACCTGACGTAGCGAAGGGTTTGCCGACGAGGAAGCCGAGCCGACCATACGAGCTTGTGACAGTATCGGGCGACACCATGCCTGTGGAGAAGGAGGCCCTACTGGAGCTGAACTTGGGACGGAGTGCCATGCGTCTGTGGGTGTTTGTCGCGAAGGTGGCTGAGGAGGTGATTCTGCGACTGGATGCTCTCAGGAGCCACGAGGCGACGGTCGATGTCGGCAGGAAGGTCCTGAGGCTCAACGGAGAAGAGGTTATAATCCGTCAACCAGAAGAGCGCCTTGGAATTGGCAGGGTCGTCTTGAGCGAAGACGTGGTTGTCCCCGCGAGGAGCGAAGTGATAGTGACGGCGTGCCGGAAGGCCAGACAGCAGGAGGGGTCCAGAGGCAGCAGGAGTACGACTTCACCTCGGAACATCGCAGAGGGAAGAGTCACGGTAACGCGGACGCTATGTCCCGAAGACCCTGTCCAGAAGAGTGCGGCCAATGCACAAGAGTGGAGGGGAAGGAGCGTGCCGCAGCAGTACGAGTAGTCACGGCAGTGCCTGCGGAGGGCTGGGATAGCGCAGGCCTGAGGAGGGAGCAGCTAGCGGACGCAGACTTGGGGCCACTCTTGAGGGATGTAGAGAACCTGGTGGACCACCTCCACGACATGCACGAGATGGCTCGCCAGGACATCCAGAAGGCGAGCGACCGCATGAAAACCCGATACGACAGGCAAGCCAACATCCAAGGGCTCCAGCAAGGTGACCTGGTCTGGTTGTACCGCGCGACCCGGACCAAGGGACGCTGCCCGAAGCTTCAGCAGTCATGGCAAGGACCGTACCATGTGGTGAGGAGGATCAACGACGTGGTCTACCGCATCCAGAAGGTGCCCCGAGGAAAGATGGTGGTACACCTGGATCGCCTGGCCCGCCACGAAGGCGCTGTTCGGGACGACCAGCCTTGAGGAGGGAGCAGTGTCACCCTGGTGGTAGACTCGCGAAGCCGATGAAAAATGATGGCCGATCGTTACCGGTAGCGACAGACAGTTGAATGTAGTTTTTAGAGAAAATAAACAGTTTGAGGTTCTAGCAATTTAGTAATGTTGAACAGTGTATTTCGAGGAGAATAAAGTGTAGTTTTTGTGTTTTGTAACCTCGTTTTATTATTACACGAACCCACAAAGTCACAGTACTCTCAATCCTGTAAGTTTTGCTGTAATGTAGAGGAAGTTGTGAGGTTTCATGAGGATAACTTGAACACCCACTGGACTGTGCAAACGCTATGGAGGGTATTCGGCACGAAGGTCCAAATTTGCTCGATTGTACCTATTCCCCCAAGATGGGTACCTCCGGGAGGAACTATAAGTTGAGAGGCCGTTCCAAGGATCCACGAGAAGGCAGAGGGCAGGGTCCGTACTATTGATAAGTCCCGGCCGGCCTGTACAAGCAGTATCCCGCCTTACATTGGTATGGAAACGCCCCACCAGACCGGTTTCGGAGGACCGGGGACCACCCTACCGGAGGAGAATGGGCTCACCAGAAGCTTATCATCCTGCCATGCAAATCAGAGTCTCCCGGCAACATTTCTACTTTGAAGGAGACCACTAGATGAAGATGATGTGAAATAATAATAGAGGTGAAATGGAGCAACTGAAAATTTTGGGGATGTAGTTAACGTACCCTAGACGGCCTGGGTTCGATCCCAGGTGACCGCAAATTGGGATATGTGGTGGACAACATAGCGCTGTGGTCGGTTTGCTCCGTGTCCTCCGGTTTCCCCTACGATCATTCCACCAATTGCTCCATCATTCATTCATCGCAGGCGTTGGGGCGACGCCCCAGCCCTGGTCTCATGTGTCAGGTTAATATGTTTCGGTTCCCTCGCTCTGAGGGAACCCAAGCGACTGCTAAAGTCTGTCTAGTGAATGCGAGTGCAGTTAGCCTCTCAGAGGAAATTACCCTCCCGCCCACTATCTCCACACTTCAAAAATGCACTACAGTCGTTGAGGACCAATAGCAACACGGATTTTCTTGAAGTGTCAGTCGCATATTTACTCCACGTGGAGTCTGAGTTGCCAAAGTTCAAACTTCCAGTTGATCTGTTTCATTACGTGCAGAAATTCGTTGTGTGTCGCGATGTGAATACCGTGGGAGGAAAATGCAGTGGTAAATGCAAATGAAGCAGTAGATAACCTTCAGTCAAGTGAAAATAATCAAAGTGATGACAATAGCGTGAATAGTTATATTACTGGAAAAGCCTCAAAAACAAAGTTATAACGGGAACTGTTTCTAAGCAAATTCAAGTGCTGGTTTTGAACACATATAAATATGTGCTGACAAATAATCTTTGTAAGGAGTAATGCAATGAACCTGATGATAAATTCTGGGTATTCACAAAAATACAGTAAGAAATATTGTGACGAAAGGAATACCAAAGACGCCGTCCAAGTGTGGAAACAAAAGGAAACGTTTCTCTAAAGTAGATAATTTCACATGCGATTTAATTCGCCGAGAAACTTATAGATTCTATGCAAAAGGGAGAGTGCCCACCTTAGACGAATTGGTTGCATATTTGCAAGAAATTTGTGATTTTTCTTATGGGCACTGCACTTTGCGCGGCCTCTTAAAGGAGCTGGGTTTTAAATACCGCACTTTGAATAAGATAAGGGTTATTATGGAATCCAGTAGAATTGTCAAACTAAGGAAGTTTTGCAGTAATGGACATAAGATAATTTATTTAGACGAAACCCCGTACAATACCCATGACGTATAGAGAAAGGTGGCAACGTTGCAGAAAGGTCTGGGAGAAGGAGGGTCGGGGGTTGTAAAACGATTATAAGGGTTCGTCAAAGGTAGCGGCCGAGGTGCACACGAGTTAACTAAACAGACTCTAACACCGGCAGTGGTGAGGAAGGGAGACATAAAAAATAAAATTAAGTACCCAGAATTCACATGGCGACCTGGGAAAACTCCCGAAAAAAACCATATGTTACGTGCCACGATAATCAAACCCGGACCTCCCGAATGTGGGTCACAGACGAAACCGCCTAAATATCCCGTTCTGTTGAACACCAAGACATAGAAGGTCATATTAATCTAACACAAATTTTATAAAACTGCAATACATAATAGATTTAAGGACATGTATGACTGAAATTTCATGAACATTTTCAAAAAAAAAAAAAACAAAAAAAAAAAAAAAACACCTTTCCCACTTTTTAGTCTATGCCTTTCTGAATACAAAGAATACTTAGGTACCATTCTCAAGCCATTTTTAAATTCTCTAATCTAGTTTGAAAGTTACGTGAATGCTAGTACCAGATATGAATTCTAACTCTTTATCCCTGTTTTCTCGTTATTGGAAATTTCAGCACTTTTCTCATTTAAAATGCTCTTTGTGTTGCAGTTTTAGTGTTAGATTAATGAAACTTGCTACATACTTTCATAGAGAAACAGTGAATAGAAATTTCTCTGGGTTTTATTGTGAGATGTACTTAAGCACACTTTCTTTACTTAAAAACACAAAAGTTTCAAATTTTGGGCAAAAAAGCCATATTCATAGCTTTAAACAATTCTGGAGCCTGTTTTTGAGACACAGAGAAACCTAGGGCAAATTAAAAGATAACGGCTGTATTCGGAACCTGTTGTTAAAATATTAATCCAAAATTTAGGTTAGTTTGTCGCAAGAGACCTTTTAGGTGATGTAACTAAAAATAAATAAATTTGACCATATTTTCCAAACTATAAAAGTGAAATTTATACACTTTGCGCTGTATTATACTTACACTAAGTTACATCTGTGGCATAAATCTTTAAAAATCTAGCGTTATTACTTCAGGATTTCAAATTTTCAGCTACAGGTATCCTTAAGAGATCTAAATACTTCATTTACAACCTTAGAGTGCATATTTGTAATAGTGTTCTAAAATTGCAGGCGGATTACTACTTAGGAGAAACAGTTGACAAACTTGAGAGGTACAGTGGACACATTACATACTTGGCTGGCGAAGGTAATTTACAAGGAAATCTCGTTGGTGTAGGTCGATAGTAGAATCAAGCACGGGTCAGTTAGTGGAGCAGCTCTTGATTTCATTAACCGGATCCTGAAACGGCTTCCGGTAAGTACGTGGACGTGTAGTCTGTAGTGCTTTATCTCAAACTGGAAGCTTAGCCACCGTCACCCTCTTTTTTCTTTTAGGACAGGAGCTTCTCGCTAAAAGTAACTTCCATGAATCTTCAATTCGTAACCCTTATTGTTCCTTATTTATTTTTTCCTTCTCTTCTACGTATTTCCAACAACAATAATTCTGAATAAAACTAAATTGGAATGAGTGTGATTTCACTCACAAAATGCAATGATTAAATATTTCATTTCACTAAAATATACGTAGTTCTGTTTTTAATTTACGTCTTCCAACGTTAAGTCATATCGCACGATGATTGAAATGATGCTAAAGTGAGCAGGGTACATAAGGTTCGAGTTACCAGACATTCAGCTTTCAGGATAAGGGACAACCTTCAACGTTGTCCTATAGGACGATGAATGAAATAATGCACAAATGAGTCCAAGGTCCATAGAGCTTAGAGTTACCAGACATTCATCTTTCAGGATAAGGGACAACCTTCAAAGTTAAGTCATACTGGACGATGAATGAAATGATGCTAAAGTGAGCAGGGTACATAGAGCTTAGAGTTACCAGACATTCGTCTTTCAGTATAAGGGAAAGCTTCCAACGTTAAGTCATATCGGACGATGAATAAAATGATGTTCAAATGAATATAGGGTACATAGAGATTATAGTTACCAGACATTCGTCTTTCAGGATAAGGGATAAACCTCCAAGGTTAAGTCATATCGTACGATGAATGAAACGATGCTAAAGTGAGCATCAGAGCTACAGAGCTAAAGAGCTTAGAGCTACAGACCTTCGTCTTTCAGGATAAGGGAAAACCTTCAACGTTAAGTCATATCAGACGATGAATGGAGTGGGTAAAATGATGCACAAATGAGCCCAGGGTTCATAGAGCTTAGAGTTACCAGATATTTGTCTTTCACGATAAGGGAAAACCCCGGAAAAAACCTTATCCAGGTAACTCACCCTGACCGAGATTCAAACTCGGAACCTCTTGAACGTGAGGCAGACATGCTACCACCACGCTACCGAGGCGGGCAATGAAATGATGCTAAAGTGAGTAGGGTACATAGAGCTTAGAGTTTACCAGACATACATCGTTCAGGATTAGGGAAAATCTTCAACGTTAAGTCACACTGGACGATGAATGAAATGATGTTCAAATGAGTACAGGGTATATAGAGCTGAGAGATATCAGACATTCATCTTTCAGAATAGGGGAATACCTCCAACGATAAGTCACAGTGGACGATGAATGAAACGATATTCAAATGAGTCCAGGCTCCATAGAGCTTAGAGTTACTAGACATTCATCTTTCGGAATAAGGGAAAACCTCCGACGTTAAGTCATATCGGACGATGACTGAAATGATGTTCAACTGAGTCCAGGGTCTATATAGCTTAGAATTACCAGACATTCATATTTCAAGATAAGAGAAAACCTCAATATTTCAGGCAGGTCGGCCACGGAAATCGAACCCGGAGCTCCGTAATGTCGGCCACAGACGAAATCGCCTGAGTCATCCAACTCGGTATCACTAATGATAACTGGTAAACCATAAGAGAATGACAAATTTATACTACACAACAAATGTGGAGCTTGTTAAAGTACACAAGGTCCGACAAATATATAATTTTTTGAAGTGGAACGTTTCAGAGATATCGATTGACTTTTGTTTGAATTTTCCAATACTTATACTCTTGTTTTTTCAAATGTGTTTTTATTTCTAGACCATAAGAAAACAGAATTTCGTTAACCTTATTTAAATTATTTGATTATTATTTAAGTTATTGCTATATCCCCATTTTTATTTGTTTCATTTATACACCGCCTTTAAATCCAATGGTCATATGGCGGTGGAACATATCGAAGGAGTTAACTCGTATTCGTTGAGTTTTAATCATTAAATCTCGCATACATTCACACTCATTCATACTTCCAGACTCTGGGGAAGATGTGGAATTATCTGGGTTGGGGAAAGATCCACATACCCACGGCCGGGAATCGATCCAAGTACCCCTAGTACGGCAGGTAGGTTCTCTACAGACTGAGCTACGGGACCAGCCTATATTACCTTTGCAGCTACAAGAAATTGACAATAAGTAATACTACTTCCCCCTCCGGTAGGTCGATTGCCGGTCTTCGAACCTGCTGCTGGGACCATTCGTGCCCGGCAGTAGGCGGGTATGTCCTGGTCTACCAGGGGAGTTCT
Source organism: Mantis religiosa (assembly GCA_030765055.1). Taxonomy (NCBI): domain Eukaryota; kingdom Metazoa; phylum Arthropoda; class Insecta; order Mantodea; family Mantidae; genus Mantis; species Mantis religiosa. The sequence continues at coordinate 147,845,681 of CM060955.1, read as the reverse complement.
CTAAGTAAAATGTAGGGAGCCAGCCCTCATATATATATATATATATATATATATAAATGAATTGACGTTTGTAGTCTCACAAATACCCGAGTACGGCTGAACGGGTTTCCCTAATTTTGGTTTTGAGATATTTAAGTCCACGGAAAATTTAAAGGTGAGAAAAAAGTCCTGAAGCGATAATGAACTGGTTTATAAACTAAATATAAAGATACACATGGAAACTTTTATGGAATACATACATACACGTTTTATTCTCAACAAATAAAAGCATTTCAAAGTCTTTAAAGGTATATCACTTACCATGTTTTATAAAATAACGTTTATCGTTTGTTATCAAGACTTGAAATTACTTAAAGTAGCATTATATATACGAGGAGCGTCCAGAAAGTAAGTTCTGTTTCAATGTATCTCCGCTGCAGCGCTGCGATCGCAGTTCCGCACATACGCAGTAGACGCTTTGTATCAAGGAGAAGAAACGTGCGCCATTGTGAGATCACTGTCAGCCACGTACCCTTTGTTGTGTTTGTTTGCAATGTCGGTGTTGATTAAAAATCCCGCCGCTTGTGAAATCAGATCTGTGATTCGTTTTCTGAATGCTAGGAAAGTGAAACCAATTGAAATTTATCGGCAAATTTGCGATGTCAAAAGGTGTTGTGTTTCTTTACGACAACGCACGACCACACACTGCAAATGCGACGAAAAACATCCTACAGGGATTTGGCTGGGACGTGTTTGACCACCCCTCGTAGAGCCCTGACGTCGCTCCTAGCGACTTTCATCTATTTTTGCCTCTCAAATCTTTCCTTGGTGGTCAACAATTCAACAATGACGAAGAGCTGAAAAAATGTTTCCAACTGGTTGAAGACACAGGCGGCAAACTTCTATGAAGAAGGTATACAAAAACTTGTGCCTTGCTATGACAAATGTCTGCAAAATTTCGGCAGTTATGTGGAAAAGTAGTTTAAGAGTTGTAGAATTTTGTGCAATAAATGATTTTTCTGTATCTGTACACAATTTAATTTTATTACCAAACAGAACTTACTTTCTGGACGTACCTCGTATATTTCAAAGATAATGCTCAGACAATGGTAAAATATTGGTGAATCCGCACTGATGAGACCCGTCTCGGTAGCGTAGATGGTAGCGTGTCTGCCTCACGTTCAAGAGATGTCCAGTTCGAATCTCGGTCAGGGTGAGTTACCTGGATAGAGTTTTTCCGGGGTTTTCCCTCATCGTGAAAGACGAATGTCGGGTAACTATAAGCTCCAGGGACCCCGGATTTATTTGAGCTTCATTTCACCCATTTTAATCTACGTCCAATATGACTTAACTTTGGAGGATGTAAATTACTTTAAAAAAACGCACGATGAGAAGCGAGACACGGGTAATGCTGATAGTCATTTTAGAATATTAGAATTGTGTTCTAGAGTGTCTGTTTATTCCGGGGGAGTTGTTTTCTACAAATCAGTTGAGACAGTTATAAACCAGGATGACATAATAAACTATCCCATAGAGTTTTTAAATTCATTAGAATTGTCTGGACTCTAAACTCACAATTTAAGATTAAATATATGATCAGTTGTGATCATGCTGCGTAACATTAGCCCACCACGACTGTGCAATGGAACTAGACTAACTGTGAAGATGCTAATGAATAACGTTATCGAGGTAGTTATCATCAAGGGAAAGTACAAAGGATCCCGAGTATTCCGATGATTCCAACGGATTAATCTTTGATTTTAAGCGTCTACAATTTCCCATGCGTTTAGGTTAGATTAGATTGATTTGCGTTCACTTGTAGCCAGAAAAGGCTGTGAACATTGAACATGTCCAGAGGTATAAATTTAATAGCATATATATGTACAAAAGTTAACCTAAGACACATATTATAGTACACAGGCAATATGAACAACAATATGGAAAACAAAGCAGGGATAATTATATATGATACAAAATGAAACACTTTTTAAACCAGCTTTCACTTGGCTTATGCCAGTACGTCTCAACCTTTTTGAAATGGATACCATTTTTGTTATTTATTAAATACATATAGATTAAAAATAAACTTTCAGCTTGCACAAAATATTTATAAGTAATGATTTGTCATTGGAATAGTTAAATACTACTTATAGAGTTACAGAAACATTATCAGGATTATTTGTCATTCAGATAATCTTGTACAGAATAAAAAGATTTGGAGCAAAGGTACTCTCTAACCACTTTTTTAAAAGCACCGAAATTATCAACTTTTTCTTTAAGAACATTAGGAAGTGCGCCAAATATTTTGATAGTGGGATAATGGATATTATACTTTTGTCTAGTGTTTATATTGTGAATTACATTATTTGTTGCAAATAAGGCACGATTACATACAAAGAATTTTAGGATCGAGAATATATACATGCAAGGAAGCATTAATATCTTCAATCTTGTAAAAAGATCTTTACAGGAGCATCTGGTGTGGGTGTTATTAATGATTCTTATAACCCTCTTTTGCATAAGAAATATTTTTTTACTTTCTACTGAGTTGCCCCAAAATAATATTCCATATTCCATAATAGAGTTAAAGTATGCATAATATACTAATTTAAGTGTGTCAATAGAACTAACATTAACCAGCTCTCGGTTAGCATAACAGACAGAGCTGAGTTTAGGTAAGATATAATTTATGTGAGCTTTCCAATCTAAACATCTGTCCACTTGAAGGCCCAGAAATTTTATACTGTCAATTTCTTCTAATAACATATCATTAATCCCGATTTCTATTTCAGTATGTGATGTACGACAGGTTATAAATTTGACCACTTTTGTTTTGTCTAGATTCACAGATAATTTGTTTGCTTTAAACCAGCATGACATACAGTTCAAAACATAATTCATTTTAATTGACCTTTACGATGACCATAAATAAAACACAAGGGCAGTCGTTGGAAGTTTGCGGAATCAACTTGGAGTTTCCCTGTTTCTCTGACACCTGCCCTATAAATTGGGACAATTCCTGTGAGTTTACATCCATCAGGCACTTATGTAATTTTTTAACATAAGTTGATAAAATATTATCTGTTTTATTAACTTTATTTTTTATTGTTGCTATCATTTTAGAACCTCATTATTATCTATGGGATATACAAAGAGACTATTTGGCACTGAACTATAAGGTGGTGGAGCATATTGTGTAGTTAACTAGTTACCCCAAATTTGTTTTATTTATATAAATAAGTTCAGACAACTTTTATTGGTGTTACGAAGTTCGCCGGATAAGCTAGTATTAAATTAAATGTCGGAGTTTTATGAACATTTAAGTATTAAACATGATGTGCATCCATTCTCCATTTGTTTTCCAGTTCTCGTAAACCGGTTTCTGTGGGTTCTGTTTGAGTTGAGAGGTAAAGTACTTGATCCACCAAAGAACCAATCGGATCATGAGCTTATCCGCAAGTCCCCAAAGGCTTATTTCAAACGTACCAAGAAAGCCTTGGGATTACAGGCATTTTAACAAACGTGATCTTACGTTCGCTGAAATATGTATACGGATAATTTTCTAAAGCAAATTTACAAGCAATAGACGATGTTTTCGTTAGTATTTAACATTTCTTAATGGGGGACGTACAAATATTCAGGGTCTTACATAACTAGTCACAACATCCAAAGTTTTCAAGTTAGAAAAGTGAAACTTAGTATACTTATTTAAGATAATACAGTTAATATGCACAATTGTTTTCATAACTTTCCATTGTTTATAACTAACGCTGCATATTTTTTTCTATATGCAGAGATATGTACAAACTTAAGCCTATTTTTTTTTTTTTTTCAAAATTTACGTATGCCCTCTTTCTGGAATTTGGTATGTTATTTTAAAACACACTAAAATGAATTTGTTGGATTTAGATTTCTTATTGAAGCTGTATAGAATTAAAATATGTTAATCATATTCATCCTTTAAAAATTAAAATAATTTCATGTATTTGATTTCATCACATTCCATCTGGAGCTTAATCTTAAATTCTAGAGCCAACAAAATGTTCATTGTGGTATACGAAAGCTGTGTGCTAAATTGCATCACACTAGATGAAGTAGTTTGAGAGAAAAATGGGTTGAAGTTATAGAAAATGCAAGTTACGGGGAAAGACAATTAAATACAATAAGTATTATTCAGTTTGCCTTTTAATTTTAAGTCAGATTTTCCCATATTCATAGTCTATATCCTCATTCTGATCTTCTTCAGCCTTTCTTTTTAAATTCCTCTTCTGTCTTGCTTCTTTCTGCATTAATTTCATAGCTCCTTCTGCACCAGCGATGCGAATGTTGTTGATACTCTGCAAAATTGTTTCCATGAACACACCAGATTGATACCCTAACTGATGCATAACTTTCTTTCTGCCAACATTCCCATCATTAAACACTATTGCAGCTTCAAATGTAGCAATTTTCACCACTATGGAAGACACAAATTATGTTTTGGGACACCTTTTCCGCATAAAACCGTTGAGGCTTTTATTTGGGTTTTGTGTCTCTCCATAGAGACATTTTTTAGAAGTTGAATGCTAAGAATTGGTAGGTGGGCTTTATAGATTCCAAGACAGCTGATGGAAGACTATGTTTTGCTACTATGCTACTATGCAACACTAGGGCACTTATTTTTTTAAAGCTACATACAGACCACGTACAGTCATAATATTCTGGTGTTTAATAGCTAACACTATATACTATTTTACAAAACAATAAAAAAGTTAGATTTTTTGAACATTTTCTAGTACGTTCCCCCTTAAGTGTCCACTGATGTTATTCTGGAATTAAAATTATGCCAATCAATCTATCAGAGTGAGAAGTACCTAGCATTGTTTTATTCTATGTTTATTTTACGTCGTCTTAACTATATGGCCATGTCAATAATCATTTATTTGGCGATATCTAATTGATTTGTTTGTAACGGACCATTAGTGTTTTGTCTCATCTCTGTTCTATGCAGTTTTGGTTCTGGTCACGAGGTAGGCCATGACAAGCTTTGTTGACTGCGTGTTATAGCTCGTTAACTATTACTTGTTTCTCCGAATTCTATAAGAATCACAAATTTAATAGCATCAAACAAAAATATACGTTTCTCTACATTGGAGTGATTATTATCAAGCAATAACGAGCTACAGGAGACCTGGTAAAGGCTTCTTAACTCCGCTCCACGGCACATCACTCATAACAAGATGGAGGCTCCAATTCTAGTGAGGATAACTTTCTTATAGCTACCGATACAACAAGTTCCCTTCAAAGTATTAGAGATCATCTGCAGTTACTTCAGGATATCCACAGCTGTACCTCTCGGCTCTCAATAAATATAGGCAGATCATCTTTATGTGCGTTCCTTCACACTGTAAAATCAAGGGCGATTAAGATGCAGACAAAGCCGCCAAAGAACCTAGCCATCTTACAGCAATGGCAGCACAATACAATATTCCTTAACAATATGCTATAAACCATGTCAGAAGACAACTCAAAATGCAATGGAAACAAACCTGGAACCAGAAGCCATCAGAAAAAATTAAACATGGTACGAAATGGTGACACTAGTTGTTCACCCGTATACTCTCTAAAACGGAAAGATCAAGTGATCATCTCACGTCTTCCAATTGGTCACACTGGAAATGTGTAGTGTTTAACGCCCGCTTTTACTACATACGGCACCGCAGGTGATGACACGGATGGTATATGAGATGAAGAGTAGCACCGGTGGAATGAGATGGCGGGGGAAAACGGAGATCCCGGATAAATCTCACTTTGCGACTTTGTGGTCGCTTGGGATCGAACCTGGGCCGCCTTGGTGAGAGTCAAGCGGTCTAACCACTGAACCACGGCGCCGCAGGTCGCACTGGATTAACCCTTCACATATCTTCGCCAAAACCAATCCACCTTACTGTAAAGTCTGCAACACGCATCTCACTGTTAATCACCTCTTCACAGAATGCCAACAATATGCTAAACGACCACGGATTCATGAGATCGCTGGAAACCTATCTACTATACTCAACGAACCATAAGATTTCAAACAAGTCCTCTCTTTCTCAAAAATACAAACATATATATGAAAATCTAGTGTTCATACTATTAACATGTAAATATACGAGGACTGTTCAATAAAGAATGATCGTAATTCTTTTACAGTCATAATTTTTGCACTAAAATTCAACGTTATTATATTCTGTTAGCTTAATGTGAAACAAACACGCAGTAGTATTTTCATTGTTCGTACTCTTGGTTCCCGCCTATGAGAACCAGATAACTTCAGACATGTTCAGCATCGCCTACCGCTGCCATGGAGGTAACATTCAGTTAAAGTTGATGTTAGAGGAAGATCCGGAGTTTCTTTCAAACGTGATCACTGATGATGAAACTTGGCAACATCATTTTGATCCTGAGAGCAAACAGCAAAGCTCAGTGTGGAAATCTCCTTCATCACCAACCCCCCAAAAAGCAAAAGTGGTTGCTTCTGCTGGGAAAGTTACGGTCATCTCACTCTTTGATATTCATGGAATGGTTTATCAGCATGTGGTACCTGCACACACATCAGTAGCTGGACAATACCACAGGGATATCCTGAAAACATTGCAAGTCCATATCAGGTGCAAAAGACAACATTTCCGAGAAGCAGGCTGGATGCTGCACCATGATAACGCGCGGCTGCATATTGCCAATGTTGTTGCTGAATATCTTGCAAAAATCGACGTTAAGTGCATCCCTCACCCTCCGTATAGTCCGTATTTAGCCCCATATGACTTTTTTCTACTCCGTAACTTCAAGAAACTCCTTTGTGGGAGGCATTATCCTTCATCAGAAACAGTGGTAAAGGCTGCGGAGCCGATTTTGAAGGATCTTTCAAAAATGGTTTCGAGCATGTCTTTGAAGACTGGCAGAAACGCTGCGACAAGTGCATCGCATTCAGGGAGGACTATTTTGAGGACAATCAAAGTTATGAGGATAAGTACAGGTAAGTTGTCAAAAAAATTTGTGATCATTCTTTATTGAACAGCCGCCGTATAATAATATACAATTGTAATTTTTATATTATTTTATATTATCATATATATATATATATATATATATATATATATATATATATATATATATATATATATATATATGTGTGTGTGTGTGTGTGTGTGTGTGTGTGTGTGTGTGTGTGTGTGTGTGTGTGTGTGTGTGTGTGTGTGTGTGTGTGTGTGTGTGTATCATTGACACTGTTTTGAATTGTAACGGTTCCACTGCATTTCGTTAAAGGCTTTTTTTCTGGGATTGCAACATAATATTGAGTCTTTTGTGTAACGTCAGTGTTCTATGTACTGTTACTGCATTTCATATGTCGTATGAATTATATTTACTGCATATTTGTATCAGGTAGTCGGGATATGACCTTGCTGTTAAAGCGACTATAAATAAATTAAAAAAAAATGGTTCTGTTCATTAGCTTTGTTTTAAAGGTGTTGTTGTGCGAAATAACTGGGACGTTATAACCTATATTTCATTATTGAAAAAATTACATTACTAATGAATCATATGTTAAAATTCTGATATACCTGTAGAAAATACGTTGAAAGTTCCTTTCTCCCCAAAATAATGTGGGTCTTATACTAACCATCGAATATACCATGAATGTCCTAAGGTATTCTTAGAAGGTTGCTAGATACATAGTAACCCACGAGGTTGAAATGCTGATACCTGGTTTAGACTGCATTTGTAGTATTAAGATGCGTTCTGTTTCGAGTTTGTTTATCTGCTTAACAATTGAAGTAAGAATTGCCTTCTGTAAATTCTGATATAGAGAATGCTTTATTTTTATTAGGATATTTAAATATAACTTAAAGGTTTAACATATATTGTCAAATACGCAAGAAAAATTATTGGATTCTCTATTAGGATTTCCTAAAAAAATTAAATACCAACTTGAAGGCTTAAAGCTGTTTAAATATCAAACACACCTGCTGCTTTAAGCCCTAACACCATATTGGTTTCTAGAATCAATTCCCTATAGAGCACTTGCCGTGGTATTTCATGTAAACAACATCTTTCCGGGAAGGTCTGAATTAAAGTGATCATTTTTAGAACTACCAACATCACATGCTGCTCAAAAATTTTATTTTGGTAGCAAGTAGATATCGGTGCATTCAATCCTAAAAATGTGTATTAATCAATGTACTGGTTGGTGCAGTAGTATTCATCTATTGGATGTGTATGACTGAAATTTAATGAACATTTTTAAAAAAAAATTCACATTTTCCTCTGTTTAGTCTATAAAACAGTGAAAGCCTTCCTGAACCCAAATATTGCTTAGATAGCATCCGCAAGTCATTTTTAAATTCTCAAATCTAGTTTGAAAGTACGTAAATGCTAGTGTTGGATATGAATTCTAATCCTTGTTTCACATAATCTTGCCCCGTATCTCTTAACGGTCACGTGACCTTATCACCTCTCATTGGCTGCTATTGCAGTATAGCCTGTTGTACGTTAAATATTAGTTCGTTATTTAACATGGTGATATGTCTTTATATGTTGGAAGAGAATTGTCAAATTTATATGTTCGTAACCGTTTGAATTGAATATATTACGGAACAGAGTTGACTTATCTGAAATGCCTGTTAATTCTTAAACGAAGTAAAGAGAAGGTTCCTTTGCTCTCAAGCCATGACACGACAGCAGGTGATTTAGTGGTAGTGATGACATTTGTTTATATGACTTTTATCACTGACCTCGTTTTGAACTGGATTAGTCATATATCGCCATTCGAAGCTGTGTTGTGCCGAGTGCGAGATCTAAATTATTTTATTGATCGCTTATTCCGCGTGTACTTATTATATGTATAATGGCAGAGTCTACCGCCAGTTTTTGCTGAAGCTTCGCAAGGGAAAATCTTTACAAAGCGGTGAATTAAGAATTGTGGTGCATGTGTTTAATGCACTCACAGAGAAGAATCCGTCTTTGTCGGTGAGAGAAGTCGAACAGCTGTGCTGTGAACTTACAGGTCTGTTAGATGCGTAGGAACATCGCGACATGAAATTGAGACAACAGGAAAACTTACCACTCCAGGGGCGATATTGCTGTGTGGTGAAGACGTTATTTAAGGACAATCAGATTGTACCGGGATAGAAATCGCAAAATATACTACCTTGACGAGACTTGGGTGAATGAAGGACACACAAGTATGGCGTGACACGACTTTTAAGACTGAAAGACAAGCATTTTTTCAAGGTATGTGTGCTGGTTTAAAAAATCTCAGTGGAAAAGGCCGAAGGCCTTTCATTATAATTTTTTTTTTTTCAGTTTCATTGTTCGTTCATTCAGTTTCAACCTGCTCATTTTCATTATAAACTTCATTATTTTTGCATGCCTTCATATTTTTATTTGTATGACTTTATCTATCTTCCTGGCAATTATTATGACGTTTACTGCAGTTTTAAATGTGACGGGATGGCACCGCCTATGGTGCGAAAACATTAGCCAATCAGGATGAAGGGGAAGGTAGTTGCACGCGGAGTGATACATGTCAGCGGGGCAAGATTATATGAAACAGAGCTTAGTTCTTTATCCTTGTTTTCTCGCTGTTGGAAATTTCAGCATTTTTTATCATTTAAGATGCTCCTTGTGTCTCACTTTTAGTGTTGGACTAATAAAAGTTGCTACATACGTTCATAGAGATACCGTGAATAGAAATTGTCCTGTTTTATTGTGAGATGCATTTTCAGCACACTTTCTTTACTTCAAAACACAAAAATTTGAAATTTTGGGCAAAAAATCCATATTCATAGCTTTAAAAATTACTGGAGTCTAAAGTTATTGAGACATAGGGAAACCTAGGGAAAATTAAAAAAATGGATGTAGTTGAAATCTGTTGTTAAAATATTAGAGAAAATGTTAAGTTATTTTGTCGCAAGGGACGTTTTAGGTGACGTAAGCAAATAATAAATGAATCTGACCATTTTTCCAAACTATCAAAGTGAAACTGACAACATTTGGGCTGTATCACATTTGCAATAAGTTACATCTGTGGTATAAATCTTAAAAAGCTAGCGTCATTAGTTCAAGATTTCAAATTTTCAGTCATAGGTGTGCTTAACGTTTTCCTCTCTGGCATTTTAAAATCAAATTGGTACATTATTTTGTGAAATTAGTTCGAAATAGACTGTTACTGCAAATTTTTGTACATTCAGATGACTTCACCAATCTGGCATTATACCTCCGTGCCCTTGGTTTGAAAATCAGAGGCAGCAAAGCAGACCAAAGAAGCATGTTGTAATTGAACTGAAGACGTAGTTTGGACGCTGCTTCTATGAAAGTGTTTCACTATTATGAAACAGGATATTTTCTTAGAAGGCTTATTAGTGACTAGGATTTAAATACATAATTTACACTATCCCCGTTTTAACTACAACAAAACATGTAATAAAGGAGCAACGGTATTTGTCGATTATCAAGAGGTATGGAAGATAGGTTGGAAAAGACAAGGTATATAAAAAAAAGACTGCGTACTCCCAGTGTTATTATATGGATGCCAAACTGGTCCCTAACAAAACAGCAGAGTACTGTCGCCCTGGCGGTAGACTCGCGAAGCCGATGAAAAATGATGGCCGGTGGAGATTCGGAAAACTTCGGAACCAATCGTAACCGGTAGCGACAGACAGTTGAATGTAGAGTTGGAAAAATAAACAGTTTAAGGTTCTAGCAATTTTGTAATGGTGAACAGTGTATTTCGAGGAGAATAAAGTGTAGTTTTTGTGTTTTATAACCTCGTTTTATCATTTCACGAACCCACAAAGTCACAGTACTATGCTGCAAATTTGTCAGCGCAAAATGGAAAGGACAAGGAAGTCAGATATGACCGATGTGGCTTCACGGGCGCAACTGCTGAAGTGGAGATGGGGAGGTCACATCGCCAGAATACACTACCTCCGATGGAAGCAAAGAATGAGAATGTGGGACCCCGGAATAGGACCTCGAACGGTAGGGAGACCAAAGATGAGAGAGACAGATAGCTTCAAAAAGATAGCAGGGTTACAGTAGTCAACATAAGCTAAGAGTAGAGTTACATGGAGGACACTGGAAGAAGTGGGTACCCAGGTGCTATAAACTAAAATTTTGTATCACAGCTAATTGTGTACAATAACGATGTAGGGGAGAGTAATACAATGGCACTCAGCGGACAATGGCGCTCATATAATATTCTCGAGACAATGATTCTAGCAGATACTGCATACCACTGACACTGTGTTAATTTCTTAGTGCAAATACACCAAGATCATTACAAGCGAACACTTAATAGATTTCTAAACATATTATAAAATCCATAAGTTAAGAGTTCCTATTTATGGCTACAAATTTATACCCGAATCAATATTTTGGTGCTGTGTTTGAAGTGTATTTCTCATGATAAATCCAACATGACGTCGGCGGGTAATGGCGCTCAATCCATAGCACTGTTACTCACAGGTGAGAGCCGTTGTCCAACACGTATTTGAATGTTGAATTATTTTATACAACGGATCACTTAAAGTGATATAGGATTTATTACTTCAAACTAATCTTATACAACAAAACAAATAAATAGCAGCTCATGGGTTTCAGTGTACATGTACTTGGCACTTCAACCCAGATAAGTTAAGTGATGAAGATTTTACAGTCGCAGGAAACTTACAACTACCGGTAGGCCAACAGCCAGATAATAACAGACACTTTTTGTTGAAGACGAAGATAATGAAACATCATCTAGTAGACCTTCTCATCAAGAAACGCCTATTAGACATCATCTTAGCAACAGCGAGTTTCACCGCCACTGAATCAACAATATCGGAGTGCTCTACCAATTCCTTGTTCCAGTTAGCAGAATTAGGCTTGTCCCTACCTCACCAATCACTTCTGTCTTCAGAGACCCAGAGATGCCCAGTTCTATCAAAATTTCCGTCGCAGATATTTTCCCCATTCCAGGTCCCACAAATGTTTCCAGGATGACCACTCGACGAAAGCGAAATAAAATGAGGTCTCAGATTATAACAGCCTCTCCAGTGGCAGAACAACCGCAGGTATCAGAGAGATGGCAATCCCTAAAATGTTGCACAAAAGCATTGGAATCAAAAGGAATAGCATCAAGAAGGCCGAAAAGAAGAATCCTAAGAAACGGAAAAAAGAAAGAAAATCAATTTTCCTGATAGCTTCAGTGACGAAAATTCTATCAACTAATTAAATACATGTGACGATGACGAACTTGACGATTTAGAACCTGTGTCAAAAGGTATCTGATTTATTTTGGAAAATTTGGACAGAATGATGAACTGTGGTTCCGTAGTGTCTCCTGCTCTGAATGGACACATGAAGGATGCAGTGGAGCTGACCACCTGATAAGCATAAATGCGATTATTGCATAATGAAATGTTAAATTTGTTTATTCAGTTTCTTAATCGCACATGGCGGGCAATACCGCTCGACCCAGTGTTTTATATTTGTTTATTTCCATGGCTTCCTCTTTAAATAAATGTCTTGATCTGTATTCGTTTCTAGAGCCTATTCATGTAACCTGCAGTTTATTGTTTTAAAAATCATTTCTATAATTATACTTAAGGTTACTGAACAATTCTACTTAAGTGAGTGTCATTACCCTACTCTGCCCTATGTGTTAAATGTGTGAAGTAAACAGTGACAGTGCTAACAACACGAAAGTACTGTCACCCAATTAGCGGAAAGCGCAACCAACGACAGCTGAGTAAGGGGGCCAGAGGCAGCCAACCACACCCTCCCATTAGTCTCTGTCACTAACTGAGGGGGATGGTTAGGGAAATGTCACTTGTCGCTGAACGCCTCTTTCCCCTCTTCCACTGCCATCTGGAACCTTCGCGTGGATTCACGGAAACTAGAGACTTCGAGAAGACGGCGATATTCCTATAAAAAGGGCTGAGTGAAGTCAGTCAGTCAGTGCTTGACGTGCTAGCGAACGGACGAGAAGACTGTGTACGTGCATCGGAACGGTAACGGACGAACTGGTGAATTGTAATTGTGTGCATTACGTAATTCTGTGTAATTGGCAAGTGTTCAACTGTAAGTCGGTGGAAATAAAGAACATTGTTGAGTTTGTGTAATTGGAATTTTCATTTCACGAACCCACAAAGTCACAGTACGCCGTTACTGGAGCGCAGCAACTGCATAAGGCTCTTATGAGTTGCGATCCTAATGAGCTTCCCAATTACTACTCGCTGGAAGCAGGTGGCCTTTGGTCTGTAAGGATTTAGAGGCCTTTCAATTCATTTCAGATAGTTAAATTGGCTTTCCGAAAATACTCTGTAGAATGTATGTGAGATTAAGTTATAGTGGGTAGAAATAATAATGTAAACATAGCAGTAAGTTTTTTCTGAAATATTGGAACTAGTAGCTTTATCTCTATCTTTTTGAAACCAACATATAAATGTCTGCTGTTAAACATCTGTTAAGCAGAAAGAAATGTGTAACAAATGTGATTCTGTAAGAGTTTGTTTCCATTAAAGTGAGCAGAGGAAAAAATTAACTTTCTTAGCGATTAATTATACTCGTAGAAGCTGTGTAAAAACAAACTATAGTGGTTGGAGAAATTGGTATGAATAAAAAATGTCAGGTTATTCTTTTTAAAATGTCATTGCAGGAGTTAGAGATTTATAAATTTGTGAAGCGGATGTCTCTCTTTAAGAATAGTATATATTATACTAAATACATTAGGGAATGCGCCGTGTAATGAAATGCTGTAAAATTTTTGACAAATGTATATATGCACTTGGAGATATTCTGGTTGTTACGGGCGCTCTAGTTTCAACATCTCTTGGTTTAACATGCATAACATACGCCAGATTTTGAGGTCGGAGATTTTGCTGGTGTCGTCGATTTCTTATGGTATGAATTTTCGTTTCACAGAGTGGAACGTGACAGGAATGTATGTTTCCACAGAATCGTCTCGGAGGTTCACACTCCAGTGAAGCATTGCCAGATGCAGGAGTACTAGTGAAACATTGCAGTTAAGTTATATACTGCACGTTGACAACTTGCAGAAGACAAATGAAAAAAGTCAGGGAAAAAAAATTGGGTGTACATTCACTTTTTTTCATTCGTGTACAAAATATTCTTAAAATGCTTATTATTTTATCTGCTTTATATTTTACCACCTCGGTAGCGTAGGTGGCAGCGTGTGTGCTTCACGTTCAAGAGTTCTCGAGTTCGAATCTCGGTCAGGGTGAGTTACTTGGATAACGTTTTTTCCAGAGTTTTCCTTTATCCTTAAAGCCGAATGACGGCTAACTCTAAGCTCCACTGACCCCGGGCTCATTTGAGCATCATTTCACCCATTTCATTCATCGTCCGATTTGACTTAACGTTGGAGGATATAAATTACCCAAAACAACTGCTATATATTTTTTGAGGTCGTGGTTTAATTAATCTGTAATTGATACTTTTGTCTGGCTATAATATTTTTGTTTCGTAAAGTAGTGCTGCTGGATACCAGTACTAAAGGTGGCCTCCGGCTACCGACGGCAAAATTATTATGGGAAATTATGTATAGTTAGTATTTATAGTTAATTTAATAACTATATGTTAGTGGAAACCAGAAATGGAATAGTTTTACCCGCCTCGGTAGCATAGATGGTAAATATCTGCCTCACGTTCAAGAGGTCCCGAGTTCGAATCTCGGTTAGGGTGACGTTCCTGGATAAGGCTTTTCCAGGGTTTCCCTTATCCTGTAAGACGAATGTCAGGTAGCTCTAAGCTTCATGGCACCCGGACGCATTGAGTATCATTTCACCCATTTCATTCATCGTCCGATATGACTAAATGTTGGAGGACGTAAATTACAAGAGAGCGAGAGAGAGAGAGAGAGAGAGAGAGAGAGAGAGAGAGGGAGAGAGAGAGAGAGAGAGAGAGAGAGAGAGAGAGGAGAGAGAGAGAGAGAGAGAGAGAGAGAGAGAGAGAGAGAGAGAGAGAGGAGAGAGAGAGGAGAGAGAGAGAGAGAGGAGAGGAGAGAGAAGAGAGAGAGAGAGAGAGAGAGAGAGAGAGAGAGAGAGGAGAGAGAGAGAGAGAGAGAGAGAGAGAGAGAGAGGAGGGAGAGAGAGAGAGAGAGAGAGAGAGAGAGAGAGAGAGAGGAGGAGAAGAGAGAGGAGAGAGAGAGAGAGAGAATATGGATCGTAAAATAAATTTATGTATGAAAGTTTTATTTTCTATAAATCTTAAAATTATAAATTTAATTTATTAGAGTAATTGTTTGAAATTTTTGTACATTTTTAAACTAAGTTTGAGTATACCGAAATTAAGAATTGCAATGTATAAAGAATCATGATGGACGTCAAAGGAATGTTTGTTCTTTTTACAACACGTGCAAGGCCAGTTGAGTCAGTCAATAGCAGTTGTGGGTGAATAAGTTGTTTTCACAAAGAAACGTAGGAAACAGTGTCCTTAGCAGATTTCTAAAGGATAGCCCTTGACTTGTTGAATAGGGCATTCTTCGGATCATTCGTAATGGCGACAAAATAGCCACAAAGGAAATATTTGTGTGAAAAGACGGTTTCGAGAAAGTGAAAGTCAAATGTACACCCACGCGCATCTGTGGTCATTCAGACACTTCATGGCTGGCAAGCCATTGAAACAGTCTGAGGCGTGAGGGCGATTAGGGCAGTTCTCTTGTTCTGTCTTGGGCCAGGCATACCAGAAATGAGAGAAGATATTTGTCGGTTCACATATACGTGAGGAACGAAGAAAGTTTATCAGGTAATAAACATTCTGTCGTCAGTAACTCTAAACAGGGATATTGGTAACCCTTGGTCGGCAACTTCAATTTCGATGTTCTGAAAAAAGAAGCAGTAAATAAATAAGTTTGAAACGGGCATTCCAGTGTCATTAAAACCACCTTTCTCACACATATCCACGCATACCATGTGAGAAACCCTCATCGTTCGCCAATCATTTTTGGCTTCAGTTTATACAATTTTGAAAGGCATGAATTTGAAAAATTAAATTTTCAATCATGCTTTTAAAATTTTTGAAACTTATGTTTTTTCATGTTATAATAAATTAATAAATGTCTGAGTACTGACCCGGGTTTATGATATTAGGTGCCGGAGTGAGGTATGCATATTTTTATTTTATTTATTTATTTACCTTTTGTTGTTGGTTGTGTAAGGCTCATAGGCACAGCTGTCTGAACAATGCGGACAGCAGCACTGTCTGAATCTGCCCGCCTCGGAGGCGCAGATGGTAGCATGTCTGCCTCACGTTGAAGAGGTCCCGAGTAAAAATCTCGGTTAGGGTGAGGTACCTGGATAAGGTTTTTCCAGGTTTTCCCTTACCCTGTAAGACGAATGTCGGGTGACTCTAAGCTCCATGGACCCCAGACTCTTTGAGCATCATTTCACCCATTTCATTCATCGTCCGAAATGACTTAACGGACGTTGAAGGACGTAAATTGCAATATATATATATATATATATATATATATATATATATATATATATATATATATATATATATATCTGAATAGTTTTCAGTTTCAGTAACACTTTAACCTCTGTAATCGGTTTATAACCTCCGTTATTGCCAATGCATTCATCAACACATTCATCTGTACTTTTAAAAATATCTACAAATTCATCTTCCACAGTTATTTTTTTCTTCTTCAGTCTTATTTTCCGACAAGCCACACACTACACCAGACCACAGCTTTTCCTATGACTTTATCGAAGTTTCTCTACCAGCCTGATCCCTAGCATGTGGGAGATAAAAGATAATATATATACTGTATGCCCATGACAAGAAGGCTAGAGGGGAAAGAAGGGCAGATGACCTTGAGCTGTTTATCTGCCCCAATAGAAGATCTGTTTACTTGAAAATGAGTGTATGAGAGTGCAAATGTGTCACCCATGCTGCCAGAACTATGATGTTTGTTGCAAATATAGGTATTGTGTGTAGGTGAGCTATATGACAGCACTTGTGCATTTTAAATGAACCTTCCCTCCTTGACATACTCGAAAGGCGAGGAAATGTCTGGCCCCGTAGCTCAGTCGATAGAGCACCTGTCTGCCGTGCTAAGGATCCCGGGTTCCATTCCCGGCGGTGAGGGTAGCGATTTTTCTCCATCCAAGATAATTCCTCATCTGCCCCATAGTCTGGAGGTATGAATGAGAGTGCGAATGTGTGCGTGATGTAATGATAATCGCCGGCCCTAGTAGCCACGGTCGCTAGAGCATATGTCTCTAGCGTTCCGCCGCTTAGAGGGACACGGGTTTGAGTCTTGGGCATGGGTGTTTATGTGTATAGTGTATATGTGTGAAACTAAGAAAAGAAGAAAAGGAAAAATATATATCTATATACATAGGTATATATTTTTTCTTATATACGGGGCATGTTTTTTAAGTCAGTACCGTTTTGAAATTAAAAAAAGACGTGCATAGATATCGCAATAATTTTATTTTATATGAAAGCCTGTACCTTAATCTACTGTTCTACGTAATATCCGTGAATATTGAGGCAGTTGTCATAACGTGGCACAAGTTTTTGAATAACCTCCTCATAAAATTCTGTCGCCTGACGTGTCAACTACTGTATCACAACTGTTTTGACTTCGTTATCGTCTTGAAGATGCTGACCGCTCAGATGTTTCTTCAAGTGCAGGAACAAATGGTAGTCGCTGGGCGCCAGATCAGGGCTGTATGGAGGATGATCTAGAGCTTCCCATTGAAAAGATTCCATGAGATCTTTGGTCCGATTAGCCACATGTGGACGGGCATTGTCATGCAGCAAAACTCAACTTGCCACGTCTTTTGTTCTGGATTGCACGGCGCAGCTTGTTGAATGTCTCACAATAAGACGCTGCAGTGATTGTCTCATTACGAGGCAGAAACTCCACTAGCAATACTCCTTCTCGGTCACAATGCAATACAAAACACTACGAGAATATTGAGGAAAATAGTCACACAATGATGAAATTGTAAAGCGTCTGTTTTCTCTCACCTTTTCGTCCACTTTCTGCACCAAATCTTCAGTAACGACCGAAGAACGCCCACTCCGTTCTTCATCATGCACATTTGTGCGGCTCTTACCCATTTCCTTACCATTCCATCACTCATAATGTATTGTCCGTAAACTTCACAGATCTCACGATGAATATCGATCGGTTTTACGCCTTTAGCACTAAGAAATCGAATAACAGCCCGTACTTCACAATCGGCGAGACTCACGATTGTCGGAGGCACCTTAAACACTCAGTAACCAACGTATACAATGAAGAATCAGACTTCAATGGCGTCAGGGCGTAGACAAGAGATGTAGGTAACCAGCGCGCATGCGCGGAACAACGACCGTATCGCTGCGGCGGCGGAAACGCAAAAGCGGTACTGACATAAAAATATGCCTCGTCTATAAAAATAAATTAAAAAAGGAGGCAGCAAAAGTTATTGCGTTGCACATTTCTCTAGCTTGCCTTCTTGTCCTGGGCAATCAGTACAAGAAACACAAACACACACAGACACACACACATGCTGACCCTCACATATATAAGAACTATTTCTTCCTAAAAGTGCTTTTACGTTCAGGAAGTTCCAAAATTTCTCATGAAACCTGAGTGACGAATTCTTAGATTAAATACTTCCTCCATTTATTTAAACAGTAGCAGGGAAATAAAAATCTTACTGTATAATATGTTAATTTAATATGACCATATAACTTTGTGTAGTAAGGATAATGATCAAGGCTCTGCTTTCACTGGTAACTTGATCCTATCAATGTGCATGGCTTGGGTTGTGCAAAATTATTATTAATGAATACTTTTCAACTTAAATCTTATCGAGGGATAACTAAGCGTTTATTTCCTTTCCCGTCAGAAACGCTTACTGCGGAAATTCATCATCCTTATCGGGCAAGTTTGATGTAATAACCAGGGGTGCTTAGGCCTTTAACGGAGAATAATGTTTCAGTACTGAATGAAAGTTAAAATAACTTATTTCTCAGCTAAGGCATTGTAACAAATAGCTCAAGTTTTGTCGTAGAACTGTATAGTTTGTTACTGAGAGGCCAACAGCTACTTAAAGTAGTTAATCTGAAATTTATCCAAAACAAATGTAAGATATTTGAAAATAGTCTGTGTATGTGGGCGCACGTTCTTAAAAAAATTACCAGCGTTAACCGAACGGAATAGCTCAGGCGGTTCATCTGTGACCGGCATTCAGAAGGCCCGGGTACGATACAGTGACCGGCCTATCTGACCCATGGTTTTTTCTGATTTTTTTCATGGCTTTTTCATGGTTTTTTTCTCCATTATCATTTCATATCATCTCTCCTCTTGGTCTCTTTCAGGGTAGAAGTGTCGGCGGGTGCCTCGGCGGTGCATGATAAGATGATATGGTCTGCGTATATCACTTCCTCCTTCGGTAGAATGTTTGTCGGTCTCCGAATCCAGGTCTCGTAGTAGGACTGTTTCCGAACCACTGTAGGGTGCTACGTCCTTTGTCCTGGCCTGGTGGGGGAAGTTTCCATCTAAGTGAAATATAGGAACCCTGCTCTCTGCAGTATCATGCCTCCTTGGGACGACCGCTCTCTATCTACTCTCGACTCATCTTTACTCCCCTGGGGGCAGTTACAATAGACCACGTGCCGAGTAGCCTCCGAAATAATCAACTTCCAGTAATATGAAACATATTGTAACCCGATCGTGGAAGGCACGAGAAAAAAAAACGGCTGGCAGGAAAGAGACGGAAAGCGTTAAAGCCACGCCTACGCCAAAGCTAGCACATTTAGGGGAGAGACGGGGTGGAGTGAGGGGAGGCCACGGAGGTGGCTGGATCTTCATTCCCTTCCTCCTGCCTCCTCGAAAGACCGCGAAGCCTCTCGTATGACTTCTCCATTGTGGAGAATTCTGGAGAACCGCTGACTCGCGTATAAAGAGGATTGTGTGCGTGCAGAGTTCAGTTAGACCCGTAGCTGGCGCCCAGATGGAGACCTGCGGTTACGGCGGAGAAGAATTCCCTGGGTTCGAATCACCAAATACCTGGGAATCCAACTGGACCGCCGCCTCAATTTCACTCCGCATGTCAGGGCAAAGGCCGGCCTCGGCCACGCTGCACTCAGGCAACTCTACCCTATCTTTCGATCTACCATGCCCATCCGCCTCAAACTGCGGACGTACCGTGCGATCATGCCGCCTCTGATCCTGTATGGATGCGAGGTCTGGGGTTCAGTGGCTCATACCACCCTCCGCAGGCTGCAAGCCGTGCAGAACAGAGCCTTAAGGATGATCTACGGTACCGACCGCAGGTTCCCATCTCACTTCCTGCACACCCAGTGTGGCATACCATACGTCGAAGACGTGCGTGAACGAACACGCACGTTGTATTCCAAGATCACTCCCCACCCCAACCAGCTGCTGAATTCACTTGGTCAATACGACCACCGTCTCCCCAGGAGACGGAGGAGCTATCGCCTACCCAAGGACGCCCTTGGGTGGTAAAGCCTGCCTCTCCTCCTGCCCCCACCAATCACCGCCAGGTCACCTTGCGCCTTGGCCCCGGCTGACAGGTTAACACCTGCAGTCGTGCCCTGGGGCGTGCGCACGACATGGACTTGTTAAACCTTAACACCTTAATTCCCATCTGGTCTCTCGCTACTGGTTCCACCACTGCTTGATCGCTAGCGACCGACCGCACAAAGCAAGGTGGTACGGGCACTCTCCCGCCCCCCTAAGGGGGAATATCCCGGTACCACAAGCATCAGTAGAGGCCAACTGCGCCGTCTTACTAAACGACACGCAAGCTTGCGCATAAACATATATCTATCATACCGCACGGGTAAATCCGCACAGCGGATAGCTACCGTGGCGTGTAACCCTCCGCCCGGGGAACCCGGGCGACATACACCTGCTCTTGGCTCTTGGCTAGAGTTCAGTTTTACGGCAAGGAGCCGAGTAGTGAGTGCAGTGTGGACCTGTCACAGCCGAACTGGTGAATCGTAATTGTGTGTGTTACGTAATTCTGCTGTAATCTGCAAGTGTACCAAGTGTGTTTCTACGAAAATAGAGAACAATTTGAATTTCTGCAAGTTGGACTTTTAATTCCTTGAACCCACAAGGTACCATTAAATTCAAGGATGCATCACGAATAATTTAAAAGAAATCTCCCTATACCAAATTATCCTTTACATCGAAACTGCTACGAAATTGTTTATTTTCTTAAAAATTAGTAGAACGACTTTGAATTAATTACCATATGGTTAATATATTTTCAATAATATGTTGATTTTCATGGATAGCCTTTGAGGTCATATGTACTTTTAAGGAGTTTTAATAAAAAATACAAAAAGATCTTATTACAGCTTTTTTAAGTGCAGATGTCCAGTTCATTTTCTTTTGTTGGAGTTATTCAATCGATATTCTTTGTTATAGGTTTTAAATTTCCAATGCTTATACCTTTCATAAATAGGATTTCGTTATTCCTTTTTCTCCGGTCGTGCAAAGAGAATGAAATTTCAAAATCATCATATAACTGAGCACCTCTTGAAACATTTGAGCGCCACTTAAGCCTACATTATTTGAAAATGTTTATCTCGTGAAGTGGATAACACAATAAGCTTTTCTAAGAAGGAATCGTACTGAAAATGTCATGCAAATGCACAGATTTTTTAATTCCACAGATATTTCTGGAAAGGGTGAATTTGTATATATCTAATAAAATATTAAGTCGAATATATCATAGAGTTATCACGAGCTATTAAAGTATATTAATTTTTGTTGTAAGATTTGAAGCTTGCACGGCAAACATTACTAATCAAGGCTTCGCGGGTGATCAGTCGTGTCAAATTCATAAACGTCAAGCTTTCGGCCATGGAGTTTAAAATGGTTCGACGCTTATTAATTTGACACGGCTGATCACCCACGAAGTCTTGATTAAATGTTGCTATAAATGTATTTTAAGATTATACAATTTAATTTTGAATATTTAAAGTTAAGTTGATTTTTTTCCCTAGAAATGATACTTTAGAAGAAATCACAGCTCACCTTTTATGCTCTTGCGTCATGCATATTCTCGGAACGTTTGCTATTTTTTTTTTCAAATACACGTCTTGTTCTGAAGAATTGTTTGCTCTTCCAGTTCCAGATCACATCCGGCCAAGAGTATGCAGTCTCCCAGAGAAACCTTACAACCCAAGATGTGGAGACGATTTGTATCGACTGAGGACTTTCAGTATTACCAACAAGGGAGGCGTCGTCAACTGCGGTGACAGCATCATAAATCGACGCTCCAGAAGTAATACCAGTGTCAATTCTACTGCCAGCAGGTAGGAT
This sequence comes from Mantis religiosa, assembly GCA_030765055.1. Classification (NCBI taxonomy): domain Eukaryota; kingdom Metazoa; phylum Arthropoda; class Insecta; order Mantodea; family Mantidae; genus Mantis; species Mantis religiosa. Next base: position 147,823,372 of record CM060955.1, on the reverse strand, counting down.
ACACTTGCTTTCTTCTCGTGAGGTGATTTATTTATTGCTGTCTTTCTGTTGTGTCTGCTGGAATCTCCAAGCTATTGACTGTAAATTATTAGATGTGTTGTTAAATCTAGAATTGGTGGTTTTTACAACTACATGATTATCCGGGACGGTATTTTGTGACTTTTACTCTTTTTTTTCTTTTCTGACAATATATTTCAGAGTATTTGCTTTTTCTAATAGCATTTAGAGAACTGTTCCAAATTGTGGAAGCAAGCGTATTATATTGAAGAAAATGATGTACCATCAAACCAGAAGTATGGTATCATTAAATTGTCACTTCATCAAGAATACAATATAAATATAATATAACATGAATAAAATATAAACAAAGAAAATACAATAAACATAGAGAAAGAAAATTGAATTAAATGGGGCTGTATTGCGTTTTACTTAGCTAATTTTGTAATCCATCTTCTCTCTTGATATTCTAAGTCTAATAAAGTATATAGGGTACAAACCAAGACAGTCACGGCCTGGCACCAGTCGGTCTGACGATATGATTCTGCGAGTAGAGGATTGCCGATTGAGCATTTTCAGATCTTCATGCAGGATTGTGTACACAGATCCCACGGAAATGGCAGTCTGCAACTGTCTTGGTTTGTTGTAACACGATGTTCTGCTTCATTGAACTGTCGCACCCAGGAACGTACATTAGACACATCCATGCTACCATTTACATATGCCTCAGTCAACTGGCGATGAATTTCAAAGGTGTCACACAATGAAAATGGAGAAAACGAATGATTACAGGCTGTTCTTGCAACGAAAACATCCCCATTTTAAGTATAAAAAACAGTCCTTACTCTCGTCGCTGCTATTAGAGTTTTATGCACTGTGTCCACGTGTATTTAGAAAAAAACATAAACTTCTGTTTGGTCTTAGTCCTGAAGAAAAGTAGGTGTTATTACCTGAACGCACCTGGTATATAGATGAATATGGTTATAATAATTTGTAGAAAATGGGTAGAGAGAGTAGTGGGAAAGTGCACCTTATATCGTATGTGTTTGTATCACTTGTAGAAACTCCATTTGTTCTCTGTTCACAAACACTCAATGGTAAAACGTCACTCAAACAGCCTGCCACTTAGTGCCGAAAATATTTCGTATGCTTCAAGCGAAGTCCACTTAGTTCACAAGTTGCAAACAGCAGTCCAATATCTGGATCAAACGTGAAGGTTCATTGCATTCTTGGAAACGAAAACTGTCTACACCTACGCCAGTTGTTATTGGGTACTGGAGTACTTTGGTATAGAAACTTGGAAACAATGAGCTTATCGCAACTTTCCCCAACTGTTAGCTCGAGAGAGATCAGTCGGAGGAGGATGTCGGAAACGTCATTTACCGTTTCTAATGTAGTGCAAGCCTTGCTGCCCTATTTTAGGTCCAGTACCTTGCCTTTCGGAGGTTTGTGTAGCACTTTAAAAGTGAAAACGCTATTTAAAATGCCATGAGAACGTAGTTGCAATTCTTTGAAACAATTAACTGTATTGCCTATAGAATCTGCTTACCCTCAGTAAATAGATGAAATGCCTATTTATCATAATCATTAGGTTGTCTGATAAGTACAGTCGGTTTTTTGGATTTTAGTGTTTTGAAAAAATTATTGGTTTTCTTTGATTTGCTAATGCTACTTAAAGGATGCCATGGCTAGTGTTGCGTACACTGCAAGCATGTATCAGCCTTCAGTTGTTAATAAACAATCACAAAATGAGATAACAAAGTTTGAACTTAGAGTCCTTCCAAAACACTCCTGGAAACAAAATTATAAAATCGCTGCTGCAGCTCGAGAATATGTGAAGTGGAAGGAGAAGATGTCGTTGGGAGCGTGTAGCACAACCATGTAGACGATAACACTAAAGATTTACCACATTCTGGAGGACCTAAAGTATGGAGTACTGAGGATAAACGCCAAGTTCTGGGAGAAAATCCGCAAAAAACTACCCGTAGGCTCTCAGAAGAACTGGGTGCATCGCCACATTAAGACATTTGGAATCTCATACAGAAGCTGTAGATAAGTACCTCATATACTTCCTGTAGGGGAGGGGATCCGTCCCCTTCAGCAGCCGTGGTGCGAGCGCTGCGGACCCTTAGTACTCTTGTTACCTCTGACGTTGCTACAGGAACCTCGGGCCGAACATTCGAGCTCCTCCCTGAATGGTGATTCCTTGGATTGGGTTGGACTCGAGGGGGCAGTGTGTTCCCATTACCCGCGGGAGATGGGGTACCTCCAGCCAGACTTCGGCCACCCGGAGGGGGCAGAAGGTTGCCCAAAATGTGCCGGGTACTAGCCTGCAGAGCTGGTAGAAAGTGTGCTAGATAAGCAGACGGCCCCACCGAGGTTATTCGGTAGTCTTCCTTGCGGGGTTGACGCGCGTAATATGTGGCGTATCCATTTCCACCCGTCTTTACGTTGTTGTCGATGGAGGTCCCGTAGGAGGAGGGATTCGTCCATTTCAGCTGCCGTGGTGCGAGCGCTGCGGACCCTTAGCACTCGTGTTACTTCTGACGTTGCTAGAGGAACCTCGGGCCTAACATTCGAGCTCCTCCCTCTGGGAACTGTTCGGATTGGGTTGGACTCGAAGGGGGCAGTGTGTTCCCATTACCCGCGGGAGATCGGGTACCTCCAGCCAGACTTCGGCTACCCGGAGGGGGCAGCAGGTTGCCCAAAATGTCGCGGGTACTAGACTGCAGAGCTGGTAGAAAGTGTGCTAGATAAGCAGGCGGTCCCACCGAGGTTATTCGGTACTCTTCCCTGCGCGGTTGACGCGTGTAATAAGTGGCGTATCCACTTCCACCCGTCTTTACGTTGTTATCGATGGAGGTTCTGTAGGGGGAGGGATTCGTCCTTTCAGCTGCCAAGGTGCGGGCTCTGCGGACCCCTAGCACTCGTGGTACCTCTGACATTACTAGAGGAACCTCGGGCCAAACATTCAAGCCCCTCCCTCTGGGAGCTGTTCGGATTGGGTTGAACTCAAGGGGGCAGTGTGTTCCCGCCACCCACGGGGAATTGGGCACCTCCGGCCAGGCTTTGGCCGCCCGGAGGGGGTAGAGGGTTGCCTCATACGTCCCGGGTGCTAGCCTGCAGAGCTAGTAGCTGGTGTGCTAGATCAACGGCGGCCCTACCAAGATATTTTGGTGGCTGGTTCATTAATGACCGGCGCGTAAGTGGCGTATACACTTCCGTCCTGTCTGCCGTGTGCAGCGGGGGGGGGGGCAGTTTATAAAATAGGTACTGTCCTACGGTAAATATACCCGAGAGGCCCGGGTTCTGGTCCTACGGGTCCAGGACCAATGGGAGTAGATCCTCATATTTAATGTCGATGGGGGCTTTTTAAACTCCAAGTATTGCCCCAAGAAAAGAACCGCGACGTTTTGCATCGCTCCCGCGCTAATAGAGGCCGGAGTCTATGGACTTTCGCGTAGACATGGATGCAACTGTAACCTCATGAACTGACACCTCAACAGGCTGAACATAGAGTGGAGTCTGTCTTGAGCTTATCCGTAACCCCATGGATGATATGTCAGGAGAATTGTTACTTGTGATGAAAAATGGGTATATTACCGAAACCCCGACGCCTCGAAACAGTGGCTTGATCCCTGCCAACCTGCCAAAGTCATCGCTATAGAAAAAACTTTTCGGTTCCTAAGTAATGTTCTGTGTCTGGAGAAATTTTGAAGTTGTGATTCACTGGGAGTTTGTTACAAACGGGCGGGCTGTTGATGCGGATCTTTATTCCAACAATTGGAACGAGTTCCTGAAATTTTGAGATGGAGATATCCAGCATTAGTTAACCGAAATAAAGTTCTGTTGCAACAGGACAATGTAACATCCCATACTGCACGAAAAACCATGGAAAAAGTTCAGGAATTGGGAGGGATTGAACTGCTACCACACCCGGCATACAGCTCTGATCTCGCACCGACAGATTATTACCTTTTTCGATCCATGGCCCATTTTATACGTGGAAATATTTTAACAACAAAGCAGTACAAGTGGGTGTCACCGAATTCTTCGCATCAAAAACGACAGACTGTACCTCGTGGTATAATAAACCTCACTGAATGATGGCTCAAGACCATAGAATCTAATGATCTATACTTTGAAAGTTAGTCAATTGCTTATCAGAACACATTTCAAACAATTGAAAACGTAGAGCCAGACTGAAAAATTCAATGCCATAGCCGGGATTTGAACCACGGATCATCTGGTCTCTGTCCAGTCGCTCTAAACCATCGAGCTGCTGTTGGCAACGTGCCAACATGACATTAGATTCGCCAACTGACTCGTATTTTTCCCAGTGAACCACTAGGAGTTCTCATAAACACATGAGACAAGTACCTTAATGACGACTTACTATGCTGTAAGTACTTTAAGGTCCGAGCTTTATAGTTCGGACCACTATTACGTAAAATTAATAGAAATTAATTGTTCTTTCACACTGGCCTTGTGTAGGACGCACTATGAAAGGGTAGAGCCAGACTGAAACATTCAATGCCATAGCCGGGATTTGAACCACGGATCATCTGGTATCCGTCTAGCCGCTCTAAACCATTGAGCTACTATGCCAACGTGCCAACATTACATTAAATTGTAGGTGCGTAAGCTTCCACGGCCTGTGTTATCGTAGGTATCCTTAGCTTCCGGAGAAGGCCGCGTCGTATGATGGCTAGTTGCCGACGTTTCGCCCACCATTTTGTAGGCTTCTTCAGGGCTCGATTCCTGAAGAAGCTTACAAAATGGTGGGCGAAACGTCGGCGATTAGCCATCATACGACGCGGCCTTCTCCGGAAGCTAACAATACCTATGACATTAAATTCTCCAATTGACTCGTGTTTTTCCCGGTAAAACACTAGGAGTTCTCATAAGCACATGAGACCACTACCTTAATGGCGACTTACTATGCTGTAAGTACTTTAAGGCCCAGGCTTTATAATTAACCACTCTTAGGTCAATTAATGAAAATTAATTGTTTTTCTTAAAAACGGTATTACTTATAAGCCTATATAGATTATATTATATTTCGTGCATGAAAAATTTACCTGAAACACTAATAATGCTATGCATTGCAAGTTGTGTGACTCCTACAGGGCTTCCTGCACCCCTATTATCTTTTACATGCATCCCATAATTTCTTAAAATAATTACAAGTATTATGTGGATAATAACAATATCAAATTTACCAGGCGTTTTGTAAGGTGTCAAATTATACTTTTTTGTCTATTTCAGAAATCCCGCTTACTGAATTTAAAAAGTGTAATTAAGAACGTAGCAATTTACCTGTATATGCAAAGGTTTATGCAGACTAAAATGACACTTCGTAACAAAAGAAACAAGAACTGTTGTATATCCACACATACAGGAGAGGATGTGGGAAAATATGTAAACATTAACCTAAAGTTTCTTAGATCAATGAGAAATATCTGGCTTAATTGAGCCTTTGCATGAATTATAATCTGTGGAAGAGTCAGCAGAATGAATGAAATTTTAGATGTTGGAACTGAAAGCCATAGAGATTTGTTCAAAAATGTATTTGAAACTTAGTGTTTACCAAGCCCTGGTCAGAGAAAAATATTGCATTAAACCACTCCCTAAGCAATATTCACTTAAAAACTTGCATAATTTGAAACTTCTTTCAGTTGTGAATCTACACTTGCATGTGGACCTGCAAGAAGATCATCAAAAGAATTGCAATGTTTTATAGAGAAGCACAAGGGATACATTGCTGTTGGCACGCTGGATGAAGCATTTCTGGTGTAATTAAATTAACAGTGCGGCATTTTGTCTACCTAACACACTACATCTGTCCATGTCGAGGATAATGTAATTAATGGTTGCTCACATCAATTCGCTAACATAATATACTAATGAATGCAATACCATTTAGGTCCTTTAACCGTTTTAGAACCAAAACTGTGGTTTACTCATTTGTGGCAGAGAGCGATACGGATCAAGTCTGGTTACGTATAATCGATGAGGTAAAATAAAGTGACTCGCGGGTTTTGTCCCAATGCCAGGCTCTCTAACTTGAGTTTTTCGTAGTTTCCCTTCGTGACGAGCACTGGGCTGCCTACCTTCATACAGATTTCATTTCCATCATTTGTCTATCTTTTACGCGTCCTTTCAGGTTCATGCTGTATGGCGGAGCCGAAGAACGCCGGAATGAAAAACTCCCAGCACTTTTTAGGGACTTAACTCCAGGGGCGGCTCGTCCTTACGTGATGCAGTGCTGCAGTACGCTCTTTTCTGTTTTATAAACCACAATGTAGAAATTTTAAATGACCATGTAGTTAACAATGCATTATTATAAGTATAAGAAATCGAGTACGATCAAAAATGAACTCTAAATGCATAGAAAACACATGCATAACTAATGGAACGCATCCCCGACTTCAACGTGCTGAGAGCTAGCAAGCTCGGTAATGAGTATTGCGCATGCGTGCAACCTTCCCCTCTTGGCTACCTGATGTCCTAAGTTCCCTAGACTTTCTCACAAATGCGTGCTGCATCTGGGTGTTGCGCGGTGATCATTCGCTGCACGGTGAAGAAGGTCCACCAACACTCATAGTTACAGCTGTAGAACTTGAATATGCATAGAATATCATTTAAAATTTATCACTGCTTCATATTTTAGTTATAGAAACTAATTTCATCCTTCTTACGTAAACAGTTCCAATACCTGAAGCAGTCCCTGTCGGCTTGGAACACTGAAGTGACATATAATTTGATATCAGAAAGACATTAACATAAACAAACGAATGAATGTAAACAAATGACATATACCAAAGAATATATAAATATGACGTGAGCATATATTCGAGAGACGGGCACAGCGACAAGGCCACTCTGTGAAGATCAGTAAATGCCCCTTTCAATCCCTCTAAACTAACAACTCTACTCTGTTGTCTGTCTTGCTCTAAAGGCAAACTTGGTGACAGTAAGTCGCAAACCGACCCATTGTTACAATCCCATGCGTGCTTCTGACAACAGGCTTTGAAATTTTGACCAACGCTCAGAACGCATGCTTATGGATAAATTTTATAAAGTGGGCCGTTAGGGAAGGCGGCTTTGATATTAGGTCCAAAACTGGAGAATTTACACTGATCGTAAGTGGGGATAGGTACTAGCCAATGGAAAATTAATATTAGTTCACTCCAAAAAATACCTAGAGTGGGGAAATTCAAAGTGATGGCTGAAAGTAGGTTTTTCTTGTAAGGCCACTTCGGTTCCTTGATCTACGTGAGACGGTCGCGTATTCAGTGTCGTCTAACCAATCCGCTTCCGCACCATACACCAAGGCAAAGCACAGTATGTCATTAGATGTATGGTACGTTGCTCCATCTTGCTGCAAACAGCCTTCTCTAAATTCTAAAGCATCCAGCTGCTCCACAAATGTCTTGAAGCTACCCATATAAACTTTAGTGTCTACAGTCGTATCAATGAACATGGACATTTAACACTGTCAACCGACAACAATTGTCAGTATTGAAAATTTTCCCAGAGCCACTGAGATCATTAAAACAAATTTCTACATACTAGGAGCTTTCAAAGGGAAATTATGCCCTACTGAAATGGTTCAGATTTATATGGATCGTACTGTAAAAGATTGCTTCTGTACAGCATTTTGCATAAGTCTTAAAATATGAGCAATTTTCTGCATGATAACATCTCTCATTGCTGTCATGTTGCATGTGACTTGAAAACTCGTTCTTTGAGGTAACTCCACAGCTAAAAGTCGGTCTCATACATCTAGAGATAGCGGCGGACACTTTGTTGGAAAGTGTCCAATGATGACAAGATCTGCAGGGGTGTAGTTATGGGGCAGGGCGCAATCTTGCATGAAGTAATGCCTTCTATTCTTGATTTATTTTTCTAATTATGACGAAGTGTTGTAACATGTCATAGTAACGCTCACATTTACTGTAATAGCTCCACTGTGGTCGGCTTCAAAGAAATAAGGGCCAATATGTATTTATTTAGATCATAAATACAATCATAAATTAAAACTTGAGGATCATTTTATGATCCAGTTCTGCAATTACGTACGTCTATTAACTACACAATTAAGAGAAGTAGCCCGCCTTGGTAGCGTGTCTGCCTCACGTTCCAGGGTTCCAATCTCGGTCACGGTGAGTTACCTGGATAAGGTCTTTTCAGAGGTTTTCCCTTATTCTGAAAGACGAATGTGGGGTACTCTAAGTTCTATGTACCCTAGACTCATTTCAGCATCATTTCACCCATTTCATTCATCGTCCGATATGACAACCCTGGAGGACATAAATTACAACAACAAAAAAAGAAAGAGAGAGAGGGATAGAGAGAGAAGTGTGCTTAGTCTGTCTATAAACCTTGTCCAACCAATCATTATTGATCTCTACTACCAAAAATACTTTATCTAAGTGAAAACGTGGTTTTCAGTTTTTATGGATTCTCCAAACTCTCCTAATACGCAAATATAATTGCCTTGATACCTTAGGAATACCACTAACTTCAATTGCCCGCCTCGGTAGCGTAGATGGTAGCGTGTCTGCCTCACGTTCAAGAGGTTCCGAGTTCGAATCTCGGTAGGGTGAGTTACCTAGATAAGGCTTTTTCCCGGGTTTTCCCTTATCCTGATAGACGAATGTCGGGTAGCTCTAAGCTCAATGGAACCCGGACTCATTTGAGAATCATTTCACCCATTTCATTCATCCTCCGGTATGACTTTACGTTGGAGGACGTAAATTACAAAAAAAAGATCATGGGTCCATTTTTAAGTTTGATTTATGAGTCACTATGTTTACACTCAAACTTCACTTACTTGTTTTATAAAATCGTCTTTATTATTTGAGACGTTAACACACGTATTGAAACCTTTCTGGAGTAATCTAATTTCATCGGTTGTAAACTTTTGTTGCGATAGGTTTATTACGTTAACTTGTTCTTTAAAACCCCGGTGTTTTGGCTGATGAGGGTGTTCCACTTGCCGTTCTTTTAACAGTTGGAATTTATTCTTAAGTCTTTCGTTTTTCTTACTCATTAATATGTTTAATTTTTCGTGAACCTGCATTTCGAAATTTTGCCAAATGTGTATTCCTAATTGTTTGGTTAGTTCTAGATGTAGGTTGTATAATTCCAGGTCTATTTTGTTTATGTAGCTGTAATGTTTCGAAATTTCCAGTTTTATCACGTATTTTTCCACCAGTTTTTGTCTTCTGTGATTACTATTGTGTTTGACCGTTTGCTTTACAAAAGTTGGCGCGATATTGTGTCTGAGGCAAAGTTTTAGAAATTCAATGTCCGCCGTTGCGTATCTTCTTTTTGTCTGCAATTTTAAGTATTTTTTTAAATCTTTCTTTTTGTAGCATAATTCCGTATTAAAGTTCGTAAACATGCATCCTACCTCGTCTCCATTTTCTTCAGTCGCCAAGTTGCTTGTTTGATTTGTGATACCAAATGTCATAAATATTAAAAGCAGAACCACTATTAACAGTGAAGTATTCTTCATATTTAAGTTTGATTTATGAGTCACTATGTTTACACTCAAACTTCACTTACTTGAAGTGTAAACATAGTGACTCATAAATCAAACTTAAATATGAAGAATAATTCACTGTCAATAATGCTTCTGCTTTTAATAATCATGGGTCCATTCTTAAATTTTGAAGAGTTTTAAATTTTGTCAGATCTCGGTAAAACTCCTTATTTTATAATTGCATTGAATTGGCTGTAATTCAATTATTTACTGACAGCCATGATTTGTAATGCCCGCCTCTGTAGCGTATATGTTAGTGTGTCTGCCTCACGCTCAAAAGATCCTAAGGGGTGAGATACCTGGATAAGGTTTTCTCCACGATTCCCCTTTTATCCTTGAATGTCAAATAACTCTAAGTTCTATGAATTCTGGGCTCATTTTAACATCATTTTCCCCATCTCATAATTTTCTGATATGACTTAACGTTAGAGGACCTAAAAATTAAAAGAGATTAGCAGTGTGAATAAATAACAAATGTTTTATTCAGCAAAGCTGTACCCTTGGTAACGCTGAACTGGAAGAAATAAATATAAAAGTAAAGCTGAAGATATGATCATTTGAATATTTAAATCATGTGTGTAATCTAACCAATAGTTTTATTTTAGAATACGAATGAGATATGACAAAAAATATGACCTATTTGGTTGAAAAATATTTAATTTGAACATTTTATTTGTGACGTAGCACTAGTAATAAAGAAGTGATCATATTGCACTTTTTGACCTCTGATTTTCAGTTTCAAACGCAATTATCAATTATTCCACAACGCGATATTTGATTTCTAAGCATTTAATTAGCAATGAAACCTGATCAGCGGTAAATTCATACGTACATTCCAGCGGCCGAAATCCACAGAAATGCAACATTCCATAATTAATACGGCAGTGATATTGTAGAACTGCGTTGGAAATGTGACCGCTTCATACAAATGCGGGCCTATTCATTTTTATCATATGAACAGTGTAATTGCTTCTCGGTAGCCCCCGTTTCTCATTTTGGTTTACGTGGTTTAGGATAATCACATTCGTGGAAAGCCCAATGTCGTATTAAACTGTCAGACCACTGCTATTTGCCATCAATTGTGAATGCAATATTGTACATCTGCAATACTCTTTGCATTGGTTTTACTAATTCATATATCACTTCCTCTAAAATCCGATAACTCCGAATTATCAGAGCCATTCAGTTTTATTTCCAATCTGCATTCTGTACAGGACATTCCTGGAAATATTTGAACCTATTTCCAGCCCTTTATTTTCTGTGGTTTATATGTCTAAATAAATGAAAATATATCCTTTGTTTGAGGGGGACATACTCAAAACTGTACCCAGAAAATGCAGGTATACGGGATGAGTAAAAACAATAGGAAAATGCTTGCAACTTTGCTGCTATTCTTTTATGAAGTGATAGTTTTTTTAGAAAAAACTGTAAGATATCAACATCTTTTCATACTCATATGATAGTGAATACGGCGTTTTCATTATGGCAACAAAAATAGTTTTTACTTTTCTGTTCTTTATGTTGTCATTAGGTTTCAAAACGTACAGGTGGATGCATTTTTTAAATCATAATTTAAATTTATTAGGACGTTACACAAATATAAATATTTGTTACTAAGGCTTCACTTAATACTTCTTTCTAATGGAGGTCGATTTCGCAAACAAATAGCTTGCGTCCACAGCCCACAAAAACAAACTCCGTTGATCAAGGAATCCCTTTACCATATTTTTCTTATGTTTTATTAGTATTACCAACATCTGAAAACGAAACAAAGCTGAAAACAGAATCAACTGCTGGTATTTCAAAATTCAATACGCGATTTTCAGTTTTTAAATAAATATATTTTCCCAAACCATTAAATCTATCGGGACATTTAATTGTTTTAATAATTTAACTTCAGGATTTATTTCGTGGTTAAATGACCAAAAATGATCTGCTACGGCCGATTTATCAGTTTGTTTATACTTGATGCTACGAAAATGTTCTTTCGTTCTGGTTTCTAAATTACGTTTCATCTTTTCAGTGTAAACGTCATCACAATCTAAACAATTAAATTGATAAATACAAGATTTCTTATTATTAGGAATTTAATCTTTTTTATAAAACTGTATTAAAGTTTTAATGCTGTATTTACTTTGAGCAACTAAAGTTATATCAACTTCTCTAATTTTTTTTTTGAAAATGTTTATTAACCCAAGGATGGTAACTAAATTTTTTAAAATTATAAACGTCTTTAATTTTTTAAGGGTAGAAATGTCATTAACAGTTTTTGATATTTAAATTTTTCAATCTTCTTTTGTATAAAATCATTAATTAAACCAGTATTAATAATATGTTTATATTCTTTATTAAATTCTTCTTTATTCAGCCGTATATTTATTAATCTATAAATCAAACTATTAAAATCAGAAAATTCATGTAAAAAAGGGTTAAAACTTTTATTTCTTATGTAATTATCAATATGAGCAAATGTCGTATGACTTCCAAAATCTAATTTATTATTTATTATTATCTTCAAATCTAGAAAAGGAAGAAATCCATTAATTTCAGTTTCAAATGTGAATTTTATAGCTTTATCTTTTAAATTTAGTAATTTTAAAGCATCGTTAATTTGTTTTAAAGCAACAATAGAAAAAATATCATCAACATATCTATACCGTGTTTTAAAAATCAAAGTAAAGGCTTTAGTGACTTGAACTTCGAAAAAACTCATAAACAGATCAGTGAGCATGCTTCATTTTCTACGTAATTATTAGGACGTATTAGCACATGAAGTTTAAACAAAGAAAAAAATTCATAATAAAATTACTGCTGCTGTCCGGCTACAAATGACGAATTTACTCCAAAAGATGCTGAGAATTGTCTCCATTTACTGCGAATCAGTGCCAAAGTCTTTGAAATTAGTTAGAAATGTTTCCAAAAACATTTTTCGCCTTATCAGTTGCATTTTATGCCCCTTTCTAAACCTTAACTGTACAAGATCTCTTGGTTGGTCCCTGTAAACCCTCCACTTTAAATATACCCACAAGAAAAGGTCTAATAGATGCATATCAGGAGATCTTGGCGGCCATTCAATACTTCCTCTTCTGCCAATCCATCTTCCTGGAAATTCATGATTTAGATAATTTACCCCTGCCTTCCATAATGTGCTGGCGAGTAGATAAATGTGGGTTTTATTCAACTTATAATTAAAATAAGAGCTTTTTCACTATCTGTAACTGCTTTTGGCCTTCCGGACTTTGATTTTTAACACTTTCAATTTCATTGAAATTCTTCAAAACTTTGCTTACGTAGAGTGAGTAATCCTTCGTTCTGGATATATTTCACTAAAAAGGACAGAAAGGATTACCTTTCAGATTAAAAAAAGCATAAAATAAGTTTTCAAATGCAGAAAAGTGTAATAAATCGACAGCAAGTTCAAGGAATGTAGAATGGACTTGTATTGTCGAAAACGGCCCAGGAGCTAAGTTAGGTTGTTGGATATACTTTTATTGTACCACCTAGCTCCGTTACAGGGCAAGGTGTTCCCTAGATATCTGAAAAGGAAGTTTGAAGAAGTACCTTTCACAAAAAGATTGATGAATACTGCTAAAGGTGCGAGATATAGCCACTAGGGGTTCCGGTACTTTTGTTCAAGTACCTCTCTTCTTTTTCACTCCTTCATAATTTCTCTTCCTTATTGACATTGGTGTCAGCGCAAGAGAAAAGGTTTTCCCTTTTTGTTTCCAAAGTGTTTTTTATGGAAAACTGCAGAGCACTCCAAGAGAACGAAATGAAACCAGAACAAAACAAACACAATAGCTGAATGTCTCATTTAATTACCTGGCTGTTAAAACATTGGGCGCAAATCTTTTCTGTGATAATTCTGCAAAAAACGTTTACTAAAAACTTTTTCAATTTAGATTTCCATCGTGCTATCTCTCTGAAGTTACCTTGCTGTTTACATTTTATACGTTTTTCTCGTTAATTTAATTAAGTAAATGCATCATTGTGCAAACCCGTTGCTTTGTTTCTTTACATCTGGAAAAACGACAAATGTACTTCTTTCTTATTCGTAGGAAGCTGTCTCCATCGTTATAAAATGTTCATCTGGATGCAGTAGGCGTGGCGTGACTTTCAAAGCGATTTTCATTAAAATAAGAGAGAATAATGACTCAAAGAACTAAAGTTACTCTCCTTAGTACTCTTTGTATTGTATAATAACACGTAGGCCCTTGTTGCATTGCAAGACTGGTTACACTACAAGCTGACAAATTCCTGCTTCCCCTCTCCAAATAGACGTTCCAATTTTTCCTAGAGCTGGCCCACACCGCGTGAACTGTTAGCTTAAAATGGAGCAAGTACTATATGCGCACGACAAGAAGAGCGATCGGGTTCCAAGTCTTCATTCGGTAAGTTTCGTCTAACTTCGTAAACACAGATGACAACTTTGAAACTTGAAATACGCTATACACTGACATCTGGTGGCTAATACGCTAAGATTTATCATGTCCGCCATATTTCGTTTTGATCAATTTCGAGGTTAATTAGCTAACCAGTTTACAACAATCGTATGTTAGAATTACAATTTTAGTTCGTCCTTGGCAACATATACATGTTATGAGACACGTCAAAATGTATAGATACAGTATATACATAAAGTCAATTTGATTACATACAATATACACAGTAAGCAGCTTTTCTATGGCTTCATGTGGTATTTGCATAGACTAATTTACTACAAAAATGTCTTAATATGAATATCACAGCTTTGTGAATGCACTATGCTCCCAGTGCTCATTTACATGGTTATAGTATTAAAAATGCATTAACTGTACAAGAACTATGTGCATGCAAAAATTTCTTAACCTTATTCTTAAAGTGTTTTAATGATGCAGCTTGTTTAAATGAATTTGTAAGTTCATTATATAACATTATCACTTTGTAGTTAAAGCTTTCTTCATAAAGGCTCGTTTGCTGCGCTCGAATTGCCAGTTTATCCTTGTTACGAGTGTGATAGTAATGTACATCAGCATTTATTTGAAAATTATTTATATTTCTATGGGCATTTGTGGATGTTATGGCTCTCGAAAGGGGACACATTATTCGTCTACCTCCGTATAAATGTGATATGAATGCAATTAAGCTGGCGTGGGCAGAACTAAGGAATGTTTTCAGAGGATGCAACGTTACTTGTGATATCTTCGCTTATCTTACACGCTATTTTGTTGAACTGTGTTTTTCAAGGTTGACCACACTGCAGAGACAAAAGAGCGTTAGCTCCCGCTTCTTCCCCTCTGCCCGCACCACACCGTATATCCAGCGCTCAACTTACCTTGCGCGTACTGTATGCAATTCACACACTTCTGCTAATAACTTAAAACTTAGTATTTTTCACCACTAAATACCAATAAACAATTTACAACGATATTGAAATATACTTACATTTGTAATTAAAAGCGCCACCTAAAAAAAGAACTAAACTTTTCCTTACACACTACAGAAACATCACGTGAAAAAAAGCTGTCACAGCTTCCTATTTCCGGAAGACTCGCGATTTCTTCCGGTAACCTACCAAGCATGTATTCAAGTTTAGGAATGCGCAAATAAAGAAATATTCAGTATTGAATCAGCTCATGGAATTGCTTACTCAAATCTAACCAGCTGTCAAATTGTTCACAGCACCGCGGATGTTCGCGAATCAATTTTGAAGACGTATCCAGAGCAAATAAAATATTGTTGAACTTTAATTTTCTTGTTTTTCTTGCTTTCCTCTTTAAATTCTTGGGGAAGCGCGCTTTTAGCGCTTCATTACATGCTTCGCCTCTGTCTGGATGCCTTGTTTGGTTAGGCGTTGGCATGCTGATCCCAAACTTGGCACCATGATTCGGGTTCAAGTCCTGCCGAGACCGGTAGTTTGTAAAAGCAACAGCACTACAGGTACAGAAATATTTATTTTAGATAATGTAAAGATAAAATTCCCACATACTGGCAGCACTGATAACAAAATATGTCCAGCGCCATGGCGTGGTGGGCTATGTTAGGATCGATCCAAAACCTGGAGGATGCGGATTTTAAGTCCCGGTGAAGCAGCCTCTTTCACCTTTATGAGGTGGTCCGGCCCGTTGTGGACCACGTCGAGCTCTCCCTTGTGCTCCACGCCTCACAATTAAGGATCGGTGGCGTGCGGAGGTTAAGGAAACGGATCGGTTCGAGGTGACATGTAGCTCCCGCATGAGGACTCTCATCTGTACTTCAGGAGTGGGTGCGTCCTGACAGGTTGTGGGTTAATGATGACACCTCGAATCTGGTTGATAGAAGTTTATTGTAGTCCTTGGATTCCTACGCTCGCCACCGTGAAGTCGTCGTCGGTATAGCTGTTGAGTCAAGCGTCACTGTCAATATTGCGATGCGAAGCACGGAGGCAGTAGCACTGCGTAGTCGGATTGGGTATAGTTATCGTCCTCACAATACGCTACTCGTTGTCCTAATTCTCACTGGAGAGATTGTCAAACGTTGCGCTAGGTCTCTGTACATAGCGCGGACGTATAGTTCTTAGGCATCGCCGAATACGCGTCCGTCTCAGGCAGCACTCAGGATCGAAATGTCATTACTAGCAAAATCTAGTTTCCGCCATCCCCTTGAATTACCCCTACTCTAGATATTTTTCGGAGTTTGCAAAATCACATGACCAAACATCAATTTTCTATTGACTTTAAGTATCCCCCACTTGATATTAGTGTTGAGAATTTCCAGTTTCGGACCTAGCATCAGAGAGGCTTTCTCTAACGGTCCGCGTGCAAAAATTTATTCTAAGACATGATTTCTCAGGTCGTTCGTAATGTTACAGCCTGTTGTCAGGGGCACATATGGGATTTTGACAATGGGTACGTTTCCGACTGCGAGGCGCCAAATTTTCCTTGGGGGCAAAACGAACAATGGAGTAGGGGTGTTTGCTTACAGTGGTTACAAAAGGAGTTTGCTGACCTTCGTAGAGTGGCGTTGTCATGGCGGGGGGTCTCCAGGGTATATGCCAGCATTATGGCATATGTCTGTTCTATTATACGTCATTTATTTATATTTGTAAATCTATCATTTACTTATATTTATTCGTTTGTGTCAATGTCTTTCTGTTATCAGGTTATATGTCGTGTCAGTGTTCTTAGGTGACAGGGGCTGCTTCACCGGCTATAGGACCGGTGCACATTCAGCATTGTAAGTAAATTGAGGAGCTACGATAGGCAACCCCACTGGTTTAGAAAGTCAACTTTCCGGCTGGAGGTGCAGAGATGCTGACCACATCTCCTCCCCGTATGGATTGGTATGTGGATGTGGGGCCGACAGTCGGGTTGGCAGGTCTTGGCCCGGTAGTGGCTGTTGCGTCATGGCTAAACGTTCACAAAATATTGTTTTGCTTTATTTTAACTTCCTTAAGGGTTTTCCAAGTAAGTACCATTTTGATAAATTAGCATTCTCAGTTGAAACTTTAACTTATGTTTTCTTTAAATTAATGTTGTTTTCAGAATCGTTGAAATTAAAACAAGCAGAATTACGTTCTGTACTTGCAGTAAGCTGCAAATGAAAACCATAACTCACATATCTAAAAATAGTCGTTAAACTCTGTATTTAAGTTCTATATCTGACTAGTATGCCATACATAGGTACTTTAGAATATCCTACTTCTCAAACTACGTTCTATAGGAAAATGTTTGGTTATTCAATAAATTAGATTAGATTAGATTGATTTGCGTTCAGTAGGTTCTCTTGTAGTCAGAAAAGGCTGTGAACATTGAACATGTCCAGAGGTATAAAGTTTAATAGCATATATATGTACAAAAGTTAACATAAGACACATATTATAGTATGCAGACAATATGAACAACAATATGGAAAACAAAGCAGGGATAATTATATATGATACACAACGAAACACTTTTTAAACCAGCTTTCACTTGGCTTATGCCAGTACGGCTCAACCTTTTTGCAATGGATACCATTCATTGTTATTTATTATATACATATACATTAAAAATAAACTTTCAACTTCCATCAAATATTTATTAGTAATGATTTATCATTGGAATAGTTAGATACTACTTATAGAGCCACAGAAGCATTATCAGGATAATTTGTCATTAAGATAATCTTGTACAGAATATAAAGATTTTGAGCAAAGTTACTCTCTAACAGCATTTTTAAAAGTAACAAAATTGTCATCATTTCTTTAAGAACATTAGGAAATGCGCCAAATATTTTGATAGTTGCGTAATGCACACCTTTCTGGAAGCAAGAAAGTTAAGCACTGGGATAATGGATATTATACTTTTGTCTAGTGTTTATTCTGTGAGTTACATTATTTGTTGCAAATAAGGCACGATTGCATACAAAGAATTTTAGGATCAAGAATATATACATGCAAGGAAGCGTTAATATCTTTAATCTTCTAAAAAGATCTTTATAGGAGCATCTGTTGTGGGTGTTAGCAATGATTCTTATAACCTTCTTTTAAATAAGAAATATTCTTTTACTTTCTACTGAGTTTCCCCAAAGTAATATTCCGTATTCCATAATAGAGCCAAAGTATACATAATATACTAATTTAAGTGTGTCAATAGAACTCACATTAACCAGCTCTCGGATAGCATAAGAGGCAGAGCTGAGTTTAGGTAAGATATACTTTATGTAAACTTTCCAATCTAAACATCTGTCCACTTGAAGGCCCAGAAATTTTATGGTATCAATTTCTTCTAATAACATATCATTAATCCCGATTTCTATTTCAGTATGTGATGTATGACAGGTTATAAATTTGACCACTTTTGTTTTGTCTAGATTCACAGATAATTTGTTCGCTTTAAACCAGCATGACATACACTTCAAAACATAATTCATTTTAGTTATACACTCATTTAAATTTGTACTGGTCACCAGGACACTGGTGTCATCATCGAAAAGAACTGTACTTGGAATGTCCTTTATATAAACTGAAAGGTCATTTATATAGATGAGAAATAATAAAGGCCCTGACACGGAACCTTGGGGTACTACATGAGTTACTACTTTCCAGGTCGAAGTTTGTTTTTCATAACCAATATCACTGACAGCTACTTCAACACTCTGTTTCCTTTCATTTAGATATGATACAAACCATCTTAAATGTTCATTTTTAGCCCATATAATTCCAATTTTGCTATAAGAATGTCATGATTGACACAATCAAAAGCATTTGCTAGATCACAAAAAAATTCCACCTACATGTATTTTATCATTTAAGGCAGTCAGCACTTAATGTGTAAGTTTGTAAGTTGCATTATTAGTCGATATTCCCTTTCTGAATCCAAACTGATCACTGAGAAGTATGTTGCTATATTCAAGGTGTTTATACAGTCTGGTGAACATCACTTTTTCAAGAACTTTTGAAAAATTTGGCAAGAGAGATATTGGTCTATAATTTGAAACATTATTGCGTTCGCATGTTTTGAAAAGAAGTTTAACAACTGAGTATTCCATATTGTCTGAAATAATGGCAGCAAAGATTTTGATTAAAATACTGGTAAACCTTCTTGTCAATATGTAATCACACCCAAGCACCCAATTTAAGTCAAATAAAAATTGCCCTATCTTTAGCCGTTTTCGATAAATTCTGTGTTATCATTTTGAACATTCGTACGGTGGGGGGTGTCGTAAAGTTTTAATTATAACCCGGTAGTTTTTATGTTAGAGTGATGACAATTTTTCAGTGTCATTATTGATCTATCGGGACATAATGTTGGTAGTTTCAGTGATTTGGGTCCTTTTGTTATTTTACAGTGAGTGCCAGAAGTGACTGAGGTGTAAGATGGAGAAAATTGAGGCTCGTAATGTGTTCAACTTCCTTCATTTGAAGGACAAAACTGCTCAGGAAATTTATGATGAGATGACGGCCGTTTATGGAAATAATTGCCCATCGTGTGACACTATTGTGAGGTGGAAAAGGAATTTTCAAACTGGTCACGTGTCCCTGACAGATGAGCCAAGAGCTGGTAGACCGTCAGCTGTCACAGGGAAGAAAGTGGAGTGTTTAATACTGGAAGACAGACGAGCAACCATCCAAATGATCATGAATGAGACACATCTTAGTTATGGTAGTGTGTGGAAAATTATTCCTGACGAATTGCACATGTCTAAGGTGTCTGCATGATTAGTTCCACGTTTGCTAACCCCTTTCCGAAAGCAAACACGGCGTGACCCTTCAAGACAGATGTTGCTGCTGTTGGAACATAATGAAGACGGTCTTTTTGATCATGTGGTAACGATGCAATCCTGGATGTATCAGTATGATCTAGAGACAAAAGTCATGAGCATGGATTGGAAACATGCTGTTTGCCCCCTCTCAAAAAGGCAAAGGTGCAAAAGTCAGCTGGGAAGGTCATGCTTTCAGTTTTCTGTGACTGTCGTGGAGTCAATCTTACAGATTATCTTGTCAAGGGTCAAACCATCACTGGCAGATACTACTGCAATCTTCTGGACAAGTTAGGAGAAGCTCTGGTTAAGAAACGACGTGGTATTCTCTCCAAAGTTGTTCGTCTTCTGGCTGACAATGCACCAGCTCATTCATCTCAAGTTACAGTTGACAAAAACAAGAGAATGTGGCTTTGAGAGCTTACAGTATCCACTTTATTTGCCCGATCTCGCACCAAGTGACACTTTCTTGTTCCCGGAAATGAAGAGTACTTGCGTGGACGCCAATTTGACAACACAAATGACGTCGTTATTGAAGTTTAAGAGTGGTTTAAAGTGAATTCTGCAGACTTCTACAATAAAGGTATTCGGAAGGTCAAGAAACGCTGGGGAAAATGTTTAAATCTGGATGGTGACTACGTAAGAAGAAATAACAAGCACATATCAACACAATCTCTCTATCACATTTTTGATAGGCTGATAATTAAAAAATTAAGACACCCCCCGTATATTTAAATTGATTACGTACCTCCTGTGGTATTTTTATGCTACTTCCTACATCTCGGTCTTAAATGAATAAAACTAGTTAATTTGCTCAATAGAAATAATGAATGCTATGACATAACTATTTGAAGGCACTTTATGAGTGTTTAAAAACAGCAATATTCTAAAATCTTAGCAGCAGAACTGTATATATTGAAGTATTATATCTTCTTACTTCTGAAATATTAATACTTTCAGATAAATGTTTCTGTAATAATAACGAGAAGAGTAATTTCCGTGGACTGTGCCCTGTGTTCATAAATTTTACCAGACAATCGCAAAGTCATTCTGTGTTACTTTTGGGGCTCGAAAAACTTTTTACTTAAGACCGCGAACCTGTTAGAAGGAGAACACTGCATTGTCTGGGGATCTTACTAATAATAAGCAAGTCGGCCGAGACTACTCTCATAACCTCTAAGCTTCCCCGATATGCAATTACTACGCCCGGACCCCGAATAAATGAAAGTTCTTAGATATAGCGATAAATTCATTAGTACGGGCGGCTAATGTTAGGACAGGGACGTACAAAATCTGGAACATTTCTCACAATTTACTATATGGAAAAAGTTTCCTGACCTCTAAGGAATTTTTAAAGAATGCAGTTGTATCGTTCAGTTGTTAGATTATCTTTCATAGTGCAATCGGATTACATAAAGGGCGTCAACTTGTTATAATGACAATTTCTTAAAAAAATAAATATAGTTACACTCAAGCAACAAATACACCAATATAACTATTTGCAACAAAAGCTTCACTTAACTTAAGAAAATGATGTAAATCGTTGTTATTAATTTTTAATCAATTTAATTGTTTAGATTGTGATCAGGTTTATATTGGAAAGACGAACCGTAGTTTGGAAACCAGAATTAAAGAACAATTTCCTAACATTAAGTATAAACAAACCGATAAATCGGCCATAGCATATCATTTTTGGTCATTTAACCATGAAATAAATCCAGAAGTTAAATTATTAAAACAATTAAATTGTGCGGCAGATTCAATGGTTTGGGAACAAACATTTACTTTAAAAATAAACATTGCGTAATGAATTTTGAAATACGAGCAATCGATTCTGTTCTTAAGTTTATTGCATTTTCAGATTTTGGTAATACCATAAACGTAATGACATCTAGTGGCAACAACGTTGACAACGAAGCTGCTTGATGGCTGAAGATGTAAACAAGATTTACGAAATCGATCTCATCTATTAAAAAGAAAAACTTACATCATTTTCATAAGGCTAGTGAAGTTTTTGTTGCAAATAGTTATATTTGTGTAGTGTTATGCAGAATTTATTGGTGCTGAGGAGATTATAGGGAGTTAGATAAATGGAAATTAATTGTTCTTTGACACTAGCCGTGTGTAGGACGCACTATGAAAGGGTAGAGCCAGACAGAAAAATTCAATGCCATAGCTGGGATTTGAACCACGGATCTTATGGTTTCCGTTGAACCGCTCTAACCATTTTAGTTAATATGGCCAACGTGCCAACATGGCATTAAATTCTCACACATTAAACGCGAGTCAGATGGAGAATTTAATGTCGTGTTAGCACGTTGGCCATAGTAGCTCTAATGGTTAGAGCGGCTGGACGGAAACCAGAAGATCCGTGGTTCAAATCCCGGCTATGGCATTGAATTTTTCAGTCTGGCTCTAACCTTTCATAGTTAGGTAAATGTTTGCAAATGATAATTTGTATATTTAAATCGCTGCCTAATGTAAAAGCAAGTTACAATTTTGTCAGGAAAGAGTAAATCATTAGCTAACCAAGTCCTGTGTTAAGGAAAAACAAATAAAATCAGTCTGGAGTTCCTCGGAAATCATATGAAACAGGTACCTCAACTCATTACGCTCACAATTGGGGATTGTTTGCATATATATAATCCGATATGACTTAACCTTGGAGGACGTAAATTACATTATTATATATTTACTGTATAAATTATATATATATATATATACAAATTACTATATTGTGAAGACCTGGCCATGGATGTTAATGGATAATGATACCAATTGGCCAGATCTTGCACTGGGGTATAACTCTTAAGATGGAATTTATGTAAATGTTTTGCGAAGAGGTTGGGTACATTGGTACATTTCTACAAAAGTTTGGGTAACACTAACTAAAACTACAGTAGTTCACTTAATAAGAATGTTTATTGAACTAAATAATTACAGAAATGGTGCCTCGTACCACATAGCTTACACAGCCGAGGCGTTATGCCCGCACGGCCAAAGACCGGCACACAAAGACAAAGATGTTCACTCACACCAGATTCTCACATGCCAAAAGGGTGATGGACTGGAGGAGTGACGTCGCACATACCTCTGCAGTCAAATGAAATACTATTTCTGGTAATCAAAACAGTCACTTGTGGCAATATATAATTTCCTCACTTTATAAGATTACTAAGTTGATAGACATCTTTACTCTTCAAGACAACAACAGCTTGTTCACTGAGGCAATCGTGATTCTTACAATTAACTTTAATATTAAGAAATACCTTTTCGGTCCCATCATGACAAGAATGAAACACGGGACATACAGTATTGAAAAGTGGTAAAAATAATAATTATAAAAATATTTTTCTGTCCATATCTCTTATAAAACATAACCTCTACTTAAGATTTGACGAACAAGTGACTACACATTCACACCACACTAAAACACCTCGATATACTGAATATTTAAGTAAGATTGCAGTTATTAATAGATTAAAATGAGAGGATTTCTAGTAGTATACCCGGTTCTCTTTTCCTTCATAAGGAAAAAATAAAAATAACAAAACACTATCTAAGTCAAATCTCTCTAGGAGAACAAAAGAATAGAATTAAAGGTAAGGGATAGAGATGGCGTGGGCGTCTTCAACATTCCTTTATGATCGTTGAAACAGTTTTTCTCTTGGTTTCGCAGGTATGTTACTGACCCAAGAAATAGATAAAAGCAACCTTTGAAGCGGGTTGTATATCGTGTCAAAATTTGAGTTAAATCGATGCAGAACTTTTTGAGATTTTGAAGCGTACACAAACTAACATCCTGTGTGAAACATTGTGTTTATAGGGGAATGAAAAGCTTCGAATTTGGTAACGACAGTTATGAACTTCGGAGCGAGACTTAGCACTTCGGCTCATAGAAAGATTTCACTCTGATTGATAGGGCGGTGAGTTGATAGGGCAGTAAGGGTGACCAGACCTGAGGGAATTAGTTTCCCTAACAGCTATTGAGAGATTTCGCTCGGTTCAAACTTTGCAGCGAAATGTAGGAACTTTAGTGGACTGTCCATGAAGTAGGGAGGACTTAACCTCTCGAAACTGTTCCTCATTTTATGTCTTTTATGCTGGTTATAATGCAGGCACCAGGCTCCAAATACCTATTAACAGCTTAATATAAATGATGACTACAAAGGATCACCATGTTTTTCCATGCTGATTTAAATTTAAGAAATCTAGAAACATTAGAAAATTTATAAAATCTATATACCTTGTGTGGAATTTTTGGTATTTAAGATATCAGTTGCTCCAAGTAAAAAGTTAGAAAGTTAAACAAATTTCCAAATTCAAGGTGGTATATTATGTAGAAACAGGTTAGTCCCACTGCTTTGCATGGAGAAGTCAGGCGATGTGTGCCATCCACTTCTCACTGCATTGCGTCTGCAAACCGTGGTTTGACATGGTTTGACGGGCAGCGTTGAAGGGGAAGGAGGGGTAAACTGCACGTAGCAATGACGTGCGTAGCCAGTCTAACAGCTTATTGTTATGGTGGAATTTTAAGTGAACCTGCGCAAAATTCACAATACGGGGTGCGTTCAAGTTATAAAAACTCCAATTTTTTTCAGGACTTGGACCAGATAGGAACTTCCGTTTTTTTAAATACACGTGGACTCTTTGGCAGAGATGGTAGCACTGTACAGTGCACAGAACTCTAGTGGCAGCGACAAGAGTTAGGACTGTTAACATGGTGACGTTTTCATTCCAAGAACAGCGTGTAATCATTCGTTTTCTCCACTTTCGTGGTGTGATACAAATTGAAATCAATCGCCAGTTGAGTGAAGCATGTGGTGATGGTACCGTGGATGAGTAATGTGCGTTCCTGGGTGCGACAGTTCAATGAAGGCAGAACATCGTGTGAAAACAAACCACAAGCCGATCTGACGACATGATCCAGCGAGTGGAGTACGTTATTTTGGATGCTCGTCGATTGAGCGTTGCAGACATTGCCTCCAAAATTGGCATTTTCGTGGCATCTGTGCACACAATCCTGCATGAAGATCTAAAAATGCGAAAAGTGTCTTCCAGGTGGGTGCCACGAATGCTGATGGATGATCACGAGGTTGTGCGCGTGGCAAATTGTCGGGCGATGTTGACAGTTGATGACGGCATGAAGGAAACATCGATTACACGCTGTTCTGATATTGAAAACGTCGCCATTTTAAGTATGAAAAACAGTTTTAACTCTCGTCACTGCCACTAGAGTTCTATGCACTGTACAGTGCTGCCATTTCTGTCATGCATCTACAAAGAGTCCATGTGTACTTAAAAAGAAACCAGAAGTTATTATCTGGTCCCACTCCTGAAAAAAAATTGGAGGTGTTATAACTTCAACACACCTCGTATAAAATAGCAGATGTGGTGCGAATAAAAATACACATTCGAAATAAGTTTTACCTAAAATTATACAGTGAGATCCATATAAACCTGAACCACTTCAATACGCAATAACTTTGAGCCAATAATAGGATACACGTACAACTTTGGAAGAATATAATACACAATTGGGAGATTACATTACATTATTTACATCTCAGAGAAAATGTTGGGAGTGTCCTCCACCAGCATCTATACGTGTTTGCACTCGTCTCACCATGTTCTCTGAAGTGTTAGAGAAATTATCCTCACCAATGTTACTTATTTCGCTACGAATGGAGAACATCCTTGAGAAGATAATTAGTCCGTGGCTTATTCTTGTACACTCACTCTTGTGCAGTCTCTTTGATAATCGAATAATCACAAAAGGTATGTGGTCCCCCAGATCCCCTAGCCTAACCTCGCCGAATTTCTTCTTGTGGGGGTATCTAAACAATAGTGTACAACAATTGGCTACAGGCAATTGATGCTCTAAAGGAATCCATTCGAACCGAATGGATACTCTGTGTAAAACTTCAGAGAATATGGTGAGACGAGTGCGGATATGTATAGATACTGGTGGAGGATACCGCCAAAATTTTCTCTTTGATGTAAATAGTGTAATGTAATCCCCTAATTGTGAATTATATTCTTCAGGAGTTGCACGTGTGTCCTATTTTTGGTTCAAATGTTATGGCCTATTGAAAATTTTCAGATATATATAGAATACATAACTAAGTGTTTCGTGTTTTGAGAGGTTTTATTTTAGTCTCCCATGAATTAGAAGCTACCTTGACAGAATTAATATCCCATATGCTCACTTTCTTCTCTGGCAACCAGCCAGGTTAAAAGACGATTAGATATGGACGTTTCGGGAGTGTGCATCGCTCGCATCATCGGATATTTATAAAATAATATAACCAGAAGTGAAACACTGGATATAACACCAATATAAACAAAGACAAAATACTATCAAAATTCGCATTACTGAACAAAAGACAGTTTTAGGAAGCAACACACACACGACTGGACATTGAATATCTGAATGTCAGACCTTCGGTCTCAAGCCAGGTCAGTGGCAGTGGAGTGTTTTGTAAGGAAGAATAATATGCTGCAGATGATGAGATTAGAGTTATATATGTCATCTGATGTGTTATTTTACGTGCCTAAAAGTAGCCTTGGGCGTTTGTAGCGCTCTCCAGGATCGATGTCGTACTCACCTAGACCGCGGATGAGGGAGTTGAAGTTGTGGGAGAGATTTTGATAGAAGGAACGTGAAAGGGTATGGATGTAGTCTGTTATTGCGGGGATACATAGGTCTCGTCGGTTAACTAGATTGGGGATGAAGCAAGGGGAGTCTGTGGCAATGCGGAGGAATCGGGATTGTAGAATTTCAAGGCGGTGTAGGTGAGACTTCGCTGCTACTCCCCATATTTCACTGGCGTATGTGATGGCTGATCGGAGCACTTGCTTATACAGGAGCAGTTTTGTAGGTAGAGACATGACCGATTGTCGGTTATAGAGAGGGTAGAGCGTACCCATTCTTTTGATATCTTTATTAGCCGCACATGTAATGTGGTCTCTCCACGTCGATTTGATGTCGAGTAGAACACCAAGATACCTAACGTAAGTTTTCCAGTGATCGTCCTCACCGGCTAGACGAATTGGTGGAAGATCCACTATTCATCTTCGAGAGAAGGTGATGGCCTTGCTCTTCTGTGGGTGGACGCGTAGGCGCCAATATTCGAACCAGGTGGTGAGGAGGTCAGCATATTGTTGAATCCTGCGAGTACAAAGGTTGAGTTCTGATGATGTGGAGGTGACAGCTGTATCGTCAGCAAAGAGATACAGCGAGCAGAGTGACAGGGATGGTAGGGTGATGATGTGTAGAAGGAAGAGAGTGGGTGACAGGTGAACGCCAGCTCTAATGGAATGGGATGAGGATAAGATTCCGTCGTGAGAAGCAGCAAAGGTTCTGCCAGTGAGATGATAAATACAGCTTGATAATCAAATTAACTAGTTACGTTTCTTTGACAAAATTTTCTGTACTCACGCCATCTCCTGACTTGGCATTTAATTTACTGAAAACACTCTTTTGTTCAGTAATACGAATTTTGATAGTGTTTTGTCTTTGTATTGGTGTTATATCCAGTATTTCATTTGTGGTTATAAAATTTAATAAATATCCTGATTAATCCGACCAGTGCGAAGTATCAAATTTCTAGGGGTGCACTTACAACAGAACCAGCAATACACAACACATTATCAGACATTACTGTCGAAATTGACGAAGTTGAAATTGTTATTTCGAGCAATGGCAGCAAACAATTGGGGCATGCACCCCCGACTCATGCTGAAATTAGTACAACCTTTAATAACCTCCCGCCTTGAGTATGGATTATTAATGGCACCAGCACCAACCGAGGGTGTGCGTCGACAACTGGAGTCCTTCTTCTACCAATTGTATAATATACTTTTCAGTATTCCAGGACGACCGCGAAACTCCTCAATGCCAAACATTTCCCAACATATGACATACAAGAAAGGTCGTGGAAAAACGGATGTCGCTTTACAGCAGATCTGGTTACACACACGCGGAATATATTGCTTCCCAAACTGACTCGACTAACAGAACCAATGAGACAGGAACGGGAAGAGGATGGACATCTTCACCGTCCACTGACACGTTGTATAGTGGCATTTCAAACTCATACATACATCTACAGGACACCGACGTGGCCCATATACTTATTACATAAGCCACCATACGAACTGCCACCCAACATTAAAGTAGACATGCAGTATTTTAAGAGAATAACGACAGATTACGAACAGGCATGGCGGGAATTTATATCACCAGTTTTAGATACCAGGCGTACACAATCGCCAGTTATCATATTCACAGACGGATCAAAAACGACAACAGTTACAAGTGCAGGTATCTATATATGGAATTCAGGACACAAAATGACATGGCGACTGCATACGGATACATCGATATATACCGGGCACTGAAATATGTGCAAAGTCACGGATCAACAAAAGTATTTATACACTCCGACTCCCTTAGCTTGCTAACGGCACTACAAAGACCAGTGAAGGGGGTAAAACGACCCATATATGAGATAATTATACGAAACCTGTTGGAAATTTTACCGCCGATGACAGAGATCGAACTTATATGGATTCCGAGCCATGTAGGAATTCTTGGAAACGAGAGAGTGGATGAGGCAGTGCGAGAAGCCACTAGCAATAAACCGATATCAAACGAATACCTCATACCACCAACAGACATAGCGAGGAATATGACACACAATAACACAAAGACAACCTGCTCAGCCGGACAGGGTAGTAACGCCTTGAGTACGTTTATTAACACGCCGTATTTAACAAGGTAGGCGTTGTCACTATATTTCAGAATACTATTTCAAGTGGCATTAACACCGTTGTACCTCCTACGGATAGGGCGACGAGATAACGACCTATGTGAATGTGGAAGAAGAGGTGATATTAATCACGTCATCTTCGCCTGCCCATTAAGACGTGCCGACACCTTGAAATTACTACATGACATAACACGCATTCACCCTGTGGGACCAGTGAGTGTGTGTGTGTGTGTGTGTGTGTGTGTGTGTGTGTGTGTGTGTGTGTGTGTGTGTGTGTGTGTGTGTGTGTGGTGTTTTAGGGCCCGTCGACAGCAAGGTCATTTGGGCCCGAAGTCAAGACTAAAACCTAAAAGCTACACAAATTAGGCTAAAAAGGTAAAATAAAATAAAATCACTCCACTATTAAAAGTACATAAAAAACCATCCAAAGACTAATAAGTTAAAATCTCTAAAAATAAGAAATATAAAAAGCAAGTCAGACTTGTTTATTGAAATCGATTTCGGCAACAAACCACAGTGCCTTAACCACGGCCACTGGGTCGTCCCCTAAAACACCCAGCAAGTTAGTTCCCAAGCCTACTGACTGGCGAACGCGGGCGTACTGCGGGCAATCGAGCAATACATGCCGCACAGTGAGGCGTACTGCACATGGAGCACACACAGGGGCCGGTTCCCCTCTTAACAAATGGCCATGAGTCGCTCGTGTGTGTCCAATTCTCAGCCGGGTGAGTATCACCTCGGCTCGCCGGTTATCCCTGCAGGAAGTTAGCCAGGGTTGTACGCTCTCCTTTATTGCTCGGTGTTGTGTGCCTTCCAAAGCTGTCCAGGAGTGCTGCCAAGCAGCACGGCGACGGAAAAAACGTTGCACATCCTGGTATGGCACCGTACTTGTTAAACTCCGGGGCAAACGGCAAGCGGACTTAGCAGCCGCGTCCGCCTCCTCGTTCCCGGAAATGCCCTGGTGTCCAAGTAAAAACAAAATGGTATCCGCGACTAAGCATTTGCGAGATCAAGGCCTGAATTTTTAAAACTAGCGTGTGAGCTGCAATGTGCTGTTGCAAGGCCTGAAGAGCGCTTAGAGAGTCAGTGCAAACGATAAAATTGCCAGGAACTAACGTACAAATAAAAAGGAGCAGATAGAGGATGGCATACAGTTCTGCAGAAAAAAACAGAGGTGAAGTCCAGAAGGCGAAATTTATGAGCCTCGCCGTTAATGACGAATGCGCAACCCGTAGTGCTACCCAACTGGGAACCATCTGTAAAGCCCGGAACATAATAAGGGTAACGGTCCAGTATTTCTGCAAAAAGTTGTTGGAATACCGAATGTGGGGTAGCTAGTCTCGAGTTGGTGGATAGAGCAAGATCGAACCGCGCACGCTGGAGCTGCCATGCGGGATAACGACCCAGGGACGACCGCTCCACGCGAGGCATTCGAAGGTCGTGTGTACGGGAGAGTTCCCGGAATCTTACTCCGGTTGGGCGTGTCCGAGAACTAGGGTGCATATAACGGTGGGCTAAGTCGGGATGCAGAACTGGTTTAAAAATGGATGGTTTGGGTAACTTGCCAACTTTGCAACGTAGGAACAGAGTAGTGTCGAGCGACGAATAGAAAGTGGAGGCTCGCCGGAGTCGGCATACAAGCAGTCGACGCGACTTGTGCGGAAAGCTCCTGTAGCAAGGCGGATGCCAGTATGATGTACGGTGTCTAAAAGGCGAAGTTTAGAGGCGGTCGCTGCGCCATAAATAAAACAGCCGTAGTCCAGCTTGGATCGGACCAGGGAGCGATACAGCCTCAACATTACCGTGCGATCGCCCCCCCAAGATGCTCCAGATAATACCTTCAGCACCCGCAGAGAACGATCGCAAGAGGCTCGAAGGTGACGAATGTGGCGCTCCCAGTTGAGTTGTCTGTCCAAGTAGAGGCCCAAGAACTTCAGGTGGTCCCCTGTGGGACCATATCAGCTCCCATCACTACTAATATCTTACTCAGGGCAAATATGCAAGGCATTAGTCCGATTTACAACGAGGACAACAATGAAGCTGTATTAAGATAACACTGCCGTTATGTATTTACATCACGGAAATCAGAGCTTCCTGGATTCAACGTTATATTCAGACGCAGTAGCCGTCTCAATAGGCTGGCAGTAGCGCCTTAAAAATAACCTCAGAACAACAACAACGAATATCCTGATGATGGGAACGATGCACATTTCCGAAACGTAGATATCTGATCGTCTTTTCAACTGGCTGGATGCCCGAGAAGAAAGTGATCATATTCGTCGCCAGGGAAGCTCCAGGTTTTATTTTAATATCCCATAATTTGTCGTATGGTAAATGAAATTAGTTTGACATTTGTTTAAACACGTTTTCCATAGTAATGTAAATAGTCCAGAAATAAAGATACCGGTCTAATGCCGTCACAAACGCGGCACAAATTTCAGTCGCGTAGGTATATAAATCTGGATATCTGTTAAGTGATTACGTTCAGTGTCCAGGGAGATCTGTTAATCCATAAAGCTGGACGCTAGAGCGATAACGCACACCGCAGTAATGCATTCCGCGCTAATTACGGAAAATTTAATCATTGAAGATATTTACATAGCGATACGCTTACTACGAAAATCGGCTTTAAAGTACACCTAATAATTTTAACGTCCTGGAATATCTTCTGAAATTACTTTATGCACTTTATAGTGCCTCTCCTCTTCAATTCTGTACTTCATTAATTTTGTACTGCATTAATTAAAGCAGTATTAATAATATGTTTATATTCTTTATTAAATTCTTCTTTATTCAGTGGTATATTTATTAATCTATAAACCAAACTATTAAAACAGCAAATTTATGTGGAAAAGGCTTAAAAGTTTTATTTTTTATGTAATTATCAATATGAGTAGATGTCATATAAATTCCAAAATCTAATTTTTGTATTATTTCTTATTAGTTTCAAATCTAGAAAAGGAAGGAATCCATTAATTGCAGTTTCTAATGTGAATTTCATAGCTTTATTTTGTAAATTTAGTAATTTTAAATCATCATTAAGTTGTTCTTTATTAATGGCTTTAATAAAGATTTTATACAAACGAAAATTGAAAAATTTAAATATCAAAAATCTATTAATGAATAATGATATTTCTACTCTTAAAAAATAAAAGATGATTATAAATTTAAAAAATTTACTTACCAACCTTGGGTTAACAAACATTTTCAAAAATATTTTAAAGAAGTTGGTATAACTTTAGTTACTCAAAATAAATATAGCATTAAAAATGTATTACAATTTTCTAAAAAAAAGATAAAATTCCTAATAATAAAAATTCTGGTATTTTTCAATTTAATTGCTTAGATTGTGATCAGGTTTTTATTGGAAAGACGAAACATAATTTGGAAACCAGAAAGAAAGAATATTTTCGTAACATTAGATATAAACAAATTGATAAATCGGCCGTGGCAGATCATTTTTGGTCATTTAACCATGAAATAAATCACGAAGTTAAATTACTAAAAAAATTAAATGGTACCATAGATTTAATAGTTTGGGAAAAATATTTATTTAAAAAAATAAAAATCGCGTAATAAATTTTGATATACTGGTAATTGATTCTGTTTATAGGTTTGTTTGTCTTTAGATGTTGGTAATACGTAAATACGTAAATGCATGGTATCCTTGGCAACGAATTGTGTTGACTGAAGATGTGGGCAAAGGTCCATGAAATTAATTTTGCAAAAACATTATGGAAGTACTGTCATGGGCTTTTTAAGTTAAGTGGAGAATATTTCCTAAATATTTTTATTTGTGTAGTGTTTGTTACTCCACTGTAAATAGCTTCATTTTCTGTGTAATTAGCATTTATATGTTTATGATAGGTTGGGTTTTCTATCAGGTTCATTCCTAAAAAGGTTATGGTAACACTAATTAAAGGTATAATTCACTTAATAATAATATTTACTGCAAATAAGCAGATGACATAAGTTGCCACAGCGGCTGGTTACCTGCCTCAAGAGGTTGCGGAGAAATCCATCTATCCAGGCCGAAGGATAGTCCAAGAGGGAGAGCAAGCAACCGGATTACACCAACTTACTATCCAACGAGTGATGGAGTGGGGGAGTGACGTCACACATACTATTGAAGTCAGATGAACGTTTACTTGTATTAATTAATACAGTCACTTGTCAAAATATGCAGCTTCTGCTTCATCCAAAATATGACAGTAATAGCCAGCATTAAATTTCCTTTGTTAGTCAAGAAAATCTACCACGAAATACCCCGCAGAGTTCCGGAAAACGGTTGTAAGCAACCTTCCAGCAGATGGGCGTGTTCTGAACTTCACCTGATCTGCTTTGTCTCCTCGCCACCACTCCATGCTTGCTTTGACTCTAGGGTGTAAGGATGCATCCCTGTTTCATCACAAATCACAATGCGATTCAAGAAAACTTCTCCCTTCTCCTCGTAGCGATGCAGGTGTCTCTGACAAACTCCCTGTCGTAATAGTTTGTTCCTGGTTGATGGACGAGGAACCTAACTGGCAGACAATTTTGTGTAATGGATTTCATCTCGGATGATTGTTTGGACAATTCCGTAACTTATTCCCAGTTGAAAAACAATTTCGGATAATTTTATGCACCGATCGTCTTCAGTAATGTCAGGAAAGGCAAACATGTTGTCTCTAGTAATGCTTGTCCGCGATCTCCTCATATGAGGTTCACTTTCTACAGCTTCTCTTACCACCAGAAACATCAAAACTGTTTCTTCCACAAACTGTGCGTGGAGCTGTCTCAAACTTTCCGATGGCTTGGTGTACATATTTTCAAGAAATCTGACGATCGTGCGTTGCGCAACAGACGTTTGCACCTTTTACTCTCTCATGGCGTACTGCAGAGCCCCGTGCGCGTGCATTAACCACTTTAGAGATACCCCGACCAAAATAATGACAGTCTCTCCTCAAAATTATTACCAACAAAAGCATTATACAAAAATTCCCGTTTATATTTCATCTGCCCTCGTATTATTAACCTCGTTGTGGATCAAAATTTATTGTCAGTACCACGAGGCTAATGTTGAGCAAATATCAGTTCTAAAACAGTCATTAAAACTTCATATTTTTTCCATGCCAATAGGACTCTTATCGGAGAGCAAGCCTAAGTATGAATACTTTTGTTTGAAATCGGTATGAGCATATGTTCCTGTCACATATTCTGAAAATATGGAATTTTGTCATGTATTTGAGTTCAAGAGGATAAATGGGGAACTTAAAATGCAGTTTAAAACTTATATTGAAGATCTTCTGGGAAACAGGCCGGTGAAAAGAGGATTAGAAATCGACTTTTTGGGAGCTAAATCACTTCCATCATCAGGATATTTATAAAAAAAACGTTATAAACATTAATTTGAGATAAATCAACAAAGACAAAACACTGTCAATACTCGCATTCCTGAACAAAAGACTGTTTGCAGCAAGTTAATACCAGGTCAGGAGATGGCGTGAGTGTAGAAAACTAGTTAGGTCATACGAAAGTAATTACTTAATTTGATGATCAAGCTGTATAGATCTGTGCTTCTTACGCCGATTAATTTCAATTTTTAAGGCCGGTTTCCAAGACGACCTGAATTGAAATCCATCTCCCGAAAGTAGGGCTTAAAAATGTAAATAATTTGGCGTAAGAAGCAGATATCTATACAACTTGATCCTCAAATTAAGTAACAGTTTTCCTGGTTTTTAAGTTACTGCAAACAGCCTTTTGTTCAGGAATTGCGAGAACTAAATGCGAGAACAGTGTTTTGTCTTTGTTAATTTATCTCAACTTAGTGTCTACAACAATTCTTATAAATATCCTGATGGTGGGAGCGATGTATGCCCCCCAAACGTCGATTTCTAATCGCATTTTCAACTGGCTTGTTTCCCGAAAATGTGTTCAGTATATTCGTCGCCAGGAAAGCTACAGCTCTTAGTTTAAAACTTAACTGTACAAACCAGATCCCCTAAAACATCTTTCATATCTCCAGCGTCCCCTCATATGTTAATTAAGTTTCATCCCGTTATATTTTAAGATGTCTAAAATCGTAACTTAATCAGCGAAATAAATGTAAATAATAGTCTATTTATTAGTAAAACATTTTTTGACTATTCCTTTTCTGCAATTACCATCCTAGCTGTCGTGGTGGGAAGTTGGAAATCTTATGCAGCGATGGTAGTTTACCCACCTACACATGTATACATGAACTACATTAACTTGTACCTTCTTTTATTTAATCGTATTATTGCAGACGTGGAATGTGATTAGGTTCTATATTTCAATTTTATAAATTAATTCTTACTATAGTATAAAGGCTCTTATAATAAGAGTATCCTATCTTTGAACTTAAATAAAACATGGTCTATAAATTATACAGGTTTATTTGTTTCTATTTTGGGTTATAATTAATGTCACTACGTGTAAAAGAAAACATCAGTTAAGTGACCGCTACGATTTCGTAGCCTATTCTTGTAAACTCTCTCTTGTACGACATTTCATTTTTGTATGACATTTCATTTTTTGGAATGAAGATTTTAAATTTGGGGGAATTATTTGGGGAGTTGGCACACCTGTCAAATAACAAAACACAATCAGAGAGAAATTTTGGAAATTAAGTGATGCAAAAGTTAAGAAAGGAATTTTTGTCTGACCACAAATAAGAGAACTTGTAAAGGATCCTGCATTTGACCAAGTTTTGGAAGGGAAAGAAAAGGAAGCTTGGGAAGCCTTCAAGGATGTTGTTCATGGAATTTTTAGGCAACAAAAGAGATGACAACTACAAACATTTGGTGATAGTGCTCCTGTAAAAATACTGTAACCTTGGATGCAACATGTCCTTTAAGATCCATTTTCTCCACTCCCACCTAGACTTTTTCCCTCCTAGTTGTGGAGCTGTTAGTGATGAACATAGGGAGAGATTCCATCAGGATATTTCTGTTATGGAACAAAGATATCAGGGCCGTTGGAATGAAGTAATGCTTGTGGATTACTGTTGGTCTTTGTATAGGGATTCTGTGGAACTCCATCACAAGAGGCAAGCTAAAAGACGACGAAGTCAATAGGCCACGACATGATGCTCTTCAGACATGACTATCTGAGAAGTATTTTTCTAGCAATTTAGAACTCTTAGCATGTAATTACCAGTTAAAAAGAATCAAACGCACTTTTTCTATTGTTGCATGCATGTAATTAAAATGTATACTTTTCTCTCAATCCATTAATATATAATAGTTCCAGATTGTGTATATAATAGAAAATAGAGCTAATAAATTTTTTTCACTGTCATATTTGTTTTTCTCAACTAAAAATTAGTAGGAATTGTCTCATGAAGTGCTCGAAACCTTCAAACATTATTTTTTGTTGCCCAGTGTAATCGAATAATCTCAAAAGCTCTGCGGCCTCCCCAGAATCCCTGACCTAACCATACCGGAGTGTTTCTTGTGGGTTTATCTATAAATAGAGTGTAGAAGAATAAGCCACGGACAATTCAAATGCTCAAGGATACATTCGAACCGAAATAAGTAACATTGGCGAAGATACTCTCCGTAAAACTTCAGAGAATATGGTGAGACGAGGGCAAACATGTATAGATACTGGTGGAGGACACTTCCAACATTTAATCTGAGATGTAAATAGTGTAATGTAATCTCCCAGTTGTTTATTATCGAGGTACGTCCAGAAAGTAAGTTCTCCTTGGTAATAAAATTAAATTGTGTACTGATACAGAAACATTATTTATTGCAAAATATTCTACAACTTTTTTCCACATCAATGCCGAAATTTTGCAGGCATTTGTCATAGCGAGGCACAAGTTTTTGTACACCTTCATAGAAGTTTGCCGCCTGTGTCTTCAACCAGTTGGAAACATTT
Source organism: Mantis religiosa (assembly GCA_030765055.1). Classification (NCBI taxonomy): domain Eukaryota; kingdom Metazoa; phylum Arthropoda; class Insecta; order Mantodea; family Mantidae; genus Mantis; species Mantis religiosa. Next base: position 147,786,964 of record CM060955.1, on the reverse strand, counting down.
TCTTTCAGCTCTTCGTCATTGTTGAAGTGTTGACCGCCAAGGAAAGATTTGAGATGCAAAAACAGATTATAGTCGCTAGGAGCGAGGTCAGGGCTGTACGGGGTGTGGTCAAACACGTCCCAGCCAAAACCATATAGCATGTTTTTCGTCGCATTTGCAGTGTGTGGTCGTGCATTGTCGTGAAAAAGCACAACACATTTTGACATCGCAAAGTTGCCGATAAATTTCAATTGGTTTCACTTTTCTACACTCAGAAAGCGAGTCACAGATCTGATTTCACAAGCGGCGGGATTTTCAATCAACACCGACATTGTAAACAAGCACAACAAAGCGTACGTGGCTGACAGCGATCTCACAATGGCGCAGGTTTCTTCTCCTTGATACAGAGCGTCTACCGCGCATGTGCGGAACTGCGATCGCAGCGCTGCAGCGGATATAAATTTAAACAGAATTTACTTTCTGGACGTCTCTTGTATATTCTCCCAAAGTTGCACAAGTGTCCTATTATTGGTTCAAAGGTTATAGCCTATTGAAATGGTTCAGATTTATATGGATCGCGCTATATTTGAGTTCAGATCTTTCAAATATATACATCCCAGACTTACGCTATACGTATGATCTTTGTTGAAACACCATTTATGTAATTTATTAACAAAATTAATTTTTGAATTTGCTAGTAAAAGCCTACTTATAGCATTGTCTAATAGTAATAACAAGCTGGAAGCTGAATACCCAATTTTAGACTTCGCATAAAGCTTTTAGAGCTGAAGGGAGGTAACGTTATTTATACTACATAATCTGTCGACACGATGGCTTTATTGATCATCTGAAGATTATTATTTGGAAGCAAGAGATGGAGTACTTACAAGGAAGCGGGAAAGAGGGGCAAGGAGAGAACACAACGCAGCGGTTCTGTTCAAAGAACGGAAGGAGAGAGCAAAGCTTATCAAAGTTTAAAAAACCTTTAAAAAAGCGGCTCACGTTATTTTTCATCACGATTAAAACTAATCTACATAATTAGTTTTAGAGATCCAATTATCTTCTTTTAGGTCGTCTGCAGCTTTGTGAACCCACAGCCATATAAGATGATCTTTTATTAATTATTTTCTTATTAATATACTTCATCCTGGCTTACAGAAGACGTCCTACATGTAAAACATCGAAAGTAGTCTAATTTTTCCATAAAGGTTACACTTAAATCGGTTTAGCATCCAAACTACTTAAACCTGTATGTTAAACCTTCACTGAACTAAACAAAATGTTCAACTGCTACATTCGCATGAATCTTTCTACCTACTTTTCTGGAATCGCTCATACAAAAATATTTATTCAAATACGGATAAATCTTCGGCATATACAGGTAGTTTCGGAACGACACCGAATGAATATATAAAATAGTGAACTGTTGGTTGTTTTTACAACCAATAGAGCGGCATAAAACGCCCAAGAATAAGTGTGGCTTAGTCAATTACAGGTACAACGTCGCGTGCCTCACACCATCAAAGATCGCAGGTAGGTGTTACAGCGTGCCGCCTGCTGCAGATGTTTGTAAACATACCGACACACACCACGGTAGTTTACTAATAGTAAGAATTTCTTTGGCTTATGAAACCGCAATAGAGAAGCTATTCTTTAGTGATCTACAAATATAACAATTTGTAACCTAAAACTTCACTTATCTTAAAAGAAATGATGATAATTCTTATAAATTATCCGGGATCGCGATTTCATGTAAACTTATACACATCTTCAGCCGGAAACAAAGCTGTCGCCATCGTTAATGTTGATATTGTGACTTTGTGGGTTCGTAGAATTAAAAGTCCAATTTGCAGACGTTCAAGACGTTCGTTTCCGTAGAAATACACTCAAAGTAGCAGCATTACGTCACATACACAATACAACTTGCAAAGGTCGATGACCACACCGTTCTGATTACATCATCTCTCGTTACAACATAACTTTACAGCTTTTTACTAATGTCCACGACTCTGCTCTGTCTGTCTCTACCGGCGTGTCACAATCTCTTACAGATATACCTCCATTGATAATTTCCAGACTGTTCCAAAACAAACCAGAAACCGAATAACCTCTATCAATCAAGAAGTAAGTAGAAATTTTATTTACCACGCTTACCTGTGTCGGTAAGTCTTTTATCTCCGCTATCTTTATTTGCCGGCGCTTTGTGTATACAAGCCGCGCTATTGTAGATAACGTGTTCGCGAAAATATGCTCCTGTTACTACTACCAAAATCTGAAAATAAATCAAATTTAAAAACAGAATCGACTACTGGTATTTCAAAATTCATTATGTGGTGTTTATTTTTAAATAAATATATTTTCCCAAACCATTAAATATACTGGACCATATAATTGTTTTAATAATTTAACTTCTGGATTTATGTCATGGTTAAATGACAAAAAATGATCTGCGAAGGTCGATTTATCAATCTGTTTATACTTAAAGTTACGAAAACGTACTTTGGTTATGGTTTCTAAATTATGTTTTGTCTTTCCAATATAAATTTTATTACAATCGAAACAATTACATTGATAAATATCAGATTTTTTTATTATTAGGAATTTTATATTTTATAGAGAAAATGCAATAAATTTTTAAAGCTATATTTATTTTGAGGAATTAAAGTTAAACAAAACTCTTTAAAAATTTTGGAAAATGGTTATTAACCCAAGGATGGTAGGTAATTTTTTTAAAATTATACACGTCTTTTATTTTTCTAAGGGTAGAAATATGATTAACAGTTTTCTGATATTTGAATTGTTCAATTTTTTATTTATAAAGTCTTTATTAAAACCATTAATTAAAGCAGTATTAATATGTTCATATTCTTTATTAATATATCTATATTCAGGGGTTTATCTCTTAATCTATAAATCAAACTATTGAAAACAGCAAATTTATGTGAAAAATGGTTAAAACGTTTATTATTATGTAATTATCAATATGGATAGACTTCCTATAAATACCAAAGTGACCTAGGCCAAGTGATCTTCGACTCTTTAGCACATAGGCGTATGCTCGGTTCCCGGTTACTGAAGAGGGAAGTTTTTTGAAACTTACTCTCTCTTTTGACTGTGATTCATGGTAGAAGTCAACTAAACCAACCTTTTAGTAATGTGTGTTAGGAAATAAAACTTTCTTTGCTAACTATTTTTTTATTTACAGCCTACAACGTTAAGTCTTATCGGACGATGAATAAAATGGAGGAAATGATACTCTAATAAGTATGGGGTCCATGGAGCTCAGAGTTACATGTCATTCGTCTTTCAGAATAAAAGAAAACGCCGGAGAAAGCCTTGTCCAGGTAGCTCACCCTAACCGAGATTGGAACTCGAGACCTCTTGAACGTAAGGCAGATACGCTACCAGCTATGCCACTGAGGAGGGCTATGGAAGCTCGGTTACACACACACACACACACACACACACACACACACACACACACACACACACACATATATATATATATATATATATATATATATATATATATATATATACAGAAAATCTGCTTAAAGTGGACCCCTTATATGCTGGAATCCTGGAAAATAGAGAAAAAAGTTGGAGCGGAGCTATTTCCTAGGTAAAATCATATTCTAAGCCGGAAAACTGCTTAATGGGAAAAGGGAAATATTTTTCGGGAAGCATTTGCTTAAATAATCTGATTGAAACGGATTACTTCATGTGTAAAGGGTTACAACGTGTGCATTTTAAAAAGTGCAATAATTTTGTGGACACTTGCACCAAAGTTCTATGAAGGTTGAAGCCTTAAACAGTAATCCTTCGAAGAACAGGAAGGACAACCATTAACTCTCTCAACTCTCTTCCAACACACATGGTAAGAGTACAACTGTTTTGTAGTGTGTTCTTTATCAGTTTCGCTGTTATAAGTGATCAAGCACAAGTGGAAGAAAACTGGACATTCTTGAACACTCTGGTTCCCACGCTCTAACTTGACCGAAAACATTACCTATTGTTTGACTTAGCCCAAGACAGTGCAAAGCACTCTCCTTTTGAGTGAGTGTTCCTTCTCAGAATTCGCGAACGTGAATATAACAAAAGGCTGCAGGATATACCCGGGCCTTTGCAAACCTGAGCTGGCATAATTTATCTAACCTTGAGAAAAGAGAAAGCGACTCTTATATTTGGTCCAAAACTGGAAAATTTGAACACTGATGGTAAGTGGGTATAGGTACCAGCCAATGGAAAATTAATATTAGTTCACGTGATTTTTCAAACTCCAAAAAAATACCTAGAGAGGGGAAAATTGAATGTAATGGCTGAAAATAATTGTTTCTTTTAAGAACACTTCAATTCTGTTATCTACATGAGACAGGGGCGTATTCGGCGTCGTCTAACAAGCCATGCACCAAGACAAAGTACAGTGCGTAACCTTCCAGTAAGAATTAATGCAAAGATTAGTGGTTCAGCTACGCCGCGCTATTGTTTCTACATATCACATTACAATACTGCCGCGGGATACAGTGACACTGAACACAGTAACCACGCGACGACAACTTCACGGTGGCGAGCAAAGGAGTCTAAGGACAACAGTAAACTTTCATCTGCAAAATTCGAGGTGTCTTCTTCATTCAACCCACAACAAGTCAGGATGCACACACTACCTGAAGCTCAGATTAGAGTGCTCACGCAAGAGTTACATTACAAATCACCTCGAACCGGATCTGATTTCCCTATCCTTAATCTCCTTAATTGTGAGACGTTGAGCACAAGGGAGAGCTCGACGTGGTTCGCTACGAGCCTAACCGCCTCAAAACCAAACTAGAAGATCGGCTGCAGAAATAATCAGTCATTAAATACCGATTATCCCACCATGGCGTTTCCCAAGCAAATGGAAGCATTCTCATAGTTCTTAGAACATTTTGTCTGACACAGAATGGAAGTCAGCATCTAGTCACCTACTCGTGGTCGACATGAGCGAACAAAAGATTGATGTCATAAGCTTAAATCATGTGAAATATCTCTTTAAGTTTTTCTCTTGGGTCGGCAAAAATAAGGACTTTAAAATATGTAGGAGTACAAACACAGATGAATTAAGAATAAAACGACAAAGTTCTAAAGTTTGAGTGTTTCCAGGATTTCCTCAACCACCCACGTGTATTTCTAACGATTATAGAACACTTTATAAGTGTTTCAACATCGAATGTTTTAAATCGTTTTCCAAAATAGGGGAAGTTTAATTTTTCAGTCAATGGCTTACAAAACAGGATGTTCTCTGGATGCTTCAAATTTCCGGAAAACGCGAAGAGTTTACTTGCCTTAAAAATTTTACGAGAATGAACAGTAGAGCGTCCTTTCTTTGAGAGAGCACAGTCGATAAATGCCTCTAGGGCTTTTATTATCCTATAGAACGCATCCCAAGACACATGACAGCTCGATCAAAACAAAATAAACTCTCTCTCCCTGGGCCCTAAACTTGCTGAAGCTGTTTTATAGACGTGAGATAACGTCTGGTTCCTAACAATGAAACACCTCTCAGTGAAAAGAAAGAAGAATCGCCTCAATCTGCGTTGTGGTTGCTTAATATATCGTAGCTCTGTGTAATGTAAAAGTGAAGTTTAAATACGGTTTATATGCAGGACTTGGGGATAGCCATTGAATCAAATATTAATAGGCAAGGAGCAAATTTAGTACGAAGGCTGTTCATTAAATAATGACCACATTTTTTTTTTCGACAACGAACCACCACTTACCCTCATAATTTTGATTGTACTTCTCAAAGTAGTCTCCCCTGAATGCGATGCACTTGTCCCAGTGTTTCTACCAGTCTTCAAAGACATGCTGGAAAACATTTTTTGAAATATCCTTCAAAATCGCCTTCTGATGATGAATAATGCCTTCCCACGAAGGCCTTTCTTCAAGTTAGGGGACAGAAAAGTCAGGTGGGGCTAAATCCGGACTATAGGCAGGATGAGGGATGCACTTCACGTTGACTTTTGCAGCAATAATATTGGCCATATGTGGCCGCGCATTATCGTGGTGCAGCATCCAGCCTGCTTCAAGGAAATGTGGCTTTTTGCACCTGATATGGGTTTTCTAATGTTTTTAGGACATCCCTGTAGTTTTGTAGCTACTGATGTGTGTGCAGGTACAACAAGCTGATAAACCATTCCATGAATATCAAAGAATGAGATAACCATAACTTTCTCAGCAGAAGCAGCCACCTTTGCTTTTTGGGGGGTTGGTGATGAAGGAGACTTCCACACTGAGCTTTGCTGTCAGCAGTGATTACGTTTGAAAGAAACTCCGGATCTTCCTCTATATCAATTTTAACTGCATTCAGACCTGCATGCGAATGTCCTTTTGTTCAGGAATCAACTTTTTTGGAACCCATCACGCACAAACGCTTCTCATGTGTAATGTTTCTGTCAGCAACTTGTGAGTGGAACCCAATGAAATGTTCAGTATTTCAGAAAGTGATCGTAAGGGAATTCGTCGATCCTCTGTCACAATGGCACCAGTAGTTTTGATGTTTTCTTCCGTAAGAGCAGTAGCTGGAGCATCGGTTCCACCTTCCTTTGAAATTGATTGTCTCTTGTCTCCCCTCTTTAAACATTTTTAACCACCTTCGAGCTGTGCTTTAGGGAAGAACAGACTCTCCATAGGCCTCCTGTAACATTGTATAGGCTTCAACTGAAGATTTGTTGGGACGAAAGCAGAATTTCAACGCCGTATATTGTTCCTCGCGTGTTACCTCCTTTGCAGCAGTAGGCGATATTGAAAATGTCTGAACTTGCCTGGTTCTCACAGGCGGTAACCAGGAGTACCAACAATAGAACTACTACGGCGTGTTTGTTACACGTTAAGTTAACAGAATACACTAAGATTTATTTTTAGTGCGAAAAATTATGACCGTAAAAAATTATGATCATTCTTTATTGAACAGCCCTCGTTCGTACAGCCCGGTGCACGGAAATATCCAGATGCTGTTGGTATTTTTTGTGTGTGTTACTTTATATAATGTTGGTATAACCGTTTTATAATTTGTGTTCTATACCAGTCGTGGCTGTGCCGGTCTCTTCTTGGTTTATATCGAAATCCAATAATACAAGCAATGACCGATGAACAAGGCGCGTAGCCGTGGTGAGTAGTGCAAGGGGAGGGGGTAAGGAGGAATGTAATCTTAGGGGAAGGATCAACAGCACCTCCTTGCTGTGTCCGTCGCTCATTGGTTTGATGTGATAACATTAGGATTCTGATTTGGAACTCGGGAAGAAGAACAAGGGGTGGGTTACATAAACCATATAATGTGTTCGATTGGCACTAAATTTCAACAACAATAAAGTCAAAACATATTATAATAGTGCCCTATTTTACAGGTAGCGGAGGGCTTTCGTGACGAAAACGTGCTGTTGATGCCTGGTTATTTTGTGTAGATAGAGCTTAAGTTACAACTTTAAATTATTTTGTAATGGAATGAGATGATTCGAAATAAATATAGATGTGTTCTGGACTCGTGACCTCCGCGGGATGAGGTGTGCGGGAGAAGGGAACCTTTGTCCGGTTATGCAGTGAGTGAGCAATGCAGTAAGCATTCAGCAATCACCTGCAGAAAGTCATTGAAATGAAATGTGTAGTGTTTAACGCCCGCTTTTACTACATATGGCACCGCAGGCGGTGACACTAATGGTACATGAGATGAAGATAGAACATCGGTGGAATGAGATGGTGGGTGAAACCGGAGGTCCCGGAGAAAACCCGCCCCAGCGCCGTGTTGTCCACCACAAATCTCACTTTGCGGTCGCCTGGGATCGAACCCGGGTCACCTTGGTGAGAGCCAAGCGGTCTAACCACTGAGCCACGGCACGGCCTAGCAGAAAGTCAGGTAGATTTCTTGCATAGCAAGATGCAGAAAATTTCAGTGCAGTAAGATTTACTAGTCTTTTCACCATGTCTGAAGATCTTGTCTGAAGATATGTAGCGTTATAAATAAATGTGATAAAGAAGCTTTGAAAAAACAATATTGATATCCAGTGTCACAAGCTATGTACACAACGGGCTGCCACTTGTGTAATAAGTAGGCTGCATGTTATCTTCCCAGCGTTTCTATCTGTGCGCAACTCATATATCATTACGTCACCTTGTCTATACGTGTGTATGTCTGTAGTGAACGCATTCCTTTCAGAGTTCATAAGGCCAGAACGTAACTATATGCGCAATGTGGAGTTCAAGTTGATACACGTAATAAAATAGATAAATCTGTTCCAACCCACATTCCCAAGAAAACTGCACAAACCTGATATGGTTCATTGATCAAAAAGGATGGGCGATCTGCTCCTGTCCTCAATAACTGCAGATAAAATAATGAAAGTCCGATGAGACGCATATGTTTCAATGTAGCTTAAAGTGTCTCGGCTTCTGGTTCACTTCCGCCATCACGAAACAAAGGGCAGGCGCACGCCTTCCTTTCGCTGACATAGGTTTGAACTGGTGGCCTGGTGCCATTCACTTACTAACCTAAACAGCTGTTCCTTATATCGGAAAGTTTCCTTGCACCGGATGGTACATTTTAACTTTCACCGGTTGCATACAGAATCTACATCCCTCCTACGCCAAGACGGTCTCCATCCTCCGAACCCGGTCGGTGGTACCGTTTCCGGAAGGTTTTTCTGGCCTGCCGAGGAGTTTACAACAAGTAAAGTGTAGCGACTCTGCCCTCAGCACTATTGTGGCCCTTTGAAACAGTCTCCATCTGTCTCCTCTCATCTCATCCCTCCTCCCCTTTTGGGACATATGTAGAATGAAACACATCAGGATACTTAACGTACTCCTATCCAATCCAATTCTCGGACGCCATGCCATGGCTGAGTGGTTACAGGTCTTTACTCTCACCAAGGTGGCCCGGGTTCGATCTCAGGCGACTGCAGTGTGAGATTTGTGGGATCTCAGATTTCCCCGCCATCTCATTCCACCGGTGCTCCAACTGCATCTCATGTATCATCAATATTACCGACGCGGTGCCCTATGTGGTAAAAGCGGGCGTTAACACACACACACACACACACACACACACACACACACACACACACACACACACACACACACACGTACAGACACATAATCCAAATCTTCAATTACCTTTCTAGATCCAGAGCAGCGCATTGCCGTTGCTAATGGTGTGGCTTCTTACATTCTACTATTCCAAAAACCATAAAGAACTAAAAACTTGGAGGAACCAAGAAAACGTTTTTTTCAATCACCCCACAATATCAGCAACACAGATTAATTTAGGGTTAGTGCCAGTGATATGGCGTTTACCACTTCACTGGACACCAGCTACCTTCTGGAGCTCTTGTGACCATCTGTGTCGGTGGTGTCCTCTGCTCCTTTTTCCTACGTGTCCCACATCTGACCTGGTTCATTTCTTGCTACGTGTCCTCCCCAGCGCCATTTGGTTTATCTTATTCTGCTTCTTCCATTCCTCTCTTCCTTCTCAGTCTAGCATCTCTTACCTAGTCGCTGATTTTGATGCCCAATAACCTTCTCTCCATTTTACGTTGGCACGCTTCTATTTTGTTCGTATGTCCCATTGTTAGTGGCCATGTCTGACTTCCGTAGCTAAGAGCTGTAATGACGCAAGCTTGCAGTATTTCAAATCTTATTTTGTTGTTGAGGGATTTTTAGAGAAGTACAAATTTAGGATTCAAAATTTTCCCCACCAAGCTTCATCCTCTTTGAATCTGTCTTTCACCGCTCCTTGACATGCTAAACATTTATTCTAAGCATATATACTCTTCATGTATTCCATCGATCTACACTTCAATATTTAATCCTCTCAAACATTGTTCTAACGATTTTATTATGTACAACACATTTAAGATATTTTCATATCTAATAAAACATCTAGAAATTTCTTGTCGTGGACACAGAGGTCCTTTCATTTCAGGATGACCTTTGCGTAACTGCTAAATTGTAAGAAATAGAAAACACTTTATTGCACAAAATACGTTTATATCGGAAAGTAATTGTTCTTTCACATTAGCCGTGTGTAGGACGCACTATGAAAGGGTAAAGCCAGACTGAAAAATTCAATGCCATAGCCGGGATTTGAACCACGGATCTTCTGGTCTGCGTCCAGCCGCTCTAAACCATTGAGCTACTATGGCCAACGTGCCGATATGACATTAAATTCTACAACTGACTCGTGTTTTTCCCGGTAAACCACTAGGAGTTCCCATAAACACATGAGACAACTACCCTAATGGCGACTTACTATGGTGTAAGTGCTTTAAGGCCCTGGTTTTATAGTTCGGACCACTATTAGGTACAATTAATGTAAATTAATTGTTATTTCACACTAGCCGTGTGTAGGATTCACTATGAAAGGGCAGAGCCAGACTGAAAAATTCAATGCCATAGCCGGTCTCCATCCATGGCCAACATGCCGACATGACATTAATTCTCCAACTGACTCATGTTTTTCCCGGTGGTTCAAAACCCAGCTATGGCATTTAATTTTCACGTTTGTTTGTGAAATTAACAATATGCGAGATAATTCCTGTCATTTACTTGAATTTTTCAAACTAATTAAACTTTTCTATAGATTTGTATCTTAATCAATATGAAGGAGATAGAAGGATAAGACTTTTAAAGAACAATTTCCTAAAAATGCTTCGGGAGAATTACTTAATATAAGAGTTTTTCTCTTCCAAATTTTTCTCTGTATCATATGGCGTTTTTTTCAACCGGAACAGTGTGTTTATTCGGATGAATATAAAAATTAAAAATTTGTAAAAAAGAGGAAAAAACAAATACACTGCAGAATAGAAAAGCAGAATAGAAAATATATCGCGCACGATTTTCGATTTTATTACAGAACTTGACTGTGATGAAAATCAAAAATTTTTCACTAAACTGTAAGTGCAAAATGAGGAAATCGTATTTCAGTGAATGTACTTCTGAGAATTCTCCGGAATTAATATCCAGTATATCAAAACATCAATATATGTAGATATTAACTGAACCGACTGAGAGAAGAGAAGACAAATTTAATTATTCTTTGACAGTATTTGGTGCTCGGTGGATTCCGTTCATTTCCACGCTTGGAGTAAGCTATTTTCGTCTTCCCAGATGAATAACAAGGAATTAATATATTTATTGGGCTTCAGCTATTCAATTCTTGGGATCAAAGAAGGATTTCCACGTGGAGCCCATGTAATTAACTTCGTATTTTGATCAAAGCAAATATAAATTTAGAAGGCATGTCGTTGATATTACTGAGAAAATGAGAGCATTTGAAATTTAGCTTGAAACTGTGGAATTAATTAAAATACAGAAATAGAACATAATAAAGTATTCGGAGAATATATCCTCTCATGTGGGAACTGTGAATGGAACAGAATTTAATTAAATATTTGCACGAGCAATGTATTAAGGCAGATCAAATATAAACGGGAAATATTTCTTTTTAAATTTATTGAATCAATAAAAAATACTGATATACGGATTACTTTTATACATAATGTCCTGCCTTTGATACAGATATTCTCCTTTGAATTGACAAATTTTGATGCCATCCGTATAAAAAGAAGGGCGGGTGCGGAGCTAGTTGCACAAGAACCCTTCTACACTTGCGTCATCATCAAACCGCTGTCCTCCCAGGTCTTGTTTGAATGGTCCAAAAAATGGTAGTCACAACGCGATAAATTTAGACTGTAAGGGGGGTGTTCCAGAGATGTTCAATGCATTTTCTCCAGTTTTTCCCGCGTTAAAAGTGTCATTATGTAGCCTAGCATTATCATGGAGAAGAATGACGTTTCGGATCGGTTGTCGGCGTCACTTGTTTCGAAATGCAGCTTTTGCTTTATCCAAAATGTAACAGTAATAGGCTGCATTAATTCTCCTTTGTTCGTGAAGAAGATCCACCAGCAAAACGCCCGCCGTGTACCAGAAAACGGTTGAAAGCACCTTTCTAGCAGATGGGCATGTTCTGACTTTGACCGGACCTGTGGAAACGTAGAGTCAGACTGAAAAATTCAATACCATAGCCGAGATTTGAACCACGGATCTTCTGCTCTCCGTCCAGCCGCTCTAGCCATTGAGCTACTATGGCCAACGTGCCGATATGACATTAAATTCTACAACTGATTCGTGTTTTTCCCGGTAAACCACTTAAGATTTCTCACAAAAAATGAGAGAACTCCCTAGTGGCGACTTATAACGTGTAAGTACTTTAAGGCCCAGGCTTTATAGCTAACCACTATTTGGTCAATTAATGGAAATTAATTGTTCTTTCACACGAACCGTGTGTATGTTATATTGTGGAAACGTAGAGTCAGACTGAAAAATTCAATGCCATAGCCGGGATTTGAACCACGGATCTTCTGGTCTCCATCATGCCGCTAACCTTTGAGCTACTGTGGCTGACTCTACGTTTCCACAATTTAGCCTACACACGGCCAGTGTGAAAGAACAATTAATTTCCATTAATTTTACCTAATTGTGGTTAACTATAAAGCCCGCGCCTTAAAGTACTTACAGAATAGTAAATCGGCATGTGTTTATGAGAACTTCTAAGTGGTTTACCGGGAAAAACACGAGTCAGTCGTAGAATTTAATGTCATATCGGCACGTTGGCCATAGTAGCTCAATGGTTAGAGCGGCTGAACGGAAACAAGAAGATCCGTAGTTCAAATCTCGGGTATAGCATTGAATTTTTCAGTCTGACTCTACGTTTCCACAATTTATCCTACACACAATTAATTTCCTTTGACCGGACCTGCTTCGTCTCTTCGTTGCCACCCCATGCTTGCTTGCTTTGACTCCGAGATGTAATGATGCTATTCAAGAAATCTTCTCCCTCCCCCTCCTCGTGGCGATGCAGGTGTTTCTGACAAACTTCGTAACATTTTTGTTCCTTTTATAGGAGACGAGGAACCCAACCAACAAAGAATTCTAGGTGCCACCCCGCCTTAGATAAGAGTCTTGTCTGGACCTTGCTCACCTCAGGGTCAAACTTCCCAGAGTAAAGACAGAGGGACCCAATCGCCTTCAGGAGTGCATTAGCTCATGCAATGGCTCCTCACCGGGACTGAACTTTATCAGCGGATACGAATACAGTCCTATATGATAACCAGGGGCTGGGAGTTAGGCGTTACCCAGTCACCCCTGCGCTCCTCCTCGCTAGGTATCCACCAGACTTCTGTTCAGGGATGTTAGGGTCAAACCGGAAGTGGATCGAAGTTGTTTGGGCGTTTAGCAATATCTCTCCCGCCACTCAGAGGCACCCAAATAGAGAGATTTGGCTTGGGACCCCGGGATCACCAATCTCTAAGCTACCTCAGTAGCTCAGCCTATATTTTATTTAGATGGAAACTTCCATTGGCAGGTCAGGTCAACGGACATCCCACTCTACTGTGTTTCGGAAACAGTCCACCACGAGACCTAGTTTCGGAGACTGGCTGCCACCCCACCACAGATTCACTTAGAGCATATTATCCTGCCATGATTCACTGAGACACCCTTCGAAAATTTCTACCCTGAAAGAAACCAGCAGATGACAGGTGATATGAAATAATAATGGACATAAAATGAAGGGACAGGAAATTCGGCGAATGTAGTTTACCAACCCAGACTTATCGAACCCAGGCCTACCTAGATGTATGTATGTATTTATTCACTGCAATTGGGTACTACCCGGTGGTAGAGTTAAGAATACAGATCAAATTACAAATATTAGATTTTCAAAAATAACACAATAAACAATACAAAACATGATATTTTAACTTTAGTCACTTGAAACATATCCAATTACTTCTATTTACATATTATATACCATTATAATTTAAACGTTAAACTATAAACCATCTAGATTTTTTTAAATTTCTTCAGCGACAGGGGACAGCCCTGAAATACTGCTACAGGCAATTCATTCCATTCTTCAATGTTTCTATTAACAAAAGAAAACTTTCCTACGTCGGTTCTGTATCTTCTACCCTTAATTTTATACCTATGATCGTTTCGTCCATAATAATCCGGATTATCTAACCTCACACTAACGTCCACCCATGCCCTTACACCAGCATTAGCTTTGAATAATGCTACCAACCTATGCTTTTTACGCCTAATTCTTAATTCCTCCCATTTAGTCTCATCTCCTTTTATAGGCCCAAAAGTACTTGCCTATTTTTATGAATTTTATTGCCCTCTTCCGCATTTTTTCTAATGGATCGATTTGGTTAGCTCTATACGGGTCCCAGCATGCTACTCCATATTCCATAACCGGCCGCACTAAGGCCTTGTAGCCAATTTCCCTGGACCTAAGGCTCCCCTTTTTCAATATTCTCATTACGAAATGTAATGCCTTCCACGCATTCCTAGATGTGGAATTTACTTGTTCGTCTCATCCAGCATTACTTGCCAGGTGCACTCCCAAGTATTTGCAGCTGTCCACCTGTGGAATTTGCACACCTCCCATGTGACAGTTAACAATAATTTTGTCCTTAGTTCTACTAAAAACAATGGGCTTACTTTTCTTGGTATTAATTGACATTTTGTTAGCCGCAGCCCAATTACAGATTTCATTTAAATCATACTGAAGAGCGGTTTCATGCACTGTATTCCGAATTTTATTATAAATGATACAATCGTCTGCAAACAACCTTATCTGGCAGTTAATATTAACAGCAATGTCATTAACAACAACGAGAAACAGTAAGGGTCCTAGTACTGAGCCTTGCGGCACACCGGAACTTACGGTTCCCCTATCGGACAGCTCTTTACCTACTTTAACTTTTTGCGTTCTCCCTTTAAAAAATGTTTAACCCATAATACTACGCGTATGACAATTCCTGTATTAGCTAGCTTACAAATAAGTAAACTATGTGCCACTACATCAAAAGCTTTAGAAAAGTCAATTACCACTGCATCAGTTCTTCCCCCTGCATCTACCTCATCTGCCAAATCTTGAAATAATGAAGTAATTTGACTTTCGCACGAATACCCAGGTCTAAATCCATGTTGCGCTTCATTAAACCACTTTTTATTTTCTAACTCCTCTCGTATATATTCTGCAATTAAATGCTCCATTAATTTACATACTAATGAAGTTAGACTAACTGACCGATAATTATTTATTTCCGTTTTATTACTCCCTTTATAAATCGGAACCATAACAGCTGCTTTCCAGTCTTCCGGTAAGGCACAATTGTTAATTGACATGTTGAACTAGAGCATAAGATAGGGAATCATGGCTTCACCCCCAAGCGTTAATATTTCAGGAGCAGATCTTAAAGGTATTCAAGGATATTTATATTCCCATTTGTTTTATTTATTCCCATTTTATTTTATTTGAAACTTTTATGTATTCTATACTTCATACAACCAGCCCTTTGCTGGTTAAGGAAATGCTGGGTTTCAATTACAGAGGTTGTTTGGTAAGAAAGAGTGATTTTCTACAAGTTCCCTTGTGAACTAAATACTTCATACTCCATGGAGTATTCCCTTGTGAGCAATCAAGTCCCAGATTCCGTGACCGCGAAAACTGAAGCGCCAGTGCTTCATTCATGCATATGTACATATGTAGAACAAGGTTCCGAGAGTCGCTGACTGGTTCACAACCTGTTGACAGGATCGTCGACTGCGCCTGCGCATCTGTTGCTGACCCGCGGCAGTGGCGGAACGTTGAGCCTTCCCTATCAGCCCCTGTCAAATGCCATGCCGTATCGATCCTGCCTGGGTCATACCGCGCCAACACCAGATCATCCAATACATCATTCTCCTTCAGCCATGTGTGTAAATTAAGTTGCGTACCAGCCTTTAGGCATCTAAGGCTTTTGAATTAGTTTTCCACGTCACTAACTTCATGGCCATATTAAACAGTCCATTGAAGTGAGCTTAACATGCTAAAGGCTTTACAGGTTTTTTTTTTTTTTTTTTTCATTTTAAAACACTTCTTTCTAGGAATTTTAGTTACAAAAACGGTTTCAGTATCCAAACCATTTAGGAACTTAACTTATGACCGATTTCAGCAACAGATGTTAAGACTTAACACGGGTTTAACAATAGTTATAACAAAAATTGCATCACACCAACAAGTATTAACTTAACACTCGTGTTAAATCTCTTGTTAAACTAACAAGTCAAATCTCTGATGTTATGTCCTTAATAATTGTAAATAGTCAAGATGGCGAGCATGAACGCAGCTGCTGATGTCGATTTGCTATATTTAAGACAGTCTAAATGGCATTCGCAATAGAGTACAGCCTATGAGGAAAAATTATTTTGAGGAGCTATCAGAAAAAATCTTCTACAGAGTTATAGACTGTCCAGATAAGTTGCTATGAAGGTTACTGCGAAAGTACAAGACAGGTTGGCCGCGCCGTGGCTCAGTGGTTAGACCGCTTGGCTCTCACCAAGGCGGCCCGGGTTCGATTCCAGGCGACCGCAAAGTGAGATTTGTGGTGGACAACACGGCGCTGGGGCGGGTTTTCTCCAGGATCTCCGGTTTCCCCCGCCTTCTCATTCCACCGGTGCTCTATCTTCATCTCATGTATCATCAGTGTCATCGCCTGCGGTGCCGTATGTAGTAAAAGCAGGCGTTAAACACTACACATTTCATTTCACTTTTTACAAGACAGGTTAGACCATGCATCGAAAGTAATATGCCGGTCTCGCCTTTGCTTCAAGTATTAATTACTTTCGATTTTATAGTTCACTAAATCATGTGGACAATACACTGTCTACCTCCCTTCTTGAAACGTTCAAGTCACTTGTCACTTGTCCTTTGCACCTCGTTTTAAATTTACGTAATACTGAAGAAGGTGCTTCGTGTTTCTAGTGGTAACACATACATTTGAATTAAATTCGTTTCCAATTTTTTCCCGCGTGACATATTCTTCTTTTACATTTACAGCATCCGCCCTCCTGTTTTCCACGATATTGTGACTTTGTGGGTTCGTAGAAATAAAAGTCAAATTTTCCGAAATTGTAAATGATCTTTATTTCTTTCGAAATACACTGTTCAATTCTCACGTAACAACATTACATCACATATACACAGTCTTCCAAGGTCGACGACAATAACAAACAGCGTTCAGTTTACAACGTTCCACAGCTGACTCTCGTGTTACAACTACAATCTCGTTACACACAACTGACTCATCACTAGCCATGGCTTCTTTTTATACACCCATTCATGAATTCCAGACTGTTATCGAATTTTCTCTAACATGTCACTAGAAAAGACACGAAGGTTCTAGAATATAACTATATCGGTGCCGGCAAGTCTTTCACCTCTGTGATAAACTATCCGTCTCTTGTTTATCGGCGCTTATCTTGTTTAACGTTAATTGTTGGCTCTTTGTGAGCGTTAGCCGCCTATCAGTTCCTTTCTGTACGCTAGCCGCGCGATCGTTAATAACGGCTCACGACATTATTTTAAGAAGCTATCAGAAGAACATTTTCTAGAGTTATAGACTGTCCAAACAAGTTGCTATGAAGGTTACTGCGGAAGTACAAGAGAGGTTAGAACATGTATGGAAAGGAATGTGCCGATCTCGCCTTTGCTTCAAGTATTAATAGCTTTTCGATTTTATAATTCACTGAATTATGTGGATAATACACTCTCACTTCACGTCTTGAAACGTTCAAGTCACTCGTCATTTGTCCTTCGCTCTTCGTTTTAAATTTAAGTAATACTGAGTTAGAACATGCATCGAAAGGAATATGCCGATATCGCCTTTGTTTAAAGTATTAATAACTTTGTGATTTTATAATTCACTGAATTATGTGGATAATACACTGTCCACCTCCCGTCTTGAAACGCTCAAGTCACTCGTTACTTTTCCTTCGCTCTTCATTTTAAATTTACGTAATATTCAGTTAGAACATGTATCGAAAGGAATATGCCGAACTAGCCTTTGCTTAAAGTATTAATAACTTTGAGATTTTATAATTCACTGAATTGTGTGGATAATACACAGACCTCCTCCCGTCTTGAAACGTTCATGCCACTCGTCACTTGACCTTCGCTCTTCGTTTTAAATTTACGTAATACTGAGTTAGAACATGCATCGAAAGGAATATGCCGATCTCCCCTTTGTTTAAAGTTTTAATAACTTTTCGATTTTATAATTCACTGATTTCTGTGGATAAACACTGTCCACCTCCCGTCTTGAAACGTTCATGTCACTCGTCACTTGTCCTTCGCTCTTCGTTTTAAATTTACGTAATACTGAAAATGTTTCGTGTTTCTACTAATGACACATACATTTGAATTAAATTCGTTTCCAATTTTTTCCCACGTGACATCTTTCTCTCTTACATTCACTGCATCCGTCCTCCTGTTTTCCACGATATCCTTATACTTCGTCACCAATTTAGTTAACAATTCTTTCTCCATCGATGAGAAATTTCTTTCACGGCTTTTGCTTATTGTTTATCCGCCATTTTTGCCCGCCTCGGTAGCGTGGAGGTAGAGTGTCTGCCTCACGTTCAAGAGGTCCCGAGTTGGAATCTCGGTCAGGGTGAGCTAACTTGATAAGTTTTTTCCGGGATTTTCCCTTATCCTGAAAGACGAATGTCGGGTAACTCTAAGCTCTATGGACTCTGGGCTCAGATGATCATCATTTCACCTATTTTCATTCATCGTCCGATATGACTTAACGTTGGAGGACGTAAAAAACTGCCATTTTTTAGCTATGTGCAGACGAAATTGAAAACAAAAGCGTATCGCAGTACGCTCAGAAAATAATACGACTGATCCATAGCTTCCTATAACTGTGATATTTACAAGTTTCTTGGCGTTAACACGTGTTTGTTAACATTTTCAGAAAACAGGTTGGTGAAATGCAAGAAATTTAACAGCATTGTTAGTGCTCTTACAATTGTTACGTTACATTTGTTAACGCCGAATTTAGCATCTGTTGGTGAAATCGGACATTAATCTTTTAGAATCTTAAAATGTTGGAATAATTCAATGCCTTAGCCGGGATTTAAACCATGGATCTGTCGGTTTCCGTTCAGCTGCTGTTAATCATTGAGCTACCATGGCCAACGTGTCAGCATGACATTAAATTCTCCAAATGAATCGTATTTTCCTTGGCAACATTTTACATTAAACATTTCAATCAAGAACACCAAAACAATCTTGGGTAAAAGTGATAAGGAAACCATTCATCATCATCATGATCATCATCATCCTTATAATCATCCTTCAAGCTTTAGGCATTGCTGCCTGTTGTAGTCTACATAATGTATTTTACTGGTTCCACCGTTTTCTTGGTCTTCCAATGCTCCTCTTTCCTACTAAGCTATAGTTCATAGAAAAGAGAGGTGATCTTTCTTTCTCCATGTTTTGTACATGGGTTACCTATTGACTTCTATATTCTTGTACTCTGTCATTCAGGTCGAATATCTCTGGCTGTTCACGTATATATTCATTTCGTTTGTGGTCGTTCTTTCTATATCCCGCAATGTTTCTTAGAAGTTTCATTTTATTTGCCTGAAGTTTTCTTTTATCTTTTTCAGTTATGATCCATACTTCGTTTCCATGTAGTATTTTAGTTACTCATATTACTTTGTAAAATTTTAGAATGATGTCTTTACTTGCTTTATTTTTTAGACTTCTTTTTATTGTTCCATTTATATAGTTGAAGGTCTCTTACTTTTTAATTATGTCTGTTTGTTTCTTATATGACATGTAATAACCCAAGTATTTCAAGTCGTCTACCTGTTCTATATTATTATTTTCTATTAGAATTTTTAGATCTAATACTCTCTTTACTTTTAAAATCCATCATTTTACTTCTATTTAGAGATATAGTTATATTAAACTCTTTTAAAATTTTGTTTAGCTCTTGTATTGCCCTCTGAAAATTGTTTTCTGAGTTAGACATAAGTTGGTCATCTGTGAATATAAGGGTTGTTAGAAAGTTCGAAGTTCAAAGTACGAAATCTTTCTTTAGCAAATATTTAACTTATTAGGATAATGCCCCATGTATATTTTTTATTTATCCAGATTTATTGAACTCTATTTTACACAGTGGTATATTAGGGTTAGAGTTGATACATAAAAACATACAATTTTAACAAAAATATTTTAAATACTAGAAGGAAGAAATGATGTTATAGTCTAATGCATATTAATTTAAACTATTTCAGACGTTTAAACAATGAGTTTATAAACATCATGATGTACTTATACTGTTGTGGCTTCATTAGCAAAGATGTGAGCGGAGCAGAAAATTCAGTTCCTAGAGAGTCTAGCTTGAATATTAATTCTTGCCTTTCTCTCCAGAAAATGGGACAACAGTAAAGGAGATGTACCACAGTTTGAAATTCTTCACCACACATGCACTCGGGGTTGGATGTTAAGTGAAAGCGTGATAAGTATTCACCAAATTTACCATGTCCACTTTAAATTGTGTCAAAACAAAATTTGGTACAAGAGTTTCACATTTTCCCGTGTCATATACACTAGGGAAAAATATTGTTTTTGTTAAATTTCCATTTGGAGTTGTTAGCCATTGTTGGTTCCATTCTTCAAGAATATGTTGATGTATTATTCTCCTTACATTAGAAATAGGACATAAAGAGTATTTAAGTTTGAATTTATGAGTCACTATGTTTACACTCAGTCTTCACTTACTTGTTGTTGTATAATTGAAACGTTTTCAAGATCATTCGATCTCATCCTCAGCAGTTTGGTGACTAAATGAACCTCCCTCTTCTTCCACTACTACGGAGCTCCGATCACTCTGCCATCTGATGTTAGGGGCACTAAGTTTTAATACTTCATTTAATGCTGGGATTTCAAAATTTATAACTTTATCACGGTTTTTGTTTATGAATATTTTTTCCCAAATATCCAATTCTATGGGTGTACTTAAAGATTTTAACAGTTTAATGTTGTGGCCAATGTTGTGGTTTTCTGTCCAAAAATGGTGTGAAACTGCAGATTTTTCTGTTTGTTTCAACTTAATGTTCCTCTGGTGTTCTTTTTGCCTGGTTAACAAGTTTCTCTTAGTTTTTCCTATGTAGCTTTTTTCACAGGTTTCACAATTAATCTGATAAATTCCTGATTTCAAATTGTTGGGGATTGTATTTTTCAGTGGTTTATTTAGCAGGTTCCTCAGACTGAATTTGTTTTGGGGTGCTAGTTTTAAGTTTAGTCTTTTGAAGATTCGTTCAAATTTTCTAAAAGCCCATGGATGGTAGGTGAATTTTCTATATTGCCAATTTGTGTTATTAAGTGGTGTGAGAGTGGTATTTTTTTATCTTATCTTCAGTTTTTCTTTCCTCTTCATCATGTTCCTTATGATGGCTGGGTTGAATCTATAGCGGTATTAAATGGATTCAACCCAGCCATCATAAGGAACATGATGAAGAGGAAAGAAAAACTGAAGATAAGATAAAAAATACCACTCTCACACCACTTAATAACACAAATTGGCAATATAGAAAATTCACCTACCATCCATGGGCTTTTAGAAAATTTGAACGAATCTTCAGAAGACTAAACTTAAAACTAGCACCCCAAAACAAATTCAGTCTGAGAAACCTGCTAAATAAACCACTGAAAAATACAATCCCCAACAATTTGAAATCAGGAATTTATCAGATTAATTGTGAAACCTGTGAAAAAAGCTACATAGGAAAAACTAAGAGAAACTTGTTAACCAGGCAAAAAGAACACCAGAGGAACATTAAGTTGAAACAAACAGAAAAATCTGCAGTTTCACACCATTTTTGGACAGAAAACCACAACATTGGCCACAACATTAAACTGTTAAAATCTTTAAGTACACCCATAGAATTGGATATTTGGGAAAAAATATTCATAAACAAAAACCGTGATAAAGTTATAAATTTTGAAATCCCGGCAATAAATGAAGTATTAAAACTTAGTGCCCCTAACACCAGATGGCAGAGTGATCGGAGCTCCGTAGTAGTGGAAGAAGAGGGAGGTTCATTTAGTCACCAAACTGCTGAGGATGAGATCGAATGATCTTGAAAACGTTTCAATTATACAACAAGTAAGTGAAGACTGAGTGTAAACATAGTGACTCATAAATTCAAACTTAAATATGAAGAACACTTCACTGTTAATAATGCTTCTGCTTTTAATATTCATAAAGAGTATGTCACAAGCAATCAGCTCTCTCGTTACCTAAAATTCCGCTGTGTCCTTTAAGCCATCCCATGCAAATATGTCCTGGATGGTTGTGAAGCAAGGTTCTGATTTCATGTGCTAATGAATTTAAATTGTATTTATCATTAATAGCGAGTAGAGCTGATTGTGAATCACTAAGAATACGGACACTGTTCCCATTAACAGTACACCATTTTATAGCTTCTTTAATTGCTAAGAGCTCCGACTGGAATACAGAACATTCAGGTGACAATTTAAACATGGAGTGAGTTAGTTCCGTTTGGTTTTCATAAACAACAAAAGCACACCCTACTGCACATATATTATCTTTAAATTGGTAACGCGAACCGTCTATATATACGTAATAATCATGTATATAATTTGGATTCTTAACCTATTTAAACGTATCTTTCATTTTTCTTGTTAAATAACACAAAAAGTAAGGCGAAATAAAACGGAGATTTATATTTACAAGTGTAAGGTAATATTTCCGCATCACTAGCTAGAGGTATTATAGGTCAATATGACTCAATAAATTTATTTAAGTTTTTTGTCCTGTTCAGGTGCAAGATGAAATCCCAAAGCTTGTTACAGTATGATAATCCGGATAGCCAGTTTAGGTGTGCTTTGATAAGTACGAATTGCATCCGGTTCCGGAGGGAATAGTCACAAATTTGCACATAATTCTACGCGCATCACCCAAAGGGAAATCTCTGACACGAATATACGGCGTACTACCCTCAAGCTATTCACTGAAATAAACACGTGTATTTGTTACGTAGAAAATGAAACTGGCTACAGTGAAGCAATGAATATAACATAAATACTAAAATGTTTAACAAAATCTTCACTTATCTTAAGAAAATGATGTCAATTTTTCTTTTTAGTTGAGATAGATTTCACAAAAAAATTGCTTGCTTCGTCAGTCCATCAACAGACTTTGTCGTCAAGGATTTCGGTTACTGCAATATCACTGAGTATTCGTTTTTTTTTTTTTTTTTTTGGAATATACGTCCTCCAAAGTTAAGTCATATCGGACGATGAATGGAATGGGTGAAATGATACTCAAATGAGCACAGAGTTCGTAGGGCTTACAGTTACCCGACATTTGTTGTTCAGGATAAGGAAAAACTCCGGAAAAACCTTATCCAGGTAACTCACCCTGACCGAGGTTAGAACTCGGGACCTCTTGAACGTGAGACAGACTCGCTACCACCACGCTACCAAGGCGGGCGTACTCGACTTGATTCTCAAGTTCTTGTATAGTGCATGGAATATTGACCTACTTTCTGTTTTAAATCCCGCTACACAGAAAAATATTATTTTTTCTGGACTCTGTACCACACAGTTGTAAACAAGATATTTCCGACAAGATATTAGAACACTTGGTCAGTCCGCAGTGTGGTGGGCCTTCCGAGAGGTTTTCGTCGAGTGATGTAGCATGTAATTACATTTGAAATGGTACGCATTGCACGTAATACCGTGCGTTTCCTGAGCGACCGGACCGTCTCGCAGCGCCACCGTAATGGGTGAGGGCTGGCACGCTCTCCGCCAGAATTACGCCTAAATGACCGGCAGGTAACGTGTACGGAAATCTAACTACTGTACTAACTTACATTGGGCTTACTTTAAATTACAATAGATGTTGAAAATGATGACCTTCAACGCAAATACATCCCCTAAACTTCCGAAAACAGTTCTGGTTCACTCGAAGAAGTTCATATTGCCTGATTGTATATATCTCGTGATGTTGTCTTTAAATTCTTGTAACGTGTGCAGGTTGGATGTGTACATTTTATTCTTTAACGTTCCTCATAAATAAAAATCACATGAAGATAGGTTAGGGGAGGGAGATAGCCACAATCATCGACTAATTATTCTGTCACCATACACACTTCGCAGTTTAGGTATATAATTCGCAGCAATGTACGCTGGGGCTGACTGTTGCTGAAAACACCCACACTATCCTTCATCTTTTTTAGAGGCGGAAAAGGATGATTTAAATTGTAATTTATATAAACGTATTGTCGCGAAGCCGTTGTCTACGATAGCGCGGCTAGTGTGCACAAAGGGCCGGCAAAAAAGATAACTGAGATGCAGGACTTGCCGGCATAGATTAAGTTACGCTTTTGGAAGGTGATAGATTATTCTGTTTCTTTATTGTTCCGGAAATATCTAGAATTTATGAATGAGATATATATATATATATATATATATGAGATTGTGACACGCCAGCGGACAGTTGTAAAACTAGAGTGAGTCATGAACAGATGTTGTGTAACAAGAGATTAGTAAGCAGTAAACAACTGTAGAGTGTTGTAACGAGAGTTGATGTAATCAGAACGCTGTTTGTACTGTCATCGACCTTTTTTTAATTTATGTCCTCCAAAGATAAGTCATATCGGACGATGAATGAAATAGGTGAAATGATGCTCAAATGAATCCAGGGTCCATAGAGCTTAGAGTTACCCGACATTCGTCTTTTAGGATAAGGTAAAACCCCGGATAAAACTTATCTAGGTAACTCACCCTAACCGAGATTCGAACTCGGGACCTCTTGTACGTGAGGCAGACACGCTACCATCTACGCTACCGAGGCGGGTTCATCGACTTTGGGAGACTGTGTGTAAGTGACGTAATGTTGTTACGTGAGAAGTGAACATTGTATTTCTACGGAAATAAAGAACATTTGGAATATCTGTAACTCGGACTTTTAATTCTACGAACCCAAAAAGCCCTCCTTGGTAGCGTAGATGGTAGCGTGTCTGCCTCACGTTCAAGAGGTCCCGAGTTCGAATCTCAGTCAGGGTGAGTTACCTAGATAAGGTTTTTCCGGGGTTTTCCCTTATCCTTCAAGGCGAATGTCGGGTAACTCTAAGCTCCATGGACCCTGGACTCATCTGAGCATCATTTCACCCAATTCATTCACCGTCCGATTTGACTTAACGTTGGAGGACATAAATTGCAAAAAAAAAAAAAAAAAAAAAAAAAAAAAAAAAAAAAAAAACAAAGTCGCAGTATGAATCAACTGTTGTGCGCACTTACTGCACACCAAACCCCAACTTTTGCAGCGTGGCAAACACGCACGCAGAACTCATTACCTCACCACAGATCCAACTCGACTGACACTGCAGTAGTATGGAGCTACTATCTGGCGGTAGGCGCGCTACTCGTCACCCAGCACAACACCGCCGCGAAGCGGTCTGGTCGCTCAGGCAACGCATGGTATTATACTATCATGGATGATTTACGATAAAAAATGAAATATTACAGGAAAATAAGTAGCCCTCCGCAGTACATTCCCTTCTTTAGCTTTTAAAGGTCTTCGTGATTGCAAGGTGAAATCAAATTGCTCTCAGTTCGTTTTAATTGTTAGTTAAAGTACTTTTCTGCACTAAGTGTGTGTAGATTAAATTAACTTTACTAACGTAACCCGTAGATTGGTAAGGCAAAGATACATATAACGAAGGGAATTGAGGCAGAGCACCTCATGTAGGCCTCTGTGGCCCTCCGTACTTCCTACACGACCACCAGAAGGGAAGGACGGGAAAGAGACCCGTTTGGCAACCAGATTGAAAATGTGAGCGGGTTCCTTAACGTTTACGGATTGAATTCATTTGCTGTAATTCTCAAACTCGCTTACAACGCCAGAATCCTCCTGTGTCTCAGGAGAGCCGAGAATTTGCCTTCAGATCCTGCAATACTCTGAAATATGACGATGGCTTGAAATTCGTAGAAAAAGAGGAATCACCTCACCACTGGTCTATCACTGGAAAACATCCACTGGCGGGAATCAAAACTGTACATTTCGGATCCGAACATAACACATTACCCCGGAGCTATCACGTTCTGTTACGTAGACACTATTTACCACCTATACTAGTCATATCAGCGCTTTTTTGTGCACATGGTAATTAAATTGAAGTGCTTTTTCAATTTCCAGTATAATGTAGCCTTTCATTTTGAGCAATGAATTATTAACGTCATTTTAAATATCGTTGGATTAATATTACATCAGTTTTATAGCTTTTTCCTGCGAACTAGAACAAAAACGGGGACTGTAGAATACCGTAAATGAATGTTCCATTCTGATAACATTTCCACTCTGAGAGGACACCTCCGGCGGTTGAGGTTAAGTAATGAAACAAATGCCTACTTTCCAATTTTTATATTTTTTTTTTTACACAGGTCGCATAGCAATGCTTTCTGCTGTGTCAAGCTAAATAACGAGGAAGAGCGGGGAACGTTACGACCTTTTGTACCAGAGCTTGAGGCATTGTGGGTAACATTCTCTGAAAACTGAACATGTTGCACTTTCATTGTTTTCTGTATCCTTGCACAGACTATTCTTACACTTATTACTGGTTTCCTGCGCACATACACATATACGACGGGGTGTTGTAACGTTTTAATTATTACCCTTTAAAAATGTGACATTGTTTTGTCAACTGCAACTTGAGATGAATGAGCTGGTGTATTGTCAGACAGAAGACGAACAACTTTGGAGAGCATACCACGTCGTTTCTTAATCAGAGTTGCTTGTAACTTGTCCAGAAGATTGCAGCAGTATCTGCCAGTAATGGTTTGACCCTTGGCAAATAATCTGTAAGGATGACTCCACTACAGTCCCAGAGAACTGAAAGCATCACCTTCTCAGCTGACTTTTGCACATTTGCCTTTTTGGGAGGAGGGAAATCGACATGTTTCCACCCCATGCTCATGGTTTTTGTCTCTGGATCATACTGATAGATCAAGGATACATCCATAGTTACCAGACCATCAAAAATTATTTTCATCTTGTTCCAACAGCATCAGCGTCTGCCTTGAAAGGTCATACCGTGTTTGGTTTCGGAAAGGGGTCAGCAAACGTGGAACCCACGTGGAACCCTTAGACATGTGCAGTTCGTCACGAATAATTTTCCACACACTACCATAACTAAGATGTGTCTCATTCATGATCAGTTGGATGGTTGCTCGTCTGACTTCCAGTATTAAACACTCCACTTTCTTCACTGTGACAGCTGACGGTCTACCAGCTCTTGGCTCATCTGTCACGGATATGCGGCCAGTTTGAAAATTCCTTTTCTACCTCACAATAGTGTCATACGATGGATAATTATTTCCATAAACAGACCTCATCTCATCATGTATTTCCCGGGCAGTTTTGCCCTTCAAATGCAGGAACTTGATCACACTACGAGCCTCGATTTTCTCCATCTTACACCTCAGTCCCTTCTGGCACTCACTGTAAAGGAACAAAAGGACTCAAATCACTGAAATTGCCAACATGATCTCCCGAGGGATCAATGATGACACTGAAAAATTTTCATCCCTCCAGCCTAAAAACTACCGGACGATAGTTAAAACTGTTCGACACACACACACACACACACACACACACACACACACACACACACACACACACACACACACACACACACACACACACACACATGGGGGGAAAGTCGTATGGTATGGGATACCTTAGGTCTTTCTTAAATTAGTAATTTCTAATATTGAAAATAAATAAGCAATTGTCATTTTAGAAACCTTCTATTCCATATTAAAACACTTACTAAATTATACTCTTGAAATAAAATTATAACAGAACATATTGTCACCCGAACTTCAGAATTCCCGATAGAACCGGCCGGCAGTAGGGCCAGACTGGAAGCATTCAGGCCAAGCCTACACATTTATCTCGTGTCACTCACTGAAGGAATGATTAGGAGAGCGGCACGAGCCCTGTACCGCCTCTTTCCCCTCCAACCAGACGTCTGGAAACCTCGGAATAATTGTGCGCGCCGCGAACCTTTCAGAAACGGCGATCTTCCCTATATAAAGCCTGCAGTTGGCGAGTCAGTTCAGTTCTTGGTGAGCAGCCGTGAGGAGCGCCGTGTGAGTGAACGAACCGGAAGGCTGTCTACGTGCATCAGGGGAGTTGATGTAATTGTGAGTGTAGAGTGGACCTGTGACAAACGAACTAACGAGTTGTAACTGTGTGCGCTACGTAGTTTTGTGTAATCGGCAAGTGCTCCAACTGTAATTCGGTGGAAATAAAGAACATTTTAAGTCTGTGCAATTGGACTTTTAATTTCACGAACCCACAAAGTCACAATATTTAATGTTAAGGTGTCACTGAACTTTTTGAATGTTTAATATATGAGTGTGTTATTCGACAATAATTGGTTTTATCACATAATACATTTCTGGTTTGCAGTTTAAGTTTATTTTTCTTAGAAATAATCACACTTTGTACAATAAGATATTCCTTTCAAGTTTAGCGCAATTTTCGTTAGCCCAAATTTGCAATATGCAAAATGAATATAGGCTTCCATGAACTGTTCTCCACAAATAATACTTTAATTTTTTTATTTTTAACCTATTTCATTCTGGAAAAATTATTCCCCTTATAATTTTGGACTTCATTGTAATTTTACCGATCTTTAGCTTGGGCTTTTTTTTTCTCTTTCTTCCAAACATGTCCGCAATGGACTTTATATGGAGCTGAAATCAATATTTTCTCCCTTCTCGACGCTCTTATCAAATTTTGAATTCTATACTGCTATTGGTGGGAAGTTTAGAGATTCTGGAATAATAATTTGCTCCTTCTTTTATTTATAGATAATACCATTGCGTTCTTCCTAATTTCCCCTTTTTTAACTAGAAATGACAGACTAATTACCTATTACAGAAATAGACCAAATTGTTCCTCAGTAATCCAATAAGATCATACGAGATTCATACATATATTTTTATTGTTTCAATTTATTTAGTTTGGTAATGTTTTCACTAAAAATGTTTACACACATCACGCTTTTGCTGTCCGAAACCAGCCGCCATTTTGTTCTCCAAAGCCAGCCGAAAAGCGCTTAAGAAGAAACAAATGGCCTACGTTTTGCGTGTTTGAATTAAAGTTGCATCAATCCCACAATTTATACAATACGAGATAATGTATTGGGTTATCTCATTTTAATTTTGTTGTTTTGGAGAATTAACTGAGTGTCTTTGGTTTGGCAATGCTATTTACCTGATCTAGTGTTGCGTACATTGCCAGTATGTATCAGCCTTCAGTTGTATAAGCACACACAAAATAGATATCAAGTTTCAACTTGTCTTTTTAAAACAAAGGTGAAACAAGATTATAAGGTGGCTGCCAGACCTCGAAGATTGTGCGAAGTGGAAGGAGGCGGTGTCATTAATGGGCATGTGGTACAGCGACGGTTCCAAAGTTTCAACAATGGAGACGAAAACACTGAAGATTTTCCACATAATAGAAAACCTAAGTATGGAATATTCAGGATTGGAAACGAGATCTACCCGAAGATCCGAAAACCCTGGCCTCTATCTACCCGGGAGCGATGGAAACTCCGGTGGTTTATCCATAGGGTAATACCTGGAGTCTAAAAAGCCCTCCCATCGGCAGTTAAGTTAAGTGCAGAGGTTCTACTCCCATTAGTCCTGGACCCGGGCCTCCTTCTACCCGGGAGCGATGGATAATCCGGGGCTCTTTCCATAGGGCACTACCTGATTTCTTAAAAAGCCCCCCACTTCACTGAGCACAACGTCAAGACGGGATGGAAGTAGATATGCCACTTACGCGCGTCAACCCCGCAGGGAAGACTACCGAAAACCTCGGTGGGGCCACCTGGTGATCTAGTTCACCTTCTACTAGCTCTGCAGGCTAGTACCCGGGACCTTTTAGGCAATCCTCTGCTCCCTCCGGGCGGCCGTAGCCTGGTCGGAGGTACACAATTCCCCGTGGGTGTCGGGAACACACTGCCCCCTTGAGTCCAAACCAATCCGAACAACTCCCCGACGGGAGGGGCTCGGCAGTTCGGCCCGAGGTTCCTCTATTAACGTCTGAGATACCACGACTGCTAAGGGTCCGCGGCTCCCGCACCACGGCAGCTGAAGGGGACGGATCCCCTCCCCTAAAACACCAGGACGGGTGGAAGTGAATACGCCACTTTCGCGCGTCAACCCCGTAGGGAAGACTAATAAATAACCTCAGTGGTGCCACCTGGTAATCTAGCACACCTTCTACTAGCTCTTAAGCTAGTACCCGGGACATTTTAGGCAACCCTCTGCCCCCTCCAGGTGGTCAAAGCCTGGCCGGAGGTACCCGATCTCTCACGGGTGTCGGGAACACAATGCCCCTCGAGTCCAGCCCAATCCAGACAACTGTCATTCGGGAGGGGTTCGAATGTTCGGCCCGAGTTTCCTCTGGTAACGTCAGGGATACCACGAGTGCTAAGGGTCCGCAGCACTCTCATCAAAGCTGAAGGGAACGCATCGCCTTCCCTAGGGGAAAATTGAAGATATAAACTAAGTTTTGCGGGAAAATTCTTAGAAATGTACCCGTAGACTTTCTGAAGGACATGCTGCATCAAAATATACCATACATGGCCACATTAAGACACTTGAAACATCATACAGAAGCTGCAGATCCGTACCTCATGAATTGACAGCTCAACAGGCTGAACGTATAGTGGATATCTGCCGTCAGCTTGTCCGTAATCCCATAGATGATAAGGTGGCAAGAAAAATATAAATTGTGATGAAAAACGTGCCCATTACTGATACTCTGACGCCTCGAAACAGTGGCTTGTTCCCTGCCAAAATACCAATCGTTAAAATAATCAGTTCGGTCCCACGGTAATGTTTCATATCGGGTGTGTCTGAACTGGAACGTGTTCATGAAATTTCAAGATGGAGATACCAAGCATTAATTAACCGAAATAAAGTTCTATTGCAACAGGACAATGCAACACCCTAACTGCACGTACAACCACGTAATTGGAACAGTTGAACTGCTACTACACCCAGCATACAGCCCTGATCTCGCACCATCAGATTATCATATTTTCCGATCCATGGCCCATTTCCTACGTGGAAGAAATTTTGATAACATTGAAGCAGTGCAAGTGGGTGTCACCGAATTCTCCGCATTAAAGCCCGGAGAGTGGTAGCATCGTGGGATAATAAACCTCACTGAACGATGGTTAAATACCATAGAATCTAATGGTCTATACTTTGAAATTTAGTTAATTTGAAATACGTGGGCTGATCAACAAAGAGTGAGACTGATTTCTTCATAGACGTTTATTACTGCAATTCAATGTTTACATGACATTTCTTCAAAATGGTCCCTTCTTACTTCCATGCACTTTTTATAGCACCTCTGCGAGTCCTTGAACACGTGCTGCAGACCATTCCTTGTCAGGTCCTTGAGAATCACCTCAATTTTCCTGAGCACTGCTTCAGAGTTCTCAAATCGAATACCTCTCAGCTTTGCCTTTAGTGATGGTAATAAAATAAAGTCACAGGGTGAAAGTAAGGGACTATAAGGTGGATGTGGTACACAGGTAATGTTGAATCGAGCCAGAAACTACATTACTTGATTTGCGACGTGAGGCTGTGCATTGTCATGATAAATTCGCCACCCAGTCCGAGAAAGCTCGGTCGTTTCTTTGCAATGTGCTTCCTCAGTGTAGCTAATACTGACGTGTAGTATACTCCTGTAACAGTAGTGTGAGGGGGAACCTCATGCTGGTAAATCATTCCATTACAGTAAAAAAATGTAATCACTATTACTTTCCCTGCAGATGGAACAACTTTTGCCTTTTTTGGTGTTGGAGAACCTGGCAAGTTCCACAATATGCTGGCTTGTTTTCCTTCAGGATAATAACTTATAACCGCTGATAATCGAAAATTTTTATTATTTTTATTTTTGCACCTGCATCTAGCCGACAGCATGGAGAGGGATGCTGCCTTGAGGACGGGACTGCCCTTATTAGGGCACTGCCTCAGAGTCGAGGCAAGCAAGTTAGAGCGACACGTCCCCTGTCGGCGATGCTGCAACTATGGCCACTGTGCCTCCACCTGCACCGCTCCACCTAGATGCCACTACTGTGGGACACAGTGCCTCACCGCCGAATGCAGGAAGCATGATCTACGGCACCGACGCAGATACTACGACACCTTCAATGGTGTAGGCCATTTTACAGGTCAGGCGCAGTGCCCTTGCTACTCGAGAACGAGGCTTCAAGTACAACGCAGCACACCAGCGACCAGGGAGGAAGATGCTCCACGCTTACTATCTACCGTAGCAGCAGCTGCCTTCTTTCCCGAAGAATGCCTGAGGGAAGCCCTGCAGGATCTTCGGACAGAGGTACAGATCATTGGAGCCCGTCTTGCCTCGCTTGAGAACGCCATCGCAGCCTTACAGTCCTCCAAGAGGACATCCATCACCTCCACTCCGAGAAGCTCAACATTGCTCCACGTCTGGGCCAACTAGAAGAAACAGTCACCACAAGCATCACAGAACGCCACTCAGAACAGATCAAACATCTCTCGAAGTTAATAGCAATCGCCCAGCGCTCTGCCGGCACCACAACTGACCTCCAGACCCAACTACACCTTCTCCAACAACAGCTTCATCAACTCAACAGCACTGACCAGTCATCTTCTGTGAAGCGGAATCTGTCACGCTTGGAGGAGAGTCATTCACATACAGGCGCCAAACTCGACCAGCTTCTAGAGTTCAACCAACAGCTCCGCAGCATGTTTGAGCAGCAGATACAAGCCCAGGCGGGCAACTTTAATGTCTCTCTACGCGAACGCGTACGAAGACTACACGGACTCAACAGCTCCCAGCAATAAAAGAACTACACTGAAATACCAAAACGATGTACGCCCAATCCCCTTCGTACCATGCTCAGGACCTCGGTCGTGGTCATGGCCAAGGAAAGTAACCCCTACGCGCTCCCGCACAGTGCGGCAGCATATGATGACGATGATGACGGAGGTGCTAATGCGGAACTCTATAATAGGCAGAAATATAACTGCCATCCCAAACTCCATCCTCAAATCTCTCCTTATAATTCATTGTTATTATTAATAAAAAATGAAAAATAAAATAATCGTAATTTAGGGGTATTCGATTTGAGAACTCTGAAGCAGTGCTCAAGAAAAGTGAAGAGATTCTCAAGGACCTGACAAAGAATGGTCTGTAGCACGTGTTTAAGGACGTGTAGAGACGCTATAAAAAGGGCATTAAAGTAGAAGGGAATTAATTTGAAAAATATCATGTAAACATTAAATTGTAGTAGTAAACATCTGTGGAAAAATTTATCTGAAGGACTTGTCATGTTTAAATGTAACCGTTTTTTAAGTGGACACCAATTTTTTGCTTGTAATGGTGGTTACATCATCCACTCACTTTAACCCCCAGTATGTCTGGATTGCCACACCAGTCTTTGGTTAATGGGTCCATCGGACCTGGCCGGGAGGAGTTTTAAAGTCCATCGGCTTTTCCCACAAGTACCAATTGTGGAACATTTGTACGCCGTGACAGGCCAGCGTAAGAGGTGAAATAGCATTTCCTCTATTTCTGATGTAGTTTATACCGCTAACGCACGGTCCCCAGAGCCTCATTGGTAAAATCAGGTTGCACCACGGGCCGGTTGAGGTTGGAATTTGGATAGGAGAGGATATGGAATGCACGTCACTGTACCTTTCATCCTACCTGCCGGACATACTACACAGCAATATTGGAGAGCTAATGGCTTCATTGCCAAAGCCTAGCATTTGACAACAACAAACAACATCCTTGAAAAAAAAAAAATATCAGCCTCAGTCTTTGTTGATCGGCGCTCGTAATTGTTTTTCTCAAAAAGATTTACTTGTGAGACAATATATACATTGATCATTAATATCGATTAAATATATTTAATCAGAATCGCTCCAGGATCTCCTAAATACGTAGCTACAAAGGAATGGGGATGAGCAATTCATTGGTCTTCATAACTAACGATGGCACTTTAAACTGACAGCAATGCATGACATACAAATTATAGTAATG
The DNA here is from genome assembly GCA_030765055.1 of Mantis religiosa. Classification (NCBI taxonomy): domain Eukaryota; kingdom Metazoa; phylum Arthropoda; class Insecta; order Mantodea; family Mantidae; genus Mantis; species Mantis religiosa. The sequence goes on along the minus strand of CM060955.1, from coordinate 147,752,969 downwards.
TACACAATGGGCTCAAAACAATAGACGAGAGCACGTACCTACTGCTTCCGCAGATTGTGAAATTCTCGTTCCCTTGCCTGTAATATCTGCACGCGATGCTTACCGAGTGACGGCTTCTATTATCTGATATCAGCGGCTCACCACAAGCTTTCATGGTGCGGAGCGTATTAATACCAAAGTGAACATAGTGAACATAATGCGACGTCAGTGCAAAAACCACGTAAGCGAAATCTTAATAGATATTATGTATGTGTTCCTTATAGGCACAGCCATACCGATTATTATCAAATGTGGTACAAGCACAACCTTTGACACTTTTGCTATTCAAAATTCCGCTTCATTTTACCCTATTAATTAATTTTTATAATACTTACAGAATCTTGAAAGCCTATAATGTTTGTTAACGAACTTAGAAATTGACAAAAATTTTCGCTTTGATACAAAATAACAAATACCAGTGAATGCACATAATAAATGAATGAATAATTTACTGTGCATATTCCAAAATTTTACAATTTATAACTTTAGGCTATATTTATTTACCTTTACCTTGTTGATACCTTGACCTACGTGACACCCTGGTCTTCTGCTCTGCCAGGTAGCTGATTCCGAAATTAAGAGATAATATGGATGAAGAATAGTAATGGATTTCAAAGGGATAGTGTTACTTGTTACAACAAATGCAGGAGAAGGTGGTTGAGTCGTGTAACAAAAGACACGGGAGAAACAGAATTCTAAATGGGTAACACTTGACTCTGTTTGAAAAGAATTGTTCTGACCCTATAGTCACAAAGGGATGTTGGAGTGATGAGGGATTATCAAGAGATGAAAGTCACACACGCAGCTGTGTGGGAAGACAGTCCGTGACTGGCGGCCGATTAAGACCGTCCTCTGGTTCTGTCTTAGGCGAAGGCAGACCAGAAGTGATGATAAAAGATATCTGTCGGTTCATACGTGAATAACTTGTATTTGTATTTATTTCTCATCTTTCTTCTACATACAATTTCATTGATACATTGACATTTATAACATTTATTTCACACAGTAACAGAATGACTTATGCACATTTAACATACCCTTTCTACCTGCTTGCCTCGAGTCACGGTCTCAATACACATAAGCCCGGGTTTTCCATGTATTGATGACCCTCCTCTCCCTTATATTCCTCGTTCTAGTTTCCCAGCCCTTAATTGTTATTCCTTCTTCATAAATCTTAACCATTTCTCTCTAACTTTCTCCAGATATTCACCTATATTTCTTACATTTTTTCTCCTTATACCAATAACATTATTATTATTATTATTATTATTATTATTATTATTATTATTATTATTATTATTATTATTATTATTATTATTATTATTATTATTATTATTATTATTATTATTATTATTATTATTATTATTATTATTATTATTATTATTATTATTATTATTATTATTATTATTATTATTATTATTATTATTATTATTATTATTATTATTATTATTATTATTATTATTATTATTATTATTATTATTATTATTATTATTATTATTATTATTATTATTATTATTATTATTATTATTATTATTATTATTATTATTATTATTATTATTATTATTATTATTATTATTATTATTATTATTATTATTATTATTATTATTATTATTATTATTATTATTATTATTATTATTATTATTATTATTATTATTATTATTATTATTATTATTATTATTATTATTATTATTATTATTATTATTATTATTATTATTATTATTATTATTATTATTATTATTATTATTATTATTATTATTATTATTATTATTATTATTATTATTATTATTATTATTATTATTATTATTATTATTATTATTATTATTATTATTATTATTATTATTATTATTATTATTATTATTATTATTATTATTATTATTATTATTATTATTATTATTATTATTATTATTATTATTATTATTATTATTATTATTATTATTATTATTATTATTATTATTATTATTATTATTATTATTATTATTATTATTATTATTATTATTATTATTATTATTATTATTATTATTATTATTATTATTATTATTATTATTATTATTATTATTATTATTATTATTATTATTATTATTATTATTATTATTATTATTATTATTATTATTATTATTATTATTATTATTATTATTATTATTATTATTATTATTATTATTATTATTATTATTATTATTATTATTATTATTATTATTATTATTATTATTATTATTATTATTATTATTATTATTATTATTATTATTATTATTATTATTATTATTATTATTATTATTATTATTATTATTATTATTATTATTATTATTATTATTATTATTATTATTATTATTATTATTATTATTATTATTATTATTATTATTATTATTATTATTATTATTATTATTATTATTATTATTATTATTATTATTATTATTATTATTATTATTATTATTATTATTATTATTATTATTATTATTATTATTATTATTATTATTATTATTATTATTATTATTATTATTATTATTATTATTATTATTATTATTATTATTATTATTATTATTATTATTATTATTATTATTATTATTATTATTATTATTATTATTATTATTATTATTATTATTATTATTATTATTATTATTATTATTATTATTATTATTATTATTATTATTATTATTATTATTATTATTATTATTATTATTATTATTATTATTATTATTATTATTATTATTATTATTATTATTATTATTATTATTATTATTATTATTATTATTATTATTGTTATTGTTATTGTTGTTGTTGTTGTTGTTGTTGTTGTTGTTGTTGTTGTTGTTGTTGTTATTGTTGTTATTATTGTTATTGTTGTTATTATTGTTATTGTTGTTATTATTATTATTGTTGTTATTATTATTGTTGTTGTTATTATTATTGTTGTTATTATTATTATTATTATTATTATTATTATTATTATTATTATTATTATTATTATTATTATTATTATTATTATTATTATTATTATTATTATTATTATTATTATTATTATTATTATTATTATTATTATTATTATTATTATTATTATTATTATTATTATTATTATTATTATTATTATTATTATTATTATTATTATTATTATTATTATTATTATTATTATTATCATTATTATTATTATTATCATTATTATTATTATTATCATTATTATTATTATCATCATTATTATTATCATCATCATCATTATTATCATCATCATCATTATTATCATCATCATCATTATTATCATCATCATCATTATTATCATCATCATCATTATTATCATCATCATCATTATTATCCTTATTATCCTTATTATCCTTATTATCCTTATTATCCTTATTATCATTATTATCCTTATTATCCTTATTATCCTTATTATCCTTATTATCGTTATTATCCTTATTATCGTTATTATCGTTATTATCGTTATTATCCTTATTATCGTTATTATCGTTATTATCGTTATTATCGTTATTATCGTTATTATCGTTATTATCGTTATTATCGTTATTATCGTTATTATCGTTATTATCGTTATTATCGTTATTATCGTTATTATCGTTATTATCGTTATTATCGTTATTATCGTTATTATCGTTATTATCGTTATTATCGTTATTATCGTTATTATCGTTATTATCGTTATTATCGTTATTATCGTTATTATCGTTATTATCGTTATTATCGTTATTATCGTTATTATCGTTATTATCGTTATTATCGTTATTATCGTTATTATCGTTATTATCGTTATTATCGTTATTATCGTTATTATCGTTATTATCGTTATTATCGTTATTATCGTTATTATCGTTATTATCGTTATTATCGTTATTATCGTTATTATCGTTATTATCGTTATTATCGTTATTATCGTTATTATCGTTATTATCGTTATTATCGTTATTATCGTTATTATCGTTATTATCGTTATTATCGTTATTATCGTTATTATCGTTATTATCGTTATTATCGTTATTATCGTTATTATCGTTATTATCGTTATTATCGTTATTATCGTTATTATCGTTATTATCGTTATTATCGTTATTATCGTTATTATCGTTATTATCGTTATTATCGTTATTATCGTTATTATCGTTATTATCGTTATTATCGTTATTATCGTTATTATCGTTATTATCGTTATTATCGTTATTATCGTTATTATCGTTATTATCGTTATTATCGTTATTATCGTTATTATCGTTATTATCGTTATTATCGTTATTATCGTTATTATCGTTATTATCGTTATTATCGTTATTATCGTTATTATCGTTATTATCGTTATTATCGTTATTATCGTTATTATCGTTATTATCGTTATTATCGTTATTATCGTTATTATCGTTATTATCGTTATTATCGTTATTATCGTTATTATCGTTATTATCGTTATTATCGTTATTATCGTTATTATCGTTATTATCGTTATTATCGTTATTATCGTTATTATCGTTATTATCGTTATTATCGTTATTATCGTTATTATCGTTATTATCGTTATTATCGTTATTATCGTTATTATCGTTATTATCGTTATTATCGTTATTATCGTTATTATCGTTATTATCGTTATTATCGTTATTATCGTTATTATCGTTATTATCGTTATTATCGTTATTATCGTTATTATCGTTATTATCGTTATTATCGTTATTATCGTTATTATCGTTATTATCGTTATTATCGTTATTATCGTTATTATCGTTATTATCGTTATTATCGTTATTATCGTTATAATCGTTATTATCGTTATTATCGTTATTATCGTTATTATCGTTATTATCGTTATTATCGTTATTATCGTTATTATCGTTATTATCGTTATTATCGTTATTATCGTTATTATCGTTATTATCGTTATTATCGTTATTATCGTTATTATTATTATTATTATTATTATTATTATTATTATTATTATTATTATTATTATTATTATTATTATTATTATTATTATTATTATTATTATTATTATTATTATTATTATTATTATTATTATTATTATTATTATTATTATTATTATTATTATTATTATTATTATTATTATTATTATTATTATTATTATTATTATTATTATTATTATTATTATTATTATTATTATTATTATTATTATTATTATTATTATTATTATTATTATTATTATTATTATTATTATTATTATTATTATTATTATTATTATTATTATTATTATTATTATTATTATATTATTATTAATAATGCCTCCTCCCCCATCTCTAAAACTGTTCCACTTTTTATGTCAAATTTGTTCTCTCCATATCTTTGTTTGTTTGCAATAAAGTATACTACGTCAATCTGTATCCTTTTCTCCACAAATTGGGCATTTCCCTGTAACCTTTTCATATCTAATACCTTTCAAACTTCTAACTCCTGTCCTTGCCCAGGCAAATCCAAATATGTCCCATACCTATCTGTTCCAACAGTTACCTTACTTTTTGTGCCCAAGACTCTCACCATTTGCTTCTCATGTGCAAAAGAAAACATTCCTTGATAATATTGTTTTCCTCCAAATTAGCAATTCTGTATAGATATTTCAATGTTCTTGAGACAATTTTAACACTTGTTGAATGTCTTCCCAACTTTAATTATTCTGCCCCATTGGGTGAAGCTACCGGTAAGCCCAGTCCAGCTCTTTCCATGCTTCATCCACTCCGCATATCTCTGCCCCATGCAACATCTTATTTTCTACTATGGCAGTATAGATCTTTTCCAGCCATTTGACATTAATGTCAGGTAATTTCCTTAAACATGCTCTTACAGTACTCGTGGCCATTTTACCTTTTGCTAGAAGCAATTTTTTCTGTTCAGTCCATTTACCATTACCGCTCAATCTTATCCCCAAATAATCAAATCTCTTTACGACCTCTATTTCTCTTCCAATTATGTCATCTTTACGCAATCTGTAACCTTTCTTAAAAACCATGATTTTCGTTTTCTTTTCGTTAACTCTCAACTCCCATTTTTGGCAATAACTACCTATTGCTGCTCTTCAGCCTGTATGCTGAGTCTGCAGAACCTCCTCTGCAGTACAGGCGCAACGTGTTATTGGCAAATTATGGCTGTGGACTTAATTGCATGCCCACACATCCAACGTTTACACCGTTCTGTAATACCTTCATGGACGTGCGTTATAGGAACACTTCTATTAAACCAAAGCCACCTGGGTTTCGTTTCCGGGAGCTTCTTAGACATCTTGATACTAAAATGCCCAAAATGTATCCTAGGGCGGAGAGGACATACCCTCCTTGGTTGTGCAGAGCGTCCCACGCTGATCTGGGCATGACTAAATATGATAAATCTACCATGTCTATGTCTAGTATCCGCACATGTTTTTTAGAATTTTTATCGCGATATGAGGACCATTTTGTAATTTATACTGATGGCTCCAAGAACTCAAATGGTGTTGGTTGAGCTTACGTGTGTGGAACCGAACCGTATACATTCGGATTCCACACTATCACTTCCATTTTTACTGCAGAGCTTTATGCAATATACCGAGTCATTTTACACGTACGTCGACGAAAGTTGGGGGACTGCTTAATCATAGGTGATTCCCTCAGTGTACTTCAAAGCCTACGGCAGCTGTACAACTACCACCCTATTGTGCCGTGTATACAGGATGCTCTCTACGTTTTACACGCTTTTGGCGTTAACGTGGTGTGTGCATGGATCCCTGGTCACGTAGGCTTGCGGGGGAATGAAATCCCGGATTTGGCAGCTAAGACGGCTACCATGAAGCCCAGGTGTCGAGTACCATCTGTGACATCGGAAGATTTTAGGGCCATATCGCGGAGAGCTGTGCAAACCTGCTGGCAGGAAGAGTGGTCCGCTCTCCGCAATAATAAACTTAGATCTGTCAAAGAACTTCCGATTCCCTGGGTTACCTCCTGTCGGTCATCTCGTGGCGAGGATGTGAGTTTGGCTCGGTTACGTATTGGGCACTGTTTTTGACTCATAGTTTTCTTTTTAAAAAGGAGTCTGCTCCGCTGTGTCCGTTTTTCAATGAAGCGTTATCTGTACGACACGTGCTGCTAGAGTGTTTTCACCTAGCAGACCTTAGGACGTCTCTGCAGCTGCCGGCCAGCTTTGCAGAAATGCTAGCGGACGATAACGCAGTAGTGGAGAAGGTATTTAGATTCTTTTCTTGATTCCTTTTAGGATTTTGTGAAGGAAATTTTTAGTAGGTTTTGATTGATATTTCGTTTTCTAATTCTTTTTTTTTTAAATAAATAAATAAATAAATAAATAAATAAATAAATAAATAAATAAATAAATAAATAAATATATATATATATATGTGTGTGTGTGCGTGTGTGTGGGTGGGAGCAATTTTAATAACTTTATGTATACTTATATAGTTTTTGGAAATTTTAATATCTGGCTTTTGCCATGACTTGTTTTTGTAAGGGCGCTGATGACCGCCCTAGTTGAGCGCCCTTATACACATCATCATCAGCCCTCCAACAGATATAGGACCAACTACTAAGTCGTCTGCAAATAACAACCCTGTGAGCATACGTGAATAAAGAATTAAGTGTTATTGCGTACTAAGCATTCTGCATAGAGTCACTCTAAACCATGAAATATTGATAAACTTGGTCGGCAACCTCGAGTTTGATAAGATGATCTAAAGAAAAAGTCATTAAACCAGTTTGAAACTTGCATTCCAGTGTCGTTAGAACCATCGTTATACATACCCACGCATACCCTGAGAGTACCTCTTTTGCTCCACCCAACATATCCGTTACATAGTTGTTAACCTCCATGCCTCCTTGTTACGTAATTAGCCTCTTTTTTCCATCTTCCCTTCTTATATTCTTCACATTTCTTGCCCATTTTTCTTTTACTCTCTGCAAGAACTCACCAATACTTCTTACCTTCTTTTCCTCATTTCCTGTTAAAATTTCATAAATACTATCCTCTTCTCTACTTCCTCCTATTTTCCCTCCCAAACCTTTTTTTCTCCATATTGCAACCTCCTCGCATTCTGTTACATAGTGTTCTATGCTTTATTTCCTTCCACACAATTCACATATTTCCTTTTCCCTAGCTCTTATCGCTCTTAGGAACATTGTTCCTGTTCTCATCCAAGCTAGCCCTTCTCCCTCTTGCCTATTGCAGTATTCTACGTATTCTTCTCCTCTCCAGTTTCCTTTTATTTGTTTGTAAAGTTGTAATGATTTCATATTTGCTAGACTTCTCCATATTTCTTGCCTTTCCATATCTTCTATTCTGCATTTTACCAATTTACTCACATCGGCTGTATTCCTTTCCTCTAGTCTCCATACATCTCCCATTCATATTTTTCCCATAATACCTCCTATCTCTGCCCAGCAACTGTTTGTGTTCTCTAATCTTTTTTTGCTGTCACATGCATAATTTCATAGTTTCCCCTTCTTCTTTGGCCAAACATCCATACAAAAATTTTATCATTCTTTCCATTACTATTCCGTTTCTTTATTTCTTTTCTAATTCTAGTAAAGCTACTTCCCTAGCTGCTGATCTTTGTAAGCCTAGTAGCTCTTTTCAAAACCTTCTGTAGTTTTGGTACACCGTTTTGTTTAGCTCTGCGGTACCACCCCCCCCCCCCAGATTTCCACTGCACACAGCATTTTGGATTGTACTAGTCCTTCATACATTCTTTCTAATCACTTGGTTGCCGTTTCTAGCTTATATTTGCATATTCTTATCGCATTCATTAACGTCCTTATGCTTCAATTTTTCTCCTAGTGCTCACCATTTTCCATTGTTATTCAACCTCACTCCTTAGTATTCAAATTCATTGACTACTTATACCCTTTTGCCACTTAGTGCCCAAATTTCATCCTTTCTTATTTAAACTCCATTCTTGAAGACCATAACTTTCGACTTACTTTTGTTTGTTTCTACAGCCCACTCTTCACAGAATATCTTGATTTCGTTTATTGCCTTCTATCGGGTTTTCTCATAAATTCGTTCGATTCGTGTTACGTGTTTACGACTAAGAACTCCTGAGAACACTGCATGCCCCCATTACTTTTACGTCAAAAAGTTGCCTAACAATATGGGGTTTGTTTACAAATATAATAACTGAAAAGAATGCTATGAACACACACCACAGCGACCTCACGGCCAAAGGTAAATAGGTCAACTTATGTAAGAATTGGTAACCAAACTTCAGTACGAGTTTGTGGATGCAACAGTGTGGAGTTGTAACTTATGAATGTTAATATGGAAGGCAAGAAGGAACATTTTCGACATTTAATGCTGTTTTATTACCGTAAAGGTAAAACCGCCTCACAAACTCAACGGAAAATTTGTGCTGTTTACGGAGAAGATGCAGTGACGAATCGCGCATGTCAAGAATGGTTTACTCGATTTCAAGCTGGGAACTTCTCTGTGAAAGACAAACCTCGTTTGGACGACCTGTGGTTACGGATGAGGAAAGGATAAAGGACATGATTACGAACAACCCCAGAATAACAACTCGGGAGGTAGGCAACGAGCTAAACTTATCTCATGCAACTGTATCCAGGCACCTAAAGAAACTTGGTTACGTAAATCTTCGGGATGTATGGGTTCCGCACGAACTGAGTGAACAAAATTTAGTTCAGCGCGTTTCCATCTGCGACGCATTGATAAGACGCAATGAAACTGCCCCTTTTCTGAAATAGCTGGTTACAGGAGACGAAAAGTGGATTGTGTACAACAACATCCGAAGGAGAAAGTCAATTTCTAAACCTGGGCTTCATCCTGAGAAGATTATGCTGTGCATTTGGTGGGACTGGAAAGTAATTATTTGTTACGAATTTCATCCTCCTGGAGAGACCATCAATTCAGGGAAATACTGTTCTCAGTTGGATCGTTTGAAGGTTGCCCTAGGACAGAAAAGGCCAGAGTTAGCATCTAATGCTGGAGTCGTCTTTCATCAAGACATGCCAAACCACACACTTCAATGGTAACTCGTCAGAAATTACGGGATTTCGACTGGGATATGTTACCTCACCCGCCTCATACTCCAGACATTGCCCCATCCAACTATCATTTATTCCGATCATTGCAGAACTTCCTTAATGGCAAACGCCTTACTTCCTTAGAGGATTGCAGACTCGCCGTAGAAGAGTTCGTCAACCAGAAAACTGCAAGATTTTGGAAAAATGGTATTGATAAGCTTCCTGAGAAATGGATATATGTTATTGATAATAATGGTGCATACTGCACAAAATAAAATTTGTTTTGAAAAGTTCATTGCCTTGTTTATTTTCGATGACTTTGGGTATGTAAACAGATTACCCCTAGATAATTAGGCAACTTCGTTGCCGTAGTTGTGATGCGGGCATACAGTGAAGGCGTTCTTTGTCGTAAACACGTAACAAGAATCGAAAGAATTTATGAGACAAACCAATACAATCCTAAGAGTACAAACACATGAATAGTCTGACCTAAGATGTATTCGCTGACTCAGGTCCCCTGGTCATAAGCCTTTAGATTTCCTGAGCAGCTAGTTGTTATTTCCTCCTGGCCTTCGCTTCTTTTATCCTAATCCACTTTTCTATTAACTTATATAAGAATTCTCCTATACATCTATTTTTCTTTTCTCTCATCCACTACGTCTTTGCTCACGCAGTTCCATTTCGTATCCCATATTGTTCTCCTGCAATTTGTTAACTTCTTACATTCTATCAGGTAATAAACAGTGCTCCCTTCATATCCACAAAATTCACATATGTCTATCTCATTACTTCTCAACCCTTTTAGATATATTATTCCTACTCTCATCCATGCTATGTGTTCTCTTCCAATTTTGTCACATTGATCTACATATTTTTGCCTGTAATAGTAGATAAGTAATAATATATCGGTTGCCTTTATTTATTAAAACCCAAATAACATATTTTTGTAGTTTTCAAAATAAACGTAATGCTATTAAAGATTTCTTTAATATTGGATGTATAAACATTCGAGCTCTTTCATTTGTTATAATGTTGCTGGCATATAGTGCGAGGTATTGCCTCATGAAAATTTCACTAGACATTTGCTCTCATCCATACCCCACAGAATGAGGGCAGTGATATAAGCAGAGGTTGTACACACCTAATACTAAGTTACTTCCAATTTTATTTTACAGATAGGTATAAAAATCTACTTATTTCATTTAGTTTAAAAGCAGAGAAGTGTGTGCCAGTTTTTATGTGTGATCATAAATGTCATAAAATCAAGTAAACCTTAGCACTTCAGTCACGCCTACCCATTTAACTTGTAGCGCTAACGAGGGGATGCTTGGAAAAACAACACTAGCCATCTCTTTCCCCACCCCCGGACATCTGGAACAGTCGGGATGATTCACTGAAGCACGAGACTTCCAGAAACAGCGATCTTCCTATATAAGGCCTGCAGTGGGCGAGTCAGTTGAGTTCTTGGCGAGCAGCTGTGAAGAGCGCCGTGCTAGTGAACGGACTGGAAGACTGTGTACGTGTATCAGAGGAGTTGTACGTAATTGTGAGTGTAGAGTGGACCTGTGACAGACGAACTGGCGAACTGTAATTGTGTGCGCTACGTAATTCCGTGTAATCCGCAAGTGTTCCAACTGTAATTCGGTGGAAATAAAGAACATTTTGAGTTTGTGAAATTTGACTTTTAATTTCAGGGACCCACAAAGTCACAATATTCTGTTAGCTTAATGAGAGACAAAAAACAAGCCGTAGTAGTTTCACTTTTGGTACTCCTGGTTCCCGCCTGTGAGAACCAGACAAGTTCAGACATTTTCAGTATCGCCTACAGCTGCAATTGAGGTAACATGCAGTTAAAGTTGATGTTAGAGGAAGATCCGGAGTTTCTTTCAAACGTAATCTCTGCTGATAAAACTTGGCTACATCAGTTTCATCCTGAGAGCAAACAGCAAAGTTCAGTGTGGAAATCTCCTTCACCACCAAAAGGCAAAAGTGGTTGCTTCTGCTAGGAAAGATTTGGTCATCTCATTTTTTGATATTCAAGGAATGGTTTATCAGCATGTTGTACCTGCACACACATCAATAACTGGACAATACTACAGGGATGTCCTGAAAACATTGCAAGTCCATACGTGCCGCAAAAGGCTACATTTCTATGAAGGAGGCTGGATGCTGCAACATGATAATGCGTGGCCGCATATTACCAATGTTGTTGCTGAATATCTTGCAAAAATCAGCGTGAAGTGCATCCCTCACCCTCTCTATAGTCCGGATTTAGCCCCATGTGACTTTTTTCTATTCCCTAACTTCAAGAAACACCTTCGTGGGAGGCATTATCCATCATCAGAAGCAGTGGTGGAGGCTGCTGAGGCGATTTTGAAGCATCTTTCAAAAATTGTTTCCAGCATGTCTTTGAAGGCTGACAGAAACGCTGAGACAAGTGCATCGCATTCAGGGGAGACTATTTTGAGAAGGGCCATCAAAATTATGAGGATGAGAAAGGTACGTTTTCAAAAAAAGAAAAAAATTGTGATCATTCTTTATTTAACAGCCCTCGTATTATTCTATTTCTATGATTAAAAACATCAAAATAATGGGAATTCGAACCATTGCAGGACTAGCTCCTAATACTTATCCATAACTGATCTGCTGTCAGTTCAATTTTAGTAACGGTGACTTCATTATGAGAAGAGACGCGTTCCTTGGCATCATTGTAAAGCGGCCGAGGTTTTGATGTGTACTTCGCTTTTTTTTCCCCTCCCAAGGGTGTATATTTTTCACTTTTACGTTATGATGTTCACAGACTAGTATATGTACGCTTGTTTTGGTTCTTCAAAGAACGTTTAGCTACGTAGTAGAAGAAGTAATTAAATATTTGAAAAGTGACGTACAGAAATGCGAAACTACGACCATTTCTAAGCAATGTTCGCTAAATATAATATATACGGAATGCGAGTGCAAATATTAGATAAACGTGTGGTTGCGGAAGAAACGGAGCAGTCATCCCAGTAGGAGATGCAATCTTCACGCCTGTGTGCACAAAAAGGTAATATTGTACGATTTAATAATAAGCGAGGCGTTCCAGTAACTTCAAAGAAAGGCTGTCGATACCAAAGAGAGACAAAGTCTGCGCGTGTGTTTGTACCCATAAAGGCGACAAGTTTGTAGTGTGTGGAACAGAATTAAATATCTCCGTGTGAGGCTGTTATTTGGAGGTCCCAGTTTTGATTCCTTGTGGCTGCACGATTTACTTATGGATTTTCCGTGGCTTTTGGCAAGTAGAATGCGGGAATGGTATCTTCTACTACATAACTTCTTCTCTACCATTTCATTTACGGCTTAACAGTTTCACTCCAGGGATGGCTGGATGGGATGGCTCAGGCCCGGTTTCGATTCCCGTGGCCGACATGCCCGTCCCATGTGTTTACTCGGGGGTTTTCCTGGGTCGCTATGCAAATGCTGGCTAGGTTAATTACATCCTCCGATTTCCTGTCCCTCCATTTCATTTCCATTATGATTTCACATCATCTCTCATTTGGTGGTCTCTTTCAGGGTAGGCCGCGCCGTGGCTCAGTGGTTAGACCGCTTGGCTCTCACCAAGGTGGCCCGGGTTCGATCCCAGGTGACCGCAAAGTGAGATATGTGGTGGACAACACGGCGCTGCAGCGGGTTTTCTCCAGGATCTCCGGTTTCCCCCGCCATCTCATTCCACCGATGCTCCATCTTCATCTCATGTATCATCAGTGTCATCGCCTGCGGTGCCGTATGTAGTAAAAGCGGGCGTTAAACACTACACATTTCATTTCTTTCGGGGTAGAAGTGTCGGCGGGTGTCTCGGCGGTGCATGGCAAGATGTATGCTCTGAGGAAACCTACGAGGGCTCTTCAATAAAGAATGATCACATTTTTTTTTTGAAAATGTACCTTTACTCATCCTCATAATTTTGATGATGCTTCTCAAGTGCGATGCAACTGTCCCAGCGTTTCCGCCATTCTTTAAAGACATGCTACAAACCATTATTTGAGAAATCCTTCAAAATTGTCTCCTCATCCATCACCAGTGCTTCTGAAGATGCATAATGCCTCCCACGAAGGCATTTGTTCAAGTTAGGGAATAGAAAGGAGTCACATTGGGCTAAATCCGGACTATAAGGAGGGTGAGGGATGCACTTCACGTTGATTTTTGCAATATATTCATTGGCAATATGTGGCCGCGCATTATCGTGGTGCATCATCCAGCCTGCTTAACGGAAATGTGGCAAAAAATGAAATTTTCAGTATTTCAGAAAGCGATCTTAAGGTGATTCGTCGATCCTCTCTCAAAATGTAAGCAGCAGTGTTGATGTTTTATTCCGTAAGAGCAGTTACTGGAGCACCGGGTCCACCTTCCTTTGAAATTGATTGCCTCCTCTCTTGAAATATTTTAAAGCAGCTTCAAGCTGTGCTGTAGGGAAGAACAGACTCTCCTTGGGCCTCCTGTAACATTGTATAGGCCTCAACTGTAGTTTTGTTGAGACGAAAGCAGATTTTCAAAGCCACATATTGTTCCTCGCGTGTTACCGCCATTGCAGTGGTAGACGTTACTGAACACGTCTGAACTTACCTGGTTCTCACAGGCGGAAAGCGGGAGTACCAACAATGAAACTACTACGGCATGTTTGTTTCACGTTAACAAAACAGAACATAATAAGTTTGAATTTTAGTGCGAAAAATTATGACCGTAAAAATTATGATCATTCTTTATTGAACAACCCTCGAACTTCCTCCTCCAGTATGTCGGTTGCGGCCTCAGCTCCTCTACTGGGACCATTTCGGGACCGCCAGCCAGGGACCTTTGGGGCTCGGAATGCGTGCCTGGGACCTTTTGGGCTCTGCTGCTGGGCTCTTTGCCGTCCGCAGTAGGGGAGCGAGTTCGTTGTCCTGGACTGTCGGGGGAAGTCTCTATTCAAGAAAACTTTAGGGGCCCTGCCCTCTGTACTGTCGTTACTCCTTGGGTCAGCCACTCTCTGTCTCCTCTAACTTCATCATCCCTTCCAGGGGTGCCCCTGGATGAGGTACAAAAGAGTAGTCGTGATGCCGATTCCCCTCTGAACAATCTAATCCAGTGAAGTCATAAACGTAAAAGTCATGCCATGATTACAAAAGCCTATGGTTCACCTTTTACATTTTCTTTTTTCTTTTTCCTTTTAGCTTTTATATTTATGAAACACTCAATTGGAAGAAAGCGTGTAATATCTAAACCTGATATAACGTTACTCTTTGTGAAAACTGCTAAATACATTTCTCCAAAAATCCAAGGTCCAAAAGGGTTTTAAAGAACGTACTAATTAATTTGATTGAGTTCGTGTGACGTTTTGAATTACACTACAGTAATTTGTTTCCAGTTAAATGTACCTGTGGATGATTAAACTGTCTAGGTAGTTTATATAAGAAATTACTGCTATTTTGGAACCTCAACCTCTTGTGATTTAATGCCTCAGGCTGTAGGTTACATTGATATCTCATATACCACCATAGATTAGAATTTAATTTAACAGGAGGAAATAATGTAAGGGAATTAAAGATAATTATCCTTGTTTGGTGCCAGAGCTCAAGATATACTGATTGTGCAAGTCAAATATGAAGGGTAATCTGACATCTGCAGTAACACTGCTGCAAGTACTAGCCAAGTTATCAGCTTTAAAGATTTGTTTTAAAACAAAAACTGGGGTGACCTCATTACACTAAGAATGACTAAGAACCAGTTCCGATTTGAAGCCACCACTGGAAGAGATTTCTGTCTCTCCTTGGTTCTGTCCCTCTTGTACGTTCAACGAAATGTGCATTGAAAATGTTCATGAAAAGATTTACCTCGATTAACACGAAGTACAAGGAAGAATCAACTTTCTTAAAAGTGGTTTGCGAAATATGTGTATTATTAAGCGATCATATAAGAAAATGTCGCATCAGCTATGTTACTTAGATCAACCATCTGAAGTTACAATAGACCTGGGGAAGAGTACTCATGAGGTGGAAACAGTAAATACATCTCTTCCTTCCCTGGACTAGCTGCTATCTGATATACAATTTAGGTGTAACCGGTTTCCCTATTAGTCTTCCTGGGTTTTCTGCTTTGAAAATCACAAAGAGATAGTAGTGATTTGATGGATGATGGTTAACTCCAGTACAGTTGTCGTGTGTGTGTGTGTGTGTGTGTGTGTGTGTGTGTGTGTGTGTGTGTGTGTGTGTGTGTGTGTGTGTGTGTGTGTGTGTGTATGTGTGTGTGTGTGTTTAAAGCATGAATACTGTATATACAGGTTGATTCGAAACGACATCGAACGAATGTAGCCGTTTCGTAATTTGTAATTTAATTATTATGTGGTTCAAATGAGAAGGTGTTTGTCTTTGAGCGCTACTAGGTGTTCAACCAATCGGAGGTTTGCAGTGTTGTGGTATTCCATGCCCCGTATGGCCGCGCCGTGGCTCACTGGTTAGACCGCTTGGCTCTCGCCAAGGCGGCCCGGGTTCGATCCCAGGTGACCGCAAAGTGAGATTCGTGGTGGACAACACGGCGCTGGGGCGGGTTTTCTCCGAGACCTCCGGTTTCCCCCGCCAGCTCGTTACACCGGTGCTCCATCTTCATCTCATGTATCATCAATGTCACCGCCTGCGGTGCCATATGTAGTAAAAGTAGGAGTTAAACACTACATATTACACACAGGCCCCCTAAGTGGTATGTGCCGAGCGGCAAACTATTCAATATCTAATAAATACTATTCGCACTAAGACAGATTTTGCAAAAACTGATCCATGAGGAAGGACAGAGTAATGTATTTAACATAACTGTAAAAATCCATTACTTTTTAGCTCAAATAGTTTTCTTAATACAAATAAATAAGTTAGATACCATTATATTATAACAATGCATTGCGATGTAAGCACTGTAATGAATATCATTATTAGTTGGAATGTATGCGTGAACGTATATTTGAAATTACTCAGAACTGAAACGTAAACATTTGACATGACGTGGCAAAGGAAAAATATATTTTGAATAATCCAAGGTGTTTGTTAAATTCGATGAGAGGAAATGATACACTTCTTGCTAGTCTGGCAGAACGTGTCTGGTCACATTATATCTTTGTTTATGATTGGTTCGTAATCGCTATTTACTCTAGAGAGTTCAAAGCAGTATTATTCAGTTACTCTTCCATGAAAAAGTGTATCAGCTGGATCAATGAGACACGATTCACCTCTCCTCCCCCCCCCCACCCATTACTACTGCCAGAACAATCCAATAGAGTTCATGTGGGCTCAAATTATGTTGCAAACAGAAATAATATTTACCTTGGAGTGCTTTTGGACTCTCGACTGACCTAGCATGCTCATATCGATCGTCTTATATCACTGGCCTCTGGGCGACTTTCAAAACTCTCACCTCTGTTGCATTGCCGTTCAAGCCTCGGCCGACAGTCTACAGTTTTCTACAAATCACTCGTTCGTCCGCTTATTACATATACCTGCCAAGTGTGTGGGGCCGCACACACATGTCATCTGCGTCATCTTCTGGTCATACAGAATCGCTTCATGCGCATCGCTACCAACGCTCCATGGTTCATCCGTAATCAGCAGCTCCATCACGAACTAGGACTGTTACCTCTTCACGAATACATTCGCAGGATCGCTCGTCATTTCTTTTCCACGCTGCTAGAAGTTCCAGAAGCTGTGCATTAAAACATCGGCGTCCGCACGCGCCAGCCCTCACGCTTGAAGAGAACCACAGGACCTGCTTCTAAGTGATACATCTGATTCGAGTGATTCTAGTGCTTGATGTCTGTCTTACATCTTCAATATTGACTTAATTCCTCAGAGTGTATCATTGGTGTTCTAACTTAATGTAGTTAGGGGGCGGCCTGTTAGTCCACCCCTGAGTGTTATTGTTCTTATTGTACTGTTACCTTCTTGTCACTCTGATCTGTAAAGCATTGTACTGCTGATCGATCAATAAAAATTATAAAAACATAATAATATCCTTAAACTCACTAACGCTGAAGACATATTCACCAAGAAATTGACAAGGAACATAACAAGACTCGGAAAACTGCGTGAGATATAAGATAAACTACAAGAAGGCGACTTTTGGAAAGAAATAGCACTTAACGAGATTTTCGAACCTATCATTATAAATTTGCAGTACTGAGACGTTGGAGACAATGACAATGACGAATTATCTCTTAACGTAAGTAACATTCACAGCTATACGGATTAGAAAAATAAATAAATCATAAATTTTAGTTAACTTTAAATATTTAAAACATTTGTGTATTATACGAATATTCATGCTCCAATTGTGATCACAGATGCATTATTATAAAACTTCGGAAAATTCAGGTTGTATTCCCTTACGTCTAGCGGCACGAACACTCGCAAGTGTGCGAGAGAAAGGGAAATATAAAAAGAGGAGGGATAGGGAGGGGGCAACGGTGAAGGCTCTGAAGCATCTGATTGGCTACAGGCGAGAACTCTTCCCATTTGAAACACATCATAGTCCAAATTTCAGTGTCGCAGCTTTGAAATTCTCTTAGGTATAATTTTTGCAGCATAAACTATTACATTATTTTGTGATTAGGCAGCGCAGGAACCACTGGTGTGCGAACCACAAAATTCCTAGTTGGGACGCACTAGCCCCGAAAACAAAAGCATTACTCCTTGCTCTTTATCAGTGAACTTAGCCTTGCTTTCAGGTTATGCAGCAAAAGGTGGATAGTTACTTGTGAAAAAGTCGACTAATAACTCCGACAGTTCCAAGGTTGCCCATTTTCCTATGATTTTAATTGTACAGTTCTTTCAAATATTTATTGTAAAACCAACAGCTTCCTTTCTAGTTAGCAATGCTTCATTTAGTATTATTAAACACAGTGAAATAAAATGCTTGTGTCGTTGCATAAGACATATATATTTTGTTAACTTTGTTTACAATTCTCTGATACTATGCTCTGTTCATTATATCATTTAATGCTTCCATCCTCAACCTCACCAGCATTAACTTCCTTCAAAAAGGTTTAAGTTACATATGTCCGCCACGTCATCAACTGTTATCACGGAATGTTGGAAAACGTTAAGCAACCATTATCAAATAACTAAGGAATAGCTTCTTTATTTTTATTTCATGAGTCAAATAAATGTTTAATAGTAGCAAGCTACTGTGGAGTATGCCGGTATGTTTACAAACTGCTACAACAGGCGGCACGGTGTCACCCACCTGCGATTACTTTGATAGCGTCAGGAACGTGGCGCTGCTTCTGTCACTGCCTAATCCACACTCGCTCTGGAGCGCTTTTTATGTGGCTCTTTTGGCGATAAAAACTATCTATGTGTGTCACGTAGAAACTGAGCAACTTCTTTCATACGAGGGCTGTTCAATAAAGAACGATCACAACTTTTTGTAACAACGTACCTTTACTCATCCTCATAATTTTGATGGTCCTTCTCAAAATAGTCTCCCCTGAATGCCATACACTTGTTCCAGCGTTTATGCCAGTCTTCAAAGATATGCTGGAAACCATTTTTGAGAGATCCTTCAAAATCGCCTCCGCAGCCTTCACCACTGCTTATGATGGATAATGCCTCCCACGAAGGCGTTTCTTCAAGTTAGGGAATATAAAACAGTCACATGGGGCTAAATCCGGACTATAGGGAGGGCGAGGGATGCACTTCACGTTGAATTTTGCGAGATATTTAGCAACAACATTGGCAATATGCGGCCGCATATTATCCTGGTGTAGCATCCAGCCTGCTTCATGAAAATGTTGTCTTTTGCGCCTGATATGGACTTGCAATGTTTTCTGGACATCCCTGTAGTATTGTTCAGTTACTGATGTATGTGCAGGTACAACATGCTGATGAACCATTCCAAGAATATCAAAGAATGAGATGACCATAGCTTTCCCAGCAGAAGAAATCACTTTTGCTTCTTTGGTGGTTGGTGATGAAGGAGATTTTCACACTGAGCTTTGCTGACTGCTCCAGGATAAAAATGATGTAGCCAAGTTTCATCAGCAGTGATTACGTTTGAGAAAATCTCGGTATCTTCCTCTAACACCAACTTTAGCTGCATGTGAATGTCCTTTTGTTCGGGAATCAACAACCTTGGAACCCATCGCGCACAAACACGTCTCATGTGTAATGTTTCTGTCACCAACGTATGGGTGGCACGTAATGAAATTTTCACTATTTCAGAAAGTGATCTTAAGGTAATTCGTCGATCCTGTCTCACAATGACAGCGGCAGTGTTGATGATTTCTTCCGTAAGAGCAGTAACTGGAGCCCAGGGTCCACCTTCCTTTGAAATTATTTGTCACCCCTCTTTAAGCATTTTAAATCACATTCGAGCTTTGCTGTAGGGAGGAACAGACCCTCTATATTCTTCCTGTAATATTGTATAGGCCTCAAATAAAAATCTGTTTAGACCAAAGAAGAATTTCAAAGCTGCATATTGTTCCTCGCGTGTTACCTCCATTGCAGTGGTAGGCGATACTGAACATGTCTGAACTTGCCTGATTCTCATAGGCGATAACCAGCAGTACTAACAATGAAACTACTACGACGTCTTTGTTTCACATTAAGCTGACAGGATATAATACAATAGAATTTTAGTTACAAAAATTAGGACCGTAAAAAAATTAAGATCATTCTTTATTGAACAGCCCTCGTATATTCCTTCAGTATCGTTTGGAAGCTCCCTCTATTTGAAGTCCAGATCAGCAGAAATGAAAATTCTCGCACAAACTCGTTATTACGCTGTGCATTTACATGGCTCAGGAATTATGTAAGATATTGAGTCTACTCCAGAAAGATAATGTTCGTACTTAGACAGAATCTGAGTGAGTTATTGTAAACGGTATAGCCAACCCGATGGACAACGAGTTACATGTGCTCTTCGACTTCAGTGGCCACGCCGTGGCTCAGTGGTTGGACCACTTGGCTCTCACCAAGGCGGCCCGGGTTCGATCCCAGGCGACCGCAAAGTGAGATTTGTGGTGGACAACACTGCGCTGGCGCGGGTTTTCTCCGGGACATCCGGTTTCCCCCGCCATCTCATTCCACCAGTGCTCCATCTTCATCTCATGTATCATCAGTGTCATCGCCTGCGGTGCCGTATGTAGTAAAAGCGGGCGTTAAAAACTACACATCTTCGACTTAAGGAACCTTCTAAAGATAAACGATATATGGGGCAGAAGTCATTGTTGCATTCATTTTATACAGTAGAAATATGTTTTAAATGTTAAGCTAAGAATGGCTTGTGTTAGTGATGATCTGTTAAAAAGTTGCACAATTTCCATAACCAGCCGTCAGTTTGGTAAAGTGGAATAGAAAATGCTAAGCAGGTCCATCTGGGGGTAAGAGAGAGTTAATAAATAATTTATAGTGCTGAAGTCACTGGGGCGAAGTTTACATTACCTGAATACTTTGGCGTGCTGGAATTTATCGTCTTCGGAGTTTTGATGTTCAGTGGGTATTCTTCCCCAGACGTGAGTTAGAATGAAATCTATGACCTAATCCTGGTTTGTAGCTCTGATTTTTATGGTTAGCAATAATAAACTCACACTATTTGTTGGAAGTAATAGTACGTAAGTACTATTTCTCCTCTCGTAGAGAATCATTAATAAATAATTTATACCCAAACAGCTGGAGCATTATTTGCTTGTTAGTTGATGTGCACTTTCTGACTCAGTTCTGGGTTACCCTTTTTGAGACAGTCGACACAGACATCTGGGGAATAGCCCAATACGGAGTTAAGATTGTGTAGGAACATTGTACTTAACATCTCACTACTCCCGGAGTGCTCTCCAGGGGGCAACCCTCTCTACTTAGTGTCAACTGAATTTGCGCTAGTTGAGCTCGGTGTCCGTCATTAAGAAGACCATGTAAACTACATCAGCACTTTAAAACTGCTTACGTAACACTACATCTTGATACATTTCGTTTAGAATAGGCGCATGAAACTTTTATATTCCTCTGCCTTAAGGCATAACTAGAATTTTAATAATATCGCATAATATTTGACTTTACCCAGTTTAAAAATGACTGCTTTTCTCATTGAAATGTCTCCCATTGGTTCAACTTGGCTGAGACTTCACCTAAATGAAGCGCCACTTCAAAAATATGAAGAAGTTTTAACTTCACTTTCTCTCGTCGTAATGAGATACGCAGTACTTGCCTCTTCTTTGGGACAATTCACTGGCCAGAGATTCGAATAAAATATGTCTCGAATCCCTTTCAGTTACAATAATCTGTCATCATCACCTCGCTCGGAGAAAAGCACCTTTCGTGGCAAAAAAAAGAACTAACTCAATTTCTTTGTCAGATTCACTTCATCAGGCTCCCTCTACCTGTGAGAGCCTTATTTATATAACCACTGCAAGAAACTTTGCTGTATAGAAACATTCATTAAGCTCTAGTTACCTGGCGATAACACTTAACGTGATTACGCTGGACGAGCGTGCTGCTTATCTCTTTATAGGTTCGACTTCCCGGCGTTGATTTTCCGAGAACCTCGGGCTACAGCGGCCGCATCAGAATAACAAAAGGCCTTTTATAATACAGGGGAAGACAAGTAGAGGAGCTGTGACGTCAGCTCCGTCAGTTTTAACCGCCAAATATGCCCCCGCACGAAAGGCAGGTTAGCGTGTGACGTCAGTGCGCTGACTTCTGCTTCCCAGGAGGAAGGCGTTTTGAGGTTCCGACAGCATAGGAAAGACAGGAAACGTATCGGGTATTAATAATATATATACTTACATCTTGGGCGTTGTAATATTAATGCTGACTGCTTTAATTACCCAATAAATCACAGTTTACAAATACATTTTGGCCCTGTGCTATGAGAAAAATATACAAAACTTCAGCTCAAAGTTTATCTAAAGTTCAGTAAAGTAAAGTAAAGTAAATAAATTAAACATAAAGTAATTTTCTGTTCAAATTAGAGGACACCCATTTAGAACAAAATTACGTGGAAATTTTCCGACACTTGTAATCGAAAGCCGCATGTTAGATTGCGATCCGACAAGGTAATTTGGGGTTTGGACTTAGCTAATTTCTTAACAGAAAAAGACATTGATCGCACACATACGTCGAGCCAAACATACACAATGTCCGTGCGGCAAGTGAATACAACCTCGGAAATCTGGTTTGGGGGACATTCTTGTAAAAATCAGCCAACTCTATCTTGTGTGTATATTTTTCCTTCAATAAATCCCTCCCAGGGTCCTACTTCGGTAGGTACGGGTTTGGTGCACCCGGGGTCCCGAGCCAACAGTCTCCCTCGTGTGGGCTCCTCTTCGTGGTTGAGGGAGACGGTCAACAGGCCCACCCACATGTAGGCCGTGAGTGGAGACCCGTGGAGAAGGTTTTTAGATTCTTGTCTAGTTTAGAGTTTAGGCTTTAGTGAACGAAATGTTTTGTAGGTTTTGATTGATTTTTATGTGCGTGTATTTTTAATAGGTTTTGTTACACTTGTATAGTTTTTAGAAAGTTTTATATCTGGCTTTGCCATGACTAGGTTTTTTAAAGGACGCTGATGACCACCGTAGTTGAGCGCCCTTATACACATCATCATCATCATCATCATCATCATCATCATCATCATCATCATCATCTTCTTCTTCTTCTTCTTCTTCTTCTTCTTCTTCTTCTTCTTCAATAAATCTTCATATTGTACATTTAACAGTTCCATTTGGTACGTGGCAGCTATATTGTTGTCATCGAGTACACTACACCTGACTGAACCCTCAGATTGTGTACTGATAGCGCCATCTATAGAGGCAACTTGGTTCTACACAGCTCTTGCCTGACGTTTGACGAAGTGCAGTCCTCACTCTCGAATGAAATACGTCACAATTCTTGAAGTTCTCTTCCTTTGTTAAAACAATATAGTAGAAATATAAATAAGCATAGCTTAGCAGATCTAAATGCTAGATTTGAAACAGAAGATTGGAGCCCTATATATGCAACAAATGATATCAATGTTATGTATGAATCATTCATAAATACATTGAAATACCACATGGATATAGTAATGCCAATGAAACTGCGAAAGCTAGGGGAACATAAAAAGAACTGGGTAACAAAGGGTATTTTGAAATCTGGGACAAGGTTAAGATTTTTGAATTCTTTGAGGAAAAGGGGTACTGATCCGGGCTTAGAACAATACTTTAAGAAATATAAAGAGATATATAATAAAGTTTTAATACACGCAAAAAAGCAGTATAATAGTGAATTTATCAATAATGCTGAGAATAAACAAAAAGCCATGTGGAGTATAACTAAAAAGCATTTAAAGCAAAGTAATGGGATTAAGAACATATCTATTAGATTACCAAATGGTTCACTGCCTGAAGATCCTCAAGTAATAGCCAACGTATTTCAAACTTACTATAGCGAGATGGTGGAGAGATTAGTTGGGAATCAGCCTTGTAATTTAAATATTGAGCACATAAACTCAGTTGGAATGTGTATGTTTCTAACACCGGTGACAGAGGCAGAAATTAATACAACACTGAAATCTCTAAAAAATAAACCAAGTGAAGGACATGATCAGGTACCTATAACAGTGTTCAAATACTGCAGTAGTGTTTTGGATAAAGTACTAAGTTATTTAATTAATACATCTTTTGAAGCCGGACAATTTCCAGATGTACTTAAAATTGCCAAAGTAAAACCAGTTTTCAAAAAAGGTGACAGAGAAAAAGTCGAAAACTACAGGCCTATATCGATTTTACCAGCCTTATCCAAAATTGTAGAAAAAGGTATGCTAGTAAGATTTAGTTCGTTTTTGGAGACGCATAATGTAGTTAATCCTGCACAAAATGGGTTCTGTAAAGGAAAATGCACAACATCAGCAATTTTTGAGTTCACAGATCATATATTGGAGGCTATTGACAATGATAATAACTGTACAGGCTTACTAATAGATCTAACCAAGGCATTTGACATGATTCATCATGAAATTCTGTTACAAAAGCTGTACTATTATGGGATAAGGGGAATAGTATGGGATTGGTTCCAATCATATTTAAAAAATCGGAAACAAATGGTGGAAATCACAAATGTCGATGAGCGGAATGTCGTACGTAATCACTATTCAAAAATGAAAAAAAAAAAAATTAAATATGGAGTTCCCCAGGGATCCATACTAGGACCCGTCCTCTTTTTAATATTCATAAACGACTTCCCAAATTATTTAAATCCAACTCGAGTAACTATGTCTGCTGACGACACAAATGTTATAATAAAGGGAAATGAAAATGCAAAACACATAACCAGTAAAATTTAAACTTGGTTTGCTGAAAACAAATTGATTATTAATACAAACAAATCTTCAGCAATATCATTTTGCCACAAACAAAATAAAAATGTTGGCAAACCTGACATCAAGTTGTATGGTGCATGTGTTTCTTATAAGACAGAAGCAAATTTTCTGGGAGTATGGATAGATCAGCATTTAGACTGGGAAGCACACATAAAATATCTAGTAATAAAGTTAAATAAATTCTACTTCTCATTAAGAATAATAAAAGATGCGTTGTATGCAAGTGACATGAGAACCCTATATTTTGCATATGCAGAAAGTCTAATGAGGTATGGCATTATGTTTTGGGGGGATAGTAAAGACAGTCACTTGGTTTTTAAAGTACAAAAAAGTATTGTTAGATGCATAATGTCAGGAAAACAATATGACTCCTGCAGGAACTTCTTTAAGGAATTGAAAATCTTGACTCTGCCCAGTCTGTATATATACTGTTTGCTATGTTATACAAAACAAAACCTTGAAAATTTCACCACAAATAATCAAATACATCATCATAACACCAGAGGTAAAACAGACTTAAGAACAATAATACATAGAACTACACTTTATTCCAAAGGAGTTAGATATTCAGCAGTCACTCTGTATAATAAACTACCGGCCAATCTGAAAAACATAAAATCCATGAGGTGTTTCAAGCTATCGTTGAAAGAAATTTTATTAAGTGATTCATATTATGATATAAGTGAATTTCTAGATACACTGTAGCTGGCCATATAATTGTATATATTTGTGATGCATTTTAAATGCTGTGTAGTTGTAGAGCCATGCAACTATATATATATATGAGTTCATGCTTAGATCTTATTAATTACACTTGATGCAACTTATTTTTTATTTTATACTTATATTATTTGTATTGTTCTAAATATTTGTATTGACGTATCCAATGTCATTGTATTGACTTAACGGATGAATAAAACTACTACTACTACTACCCTGGTATAATACTTTTTTTTAATAGTTACGTACTCATTTGCTGTTACCATCTTGTTTCGAAATTTTCTGACCATTGCCTTTTTTGTTGTTACATGTTTTTATTATTTTTTATTTTTATATATATTTTTGTTACCTAACTCTTTGTATAAGTGTCTTAATTAATCATTTTAAATATCTCTAAGGAAAGAAAGACTATTGAACAGGTGTATTCCAAGTTTGTTATTTTATTTTTTAAATTTTTTATGTCTATATATTTTTTTCTTTTACTTATTTTATTTAATTTTTTATTTTTTTATATAATCTTTTCAAGACGGAACGGATACAGGGTAAGTCATTTAGAACATTTCTTGTTTTATTGGCTTCTACTGTGAGACTCTATGAAGGGTTATATTTGTTTAAATGGTTATTAGATCTGCATTTGTTCCAAGTGATAAATGTATCGCTCTACAGAATGCAAGGTTTTCTTCCGTAAATAGGTCCATCTCTGCTCCTTAAAAAATATACGTAAATGCTTTCCTAACACAGCGTCTTCTCGGCGTACTTTCTGCAGCCAATGTAGTGTACCAGCAACCAACCACACAGCAAAATTATGAAATTTTGTATCTTTGAAGCGAAACTGCAGTTGTACCAGCTGTAGTACCGAACGTAAGCATTCTTCTGGACGAAGAAGCATTCTTCTGTAATGCGTCTCGGACGGAGGTCCAAATCAAGTCAGCCCGCTGACAGTTGTACAAGCGATGCTCAAGTGTATCATCTTCCACACATACGCCACAGATCTTCGAATTCCCTCTCCCGTGACGCCACATCTTTTCTGCAGTTGGAACCGTTTCATTAACAACTTCATAAACAGTTTCTCTCCAGATCGTCGGAAGATTACAGTTGCTTGCATTGGCTATTCATTAGTTGTACTACACAACGCACTCAACCTTCACCACGGCAACGATCGACGCTGTGCCTAACCACCAGGCGACTTGCGTTTATATTTAAACAACTGTTAGGGTAGGTATCCGCAAACGCTTTTCACGTTACTGTGACGTAATGTGATTCTTAGTTTTTAAGCACTATTTAAATCCTTGATATGCATCTATTATCGAACCAGAACCAAGTGTTTTATTCATTATTTATAAAATAAAACTTTGGAACTAAAAATATCTAAATTATTTAAAATACTTATATTAATCAAAGTATAAACTTGAAAGAAGCGTAGGGACAGTGAAGCACAAATTAGTACAAAAGTGAATCGAGAAGATATTGACACATTGCTTCACTCACACTGTTTATTCACAGGACATGTTTCAAGAGCTCTTGCTACTATCATCAGCTGATACTCGATTAGTGTAAGTTGTAGTGGTCTCCTCTTTCTCCGTATTGTCAATAGATGGCGTGATGTACTTGTCAAAAATGTCTGGTGGTGGAGTTTCAAAATTCATGACTCTATGACGATTTTTATTAATGAAGATTTTTTCCGAGGACGTCAACTGTAAATCAGTGGTAAATAAATTTTTGGTAATAACTGCACATTACAAATTACAGGCTTCTACTATAAGTCCGTTTGTGCATTTCCAACTATATACAATTATATGAAAACATAAAAGTTTAGAATGCCACTTATTGAAGATGGAGGCTTTTGTTTCAAATACAAGTAAATGTAAAAGCGTAAAATGTAAGTAAACTTACTCATGTGGAACTAAACTTAAGGTTGAGAGAAGATTTTTCCACTTTGTCTCCTTAGGGACTCAGATTGACATGTACTTTACATATTTATTCTTTCTTCCGTTCATCCCAATACACATAGATTTGTTAAACGCTGGTTTTGCATTTAGTGGGGCACAAGGCAAGTATCTTTATATACATATTTTTAATGGAGTCAAGGAATGTGGTTTTTCATGCACAAACTTGTCAGTTATTGCGCTTGCATAGCCCGTATACAAGGAACGCAACCCTATGTAAACATAAGAGAATCAAGCCCCTTTTACCCGGGAGGTGGAGCTATGTAAGGGTCCCTTTCCGAGTTACCAACACTGCGCTCACAGTAACAAAATCCTTTATAACGGAAAGGGGATCTCTCTGCCTGGGAATAATTCAAGCTACGGCTCTGAGATGGCTAAGTTTACGTTGCATATTCAAGGAGCTTTCTGAAGAAAAAGATGGACGAATATCTACACTGAATTTCGCAAGAAAGGAAAGGTTTTCCCCTAAAATATAATACTGAAGATTAAAAAATATTTTAAACATCTTTATTATTCCCATATTATTATTTATTATACAATTTTTTATTCCTATTTTACCCAAAGGTATATTAGGAATATAGTTTACAAATTTATGAATACAATACAATTTACAAAAACATAACAAAATTCAATATCAAGCTGACAAACAGTAAACTTCAAGATGAATACTTTGGCTTAAGAAATATTTTATGTAAGAAAGCCATGGAATATTGATAAGTTTTGTAATTCATCATATGTGTAAGAGCTTTTGGAAAAGTGTTACCTAAGGATTGAAGCAGTAATTCAAGTTCATATCTTTTCCTTTTTCTTCTTCACTCCAAGGGCTAGACAATGCTGCTTGTTCCGGCTTAAAACATATCTGGCCATCGTTTTCGTGGTCTTCCCGGATGTCTCTTTCCTCTAGGTTTATAGTTTATAACTCTTCTTGGGATCCTATCTCTCGGCATTCTCTCAATATGCTCTCTCCATTCATTTCTATAATTTATTATTTTTTCTTCTAAAGAACTTATTTCTAAATCGTCTCTTATTTTTTCATTTGGAATTTTATCTAAAAGAGTACATCCCTTTACTGCTCTTAAAAATCTCATTTCGGCAGACTGTATCTTGTTTTTGTCTGCTTCTGTTAAGGTCCATGTTTCAGAACCAGAAAGAAAAGCAGGCATAGCCATTACTTTATAAAATTTCATCCGTGTTTCTTTTCTGGTTTTAGTTTTTAGGCTTCTATTTATTATGCCGCATATTTATTGAAACATCGGTAATTTATTTTTAAAATCATTTTCATATTTATAACTGATATACGTTCCCAAATATTTAAAACCCGTAACCTGCTCTAAGATAATATCATCAATTACTATTTTGTTTTTACCAGTGTCTTTACCTCGAAACGCCATTGTTTTTGTTTTATTTGTGGAAATTTTGAAATTATAATTCTTACATAACTCCTGTAAAATATATACTGCTCTTTGCAGCTTGTCTTCAGTTTTACTTATAATTATTTGGTCATCCGCAAATAGCATCGTCTTAAGAATAAAATTTGGTGCAAGACGAATGCCTCCGTTAATCTTAAACATCCACTCTCTAATCAGATAATCTATATAAATTATGAATAAGATAGGAGACAAACTGCAACTCTGTCTTACACCCTGATTTGTGTGTATCCATTTACTATACATTCCATTTCCAATATGTATGCTGATTGTTGTATCCTTGTATATATATATATATATATATATATATATATATATATATATATATATATATATATATATTAGAACTTTAATGAGATGATTTGGATAGCCTCCTCGAGTCACGATTTCCCACAATTTTTTTTCTATTTATACGATCAAACGCTTTTTCATAATCAATAAAATCTATAAGTGTTTCCAGATTAAATTCTCTTTTTTTCTATTATCTGCTTAACTGTTAAGGTAGCATCTGTATCTTTCGAAACAGAAAAATTGACAATCAAATAAAATGTGAGGGACATTGAAGATGATTTCCACAAATACAATCAGATGTGCATTTGATTTTGAATCGAAATAAGTAAGCTGAAAATTTGCCATGTCCAGTTAAGAATTAAGTGAGAACATAGGATTAACGAATTTACATCTATGTCTGTCAGAAACTGTTGAGAAATATCAATCCTTGGTCAAAGCACAACAATCACTTTTTAACCAGTATTCATTCCAGTCGTTGAAGATAATCTTTAATGTTTACCTCACATAAGAAATAGGGCATAGAGTGTAAGTCTCTGGAACATCTGAAGTCGCAGCTCTCTGTGCAAGCTGCACGTTCTTTTCCGGCAATCCCCACGTGCCCTCTGACCCATGAAATATACAAATGAGAACCATTTAATATCATCATATCCCATATAAATATCATGAAGTGCGAATAGCTATTCATCTCTAAACGGGTGCGTTCAAGTTACATCACCTATTCTTTAGGACTGGGGTCACATAGGAACTTCTGTTTTTTTAAATACTTGTGGACTCTTTGTGAATGCGTGACAGCGATGGCAGTACTGCACAGTGCATAGAACTATAGTGGCAACGACGAGTGTTAGGACTGTTTTTGAAACAAAATGGCGACGTTTTCATTGTAAGAACAGCGTGTAAGCATTCGTTTTCTCACATTTAGTGGTGTGACACTCATTGAAATTCATCGCCAGTTGAGTGAGGCATGTGGTGCTGGTACCTTGGATGTGTCTAATTTGGGTTCCTGGGTACGATAGTTCAATGAAGGCAGAACCTCGTGTGACAACAAAGCGAGAGTTGCAGACATCGCCTCCAAAATTGGCGCTTCCGTGAGAACTGTGTACACAATCCTGCATGAATATCTGAAAATGCATAATCGGCGATCCTCAAAAACAACGTTCTCCACTCGCTGGATCATGTCGTCAGACCGGATGGATCTAGGCCGTGACTGTCTTGGTTTTTTGTCACTTCTGCCTTCATTGAGCTGTCGCACACAGGAACACACATTAGACACCTGCATGGTATAGTCGCGCTGCTTGAACGGTTACCATGGGTTTATCTTTGGTAATAGATACCTCTCAGATAACACACTGATTACTCCACGTGGAGTGAACATCTGAAATTTGTAATTCCTCCGAATTACATTGACCGAAGTGATGCAATCATTGGTTATTAGCAAGATCCGAGAACTGCAGCAGTTTCCCTTTCACTCTTGCAAGAATAATCAGTGCGTCCGTGTCACGTGGTGCTGGCTCGCTGTATATAGCCAGAAGGGTTTTGCTGCGTGCCCACCCGTAAAGGGTTTTACCGCAGGTAAGGTATAGATTTCGGGATGTTGTAGAGTGAGATGTGGGTTTTTAGATTGATGTTGGTTAGAGGTTAAAACATGTACCTAGGGGTTGAAGGACAGGATGCAATGCCTTGCACCCTGGTGTTTTTATTTATTTTTAATTTGGGGAATAACTTTGATGCCAAGCAGCTTGGAAAGATTATGTGGAGCTCAGCTTTAGCTGCCGTTCGGATTAGCTCCTGGGTTATCTCGGATGCCCGCAAACCATGCGGGGTAACCGGTGCTGTCTAGAACGGCGTCTAGTGGAGTCATAATCTCCCAAGGACCTGACAAGGGCGCTTCTGTGGTTGGGTAAAATTGCGTATAATTTTGAAGCCCGGCGCCTAATTTAATCCTCCACGTATGGAAGACTCGAGACCTCGTGAAGCAACCTGGTAGGAAAATAACGTCCCAGAGAATATATAGACCTGAGTCCTCTATTCTGTGCACGTTGAAGCCATGCTAGCCAGCTGTCTGCGGCCATGCCCCAGATCTCGCAGGCGTAAAGCATAACCGGGATTACCAGCGCTCAGAAGAGGTATAACTTCATGCCAACTGGCATCGAGTTCGACCCCAGCATTGGATACAGGGAAGCAATTGCTCCCTGTACCTTCGCCGAACGGTCCCTGATATGTTGGCGAAAAGTTAGACCCCTGTCCAAGTTGACACCTAGGTACTGGACGGAGTTGGTCCACTCTATCATTCGACCTCGGTAGCTGAAGTTGGGGTAGTCTGCGGGGGTGTGGCGCTTTGTAAGAAGTATGGCATGGCTTTTGTCCGGATTAACGGACATCCGCGAATGCCTACACCACTGCTGTGTGAGACGGAGATGTCTTTGTAAGGGGTTGAAGGCTCTGAAGATGTGTTTATCTTTGCAGAACAGAAGCACGTCGTCAGCGTATTGTGCCATTTCTACTCGTGGCTCTGTTGGGAAATCTGCCATAAAGACGTTGAATAAGGTGGGGGATAGTACAGAGCCTTCTGGGACTCCGCCTCTTA
Organism: Mantis religiosa; assembly: GCA_030765055.1. Taxonomy (NCBI): domain Eukaryota; kingdom Metazoa; phylum Arthropoda; class Insecta; order Mantodea; family Mantidae; genus Mantis; species Mantis religiosa. The sequence goes on along the minus strand of CM060955.1, from coordinate 147,720,661 downwards.
CTGGTCTGAGTGTAGGTTTTTCCCCGGGACTGTGACTTGGAATGTGTGGTGTCGCAAGAAACTGTGTAGGATGTTGACCATTTGTGTTGGGAGCCCCAGGTGGATCAGTTCGTAAAGGAGTCCGGCGTGACATGTCGTAGAGAAGGCCTTCTCGACATCCAAATAAACTGCAGCAGTGAAAGCGTCTTCCTGGAAACCCAGGGCAGCGGTCTCCACGACAGGTTTCTATTAACAAAGATAAATCTATGGTAACCGTTTCAGCAGTGGGACTATACCATCACCACATGCCTCACTCAACTGGCGATGAATTTCAATAGGTGTCACACCACGAAAATGGAAAAAAGAAATGATTACACGCTGTTCTTGCAATGAAAACGTCGCCATTTTAAGTATCAAGTATAGTTCTATGCACGTTACTGTGTTGCCATCTCTCTCTCGCATTCACAAAGAGTCCACGTGTATTTAAAAACACAGAAGTACCTATCTGGTCCCAGTCCTTAAAAAAAATAGGAGGTGCTATAACTTGAACGTTACCTAATACAGGATGCACGTTGTTTGCTGCAAAATATATTTTGTTTAATTCAGGAGACCTCAACAGCTTCAAGTGTGAGAGGTACAGATTTTTGAAATCCAATATCTTAAACATGAACTTCTCTTTAAGATAATGTTGCGGCGACACGCACAAAAGGTTTCGTGCAGAGAGATAAGCGCAGCTTGTACACAAAGAGCCGGCAAATAAAGATAGCGGAGATAAAGGACTTTCCGGCACAGATTATGTTACGATTCTAGAAGGTTCGAGTTTCGTCTAGTGATAGAACATTCGATGTTTTGTTTATTGCAGAAATATCTGGTGATTGTTACAGAACAGTCTCGAATTGTTAATGAGGTATTCAAGGAAGCGATGACTCGCCAAAAGTCAGTCCTAAACAGAAGTAAACAGACATTGTAACTAGAAGTGATGTAATCAGAACGCTGTTGCGGTCATCGACCTTGGCAGATTGTGTATGTGATGCAATGCGAGTACTATAAGGATAGATCAGAGTGTATTTCTACGGAAGTAAAGAACATTTTGAATTTCTGCAAATTGGACGTTTAATTCTACGAACCCACAAAGTCACAGTAATCTATGCATACTCATAGACCTAAATGTCACAAATTATTTGCTTTTGATTTAGCAGATCTGGTTATTATGAACTCTCGTCATTACTTGTAAATAAAACTGTTTACACGATCTCTGGAAAGTAGAATAAACACTGTATCACTCTCTACATTTGTAAAATATCAGAATTCTTATATTTATAAAAATGACACACATAATTATTTAGATGGGAACAGTTTTCATCTTTCCACTGGTAAAACATCCTACTTTAGTCTAAGGTGAATTAAAAATCGTAATAACCAACTCTGCAGTTCTCCAAATCTTAAGAGCTAAGGCCACTGCATCTCACATTTCTGCTCTCTATAGGCGTCATAATTGGAGTGCAGTATTGAGGGTGGGAGGTGGTCATACCCAGGCGGTATAACTGAGCTCCACAACCATAGGCTCTCTTTCTAAATCAAATAGCTTCCCGATTGGCCCCTCACGAACCTAATGGTTTGAGTGCATCCCGGAGAAGGGCCTCCGCCGCGCCGTGTCTCAGTGGTTACACCACTCGGATCTCACCAAGACGGCCCCGGTTTGATCCCAGGCAACCGAAAAGTGAGATTTATGGTGGGTTACACGGCCTGAAACGGGTTTTCGTTGGGAGATCCGGTTTCCCCCGCCATCTCATTCCACCGGTGCTCCATCTTCGTCTCATGAATCATCAGTGCCAACGCCTGCGGTGCCCCATGTAGTAAAAGTGGGCATTAAACACTGCACATTTCATTTTGAAGGCTTCCTGTAGGAAAAAATCTGGAAATAGAATTGGGGTCTCCCGTTTGTGATCTGCAAGCTACCATCACGCTAAAGGGACGACTATTAATTGAATAAACAGTTACCTATAACTCATGATCGTTTAGATAATGTTTAGTATTCGATAATGTGCAAGCTGTGTGCAAAATTCCTTAATTTTTAAATACATAATACCTATTAATTAATAGTAAGTTTAGAAAAAGTGTTTAGCATTTTTGCAAAGGAATAGTCATACTTTTAGTTCCAAGAGGTAGAAGAACAAATCATAAACTTTAACACAAAATTCAGGAAAGGCTAATGACCTAAAGGAAAGCTGTACGGAAAAAGAGAACGTAAAAATAAAGAGGAAGTGAAAATATGAATTATAAAGGACTCCTTCATCAAAGTAGAATGATTTCTAGGAAACATTACGTAATGGAGTAAATACAGAAAGCAGTAACGAATACGAATAACAAAAGACGGGGACTTCTGATGCTCAAACAAGAATAACAGAAGAAGAACGGCCCTGTTTCGTAAGCTGCTGAAAGCGAATAACAAATGCTCCACCAGGAAATGGAAACCAGGAAACGGTCTATACACCGAAGGAAGGATATATAAAGAATGGGAGGGGGGTGGAATTCCAATAGCCAGACGTTCGAGAAGTCAAGAAGGAAGTGAATAAGAACGAAATCATATTTCTTCAAGATATTCAGATGATATTAGAAAGCGTTATTGGTAAACGAGAAGGGCAGGATATTTATAGTTGCTGTGGCTACCAAAGAGTTGAGTATATTTGCCTGTCCATCCGTCCATTATTACGCATCGAAGAGTTTACGAATTCATTCTCAATGGGGGTTGACGATTTTTATTGTAATGTGTGAAAGGGAAAGGAGAGAGACCAAAATACCAGGTTAGTCACCTGCCTCTTATTCTCGAGTTTTATGCAATCCGCATTTTATACTCCAACATGAAAACATCGACTACATTTCTTGGTTCTACCCGCGTATTTAACATGGATGTGAAACACTCCATGAAATTAGGACTAATATAGATATCGCAACGCCTGTATTATATTCGTAATTAGACAGCTGACGATTGCAGGTCTGCAAATGTTCACTAGAACCAGCGAATACTATGTGTTCGCAAAACTACAATCTCATTTGTCTGCTGTGACGGTGGTTCGAATCCTATGCATAGGTAAAATAACTTTTCTACCGTATAATACGGGGGCTGCTCAATTAATAATGATCCTAATTTTTCGCACTAAAATTTAATCTTAGTATATTCTGTTAGCTTAATGTGAAACAAACACGCCGTAGTAGTTTCATTGTTGGTACTCCTGGTAGCCGCCTGTAAGAACCAGGCAAGTTCAGACATGTTCAGTATTGCCTACCGCTGCAATGGAGGTAACACGCAGTTAAAGTTGATGTTCGAGGTAGATACGGAGTTTCTTTCAAACGTAATCATTGCTGATGAAACTGGGCTACACCATTTTGATCCTGAGTGCAAACATCAAAGCTCAGTGTGGAAATTTGCTTCATCACCAACCCCCAAAAAAGCAGAAGTGGTTGCATCTGCTGGGAAAGTCATGGTCACCTCATTCTTTGATATTCATGGAATGGTTTATCAGCATTTTGTTCCTGTACACACATCAGTAACTGGACAATACTAAGAGATGTCCTGAAAACATTGCAAGTCCATATCAGGCGCAAAAGACGACGTTTCCGTGAAGCAGGCTGGATGCTGCACCACAATAATGTGCGGCCGCATACTGCCAATGTTGCTGCTAAATATCTTGCAAAAATCAACGTGAAGTGCATCCTTCACCCTCCCTATAGTCCACATTTAGCCCCATGTCACTTTTCACTACTCCCTAACTTGAAGAAACGTCTTCGTGGGAGGCATTATCCATCATCAGAAGCAGTGGTGAAGGCTGCGGTGGCGATTTTGAAGGATGTCTCAAAAATGGTTTCCAGCATGTTTTGAAGACTGGCAGAAATGCTGGGACAAGTGCATCGCATTCAGGGAAGACTATTTCGAGAAGGATTATCAAAATTATGAGGATGAGTAAATGTACGTTGTCAAAAGAAATTGTGATCATTCTTAGTGAGCAGATCTCGTAAATACGAACAAAGATGCTTCATTAAAATTCGTGTTACAAGAGGTATCATTGCTCGACAATGTCATACAGAATTATTGGAAGCTTGTGATAGACAGACTTTACCATTTAGTACCGTGTCTAGATAGGCGAATGTATTTCGTAGAGGAAGGGAAGACGTGGAGCTGGCAGACCGCAATCAGCAAGTGATGATGTGCATGTGAATGAATGTTGTTAGAGCACTGCTAGAAGAACGTCGTTGTTGGATTTGTATTCAACTAGGAAAGGAGGTTGGAGCTGCTCCTAACACGATTCTCCACATACTAGAAGAAGTTAGAGATAAGGAAGTTTTATTAATTTACGTCCTCCAACGTTCAGTGATATCGGAGGATGAATGGAATTGGTGAAATTATGCTAAAATGAGCCCAGGTTCCGCAGAGCTTTGAGTTACCCTCTTACTAAACATATTCAGAGCACTAAACAGAACAGCCTACAATTAAACTTACTAAAAATGTATTATTAAATAAAATAATTGTGAGAAGACTGGCCAATTTTAATGAATAGAGGCTTAAGACAATGGTGCAGTGTATCACCTACTCTTTTCATTATATATGTAAATTACATCATCCAAAATTGTAAAATTATTATTAAATAAGGAATAAAAATAAATAAGAACAAAGTTTTAAATACTTTACCATATGCAGATGACGTGGTTTTAATCCAAGAAACGCAGAATAAATTACAATATGCACTACACCACTTGAACCAAGTATGACAACAGTATGATCTTAAAATATCGACGGGAAAAATCTAATATAATGGCCTTTTGGGGAAAACAACATATCAGATCAAAAATAATTTTAGAAAACAAACCACTAGAACAACAAAAATAATTCAGCTATTTAGGATGAAATCTTAATTATATGATGAAAACAGACAGAGATGTGAGCTAAAAGCTTGCAACATTCCAAATAATTTGTGGAACAGTGAATAGAACGTTGAGAAATAAAACAAGAAGAGATACAAGATTAAAGTTGTCAAAACAATGGCAGTCCCTGCACTACTTTATGGAAGTGAGGCATGGGTACTCACGAAGAAAATGAAAAGCCAAATTCAAAGTGCAGAGATGAACTTTTTAAGGGGTGAGTGTGTGGTGTTTTAGGGCCCGTCGACAACAAGGTCATTTGGGCCACTTTTTAAGGAAAACAAAGGGATGCACAAGGTTGGATAGAACAAGGAATGAAGACATAAGAAAGGAACTCAACGTAGACTCGATAAGTAGAAAAATTGAAAAATATCAAAAGGAATGGATGCAACATATACAAAGAATGTCCGAAACAAGACTGCCTAAGATTGCATTCCAATATCAGCCACAAGGAAAGAGAGATGTTGGTAGACCTAAAAAGAGATGGAAGGAGCAATTATTGTGAGACGGAACGGGCGCTCTGTCCATGCCGTGAAGTGAAGAAGAAGCAGAAGAAGAAGAAGAAGAAGAAGAAGAAGAAGAAGAAGAAGAAGAAGAAGAAGAAGAAGAAGAAGAAGAAGAAGAAGAAGAAGAAGAAGAAGAAGAAGAAATAAAATAATTGTCTTCAAACTCATAGCTAAAAAACATTAGATGATCTTATTTTTTCATTGTTATCAGTTGACTGCTTATAGTGCCAAATGCAGGCATTTTTGTTTATAATTTTTGAGTGACCTATGTAGAGGCATATAGCTTTCGTGTTACCCAAAATAAAGGAAGTAAATTAATTTTTCAGCCGCTCTATATTTACATATTTTATGGAAACTGGAGTGGAATAAATTTAAAGCACAATAAAGCAAGCATTTTTCCATCACATTTTACATTATTCTGTCCTAGCTTCGCTATTATTTAAATTCACGCTGCCCTTTGATCACTGAATATTTATTTGACTAATAGATTTGATTATGTATTCTCTCTTATTTCATTTACGAGCAGAATTGCAAACGATCTGAATATATATGCCTCTATTGATCGCAGAGCCGTAAAAAGGGCTCCAATTTGTATTCAGGCTCACAGTAAAAGCAGTGAAGTGGAACCGAAATGGCATTGATTTACGCGTAAACCGTAATTTAATGAGCATGCTGAAATGCACACTGTATGATCTTTTGTCCACGAAATTACCCGTGTTTCACGTACGACTTTCCACTTTATCAGCTTCGGACTTCAATCAACATATTTTTTTATCGCAACTCGAATGCTGTAAAGCATACAAACATCGTTTGAATATGAAACTTTCTGTTAAAAGGGCAAAGCTAATGGGTGCTTCACGGCAATAAAAATATCTAAAGTGAGGTAAAGCCACGTTTGCTGCTCGAGTAAAGCTTTGTGTTCACTACAAGATTGAACCAGACTTGAAAAAGTGAATTCATGGGTGGGACTCGAACAATGTAGCTCCAGCTTCCGTGCCGACGCTTTTTTGTTTGTACTACCGATGAACCAATGTCGTAGTGGGGACTATGCAGGCATAAGATGGTGCTGGAAGCCTATTCAAGTATCTAGATGATACTTTGGTGGGTTACGGCCCTATTATGTGTTTCAAATAGTTCTGAGTCCAGCCAATCAGATGCATTAGAGCACTCAGCGTTGACAGCTTGTTATTAACACTGTTTTTATATTTCCCTCTCTGTCGCACACTCAGACAACGTGCAGGTCTGTTTGGCACTAGACCTAAGGGTAACCAAATTAAATTTTCCAAGCTCTTAATAATGATGCAGTTGCCAAAATAAAAATTGGACAAAGCATTTTCGTAAATTATGTATATTTCTAAATGCTTAATTAAAATCATAGTTTATGAATTGCCTGTTTTTCTAATCCAATGGAACTACCAGTGAATCATTCATATTGATATATCGCTATCAATGTCACTGACGTCAAGAGAAAATTCATCATTGTACTGTCTTTATCGTCTGAGTCTTGCAAATAGGTTCCAAAATCTCGTCCTGTGCTATTTCCTTCTTGAAATCGCCTTCTTGCAGTCTTTCTGCATGTCTCTTGCAGTAAGAGCACAAGTTATTTTCTGTATAGTTGGTAATTCACCTTGGTCAAAAAATTCGAACACAATTTTACGTACAACGTCCTTTTCAAAGTCACTTAAGCTTTTAAGCCTCTTCGGAGGACCAACATGTTTCCTAGACGACAGTCATTTGGGTACCAATCAAATCAGATCTTCTTCTGTCTTTCTTTCCCATGGCGCGACAGCCCTTAGAGGGCCAAGGCCTACCAACCCAACTGCCGGCCTCAGGCCCGCTTACCGACGGCAGAGGTGGAAGATCATCCATACGATACGGGGAGGAGATGTGGTCAGCATCTCGGCATCCCCCCACTTACCTCACGATGCTGAGTGGGCACCGGTCCTATATCCGGAACCTAAAATCCGCACCCCATGGGTGGGATCGAACCCGGGTCGCTTTAAGTGGAGAGGGACCAAGGCATGTTGCCTTGGCCCGCTACGCCACGGCGCATGACATCATATCTTCTTGCTCCTCCACAAATGCGGGACACACTTGCTTTACCGATATCACACGCTTTAGCAGTAAGCCATTGAGCATTTCTTTAAATCGAGATGATTGCTATATACCTCACTGGCCAATTTTTTGAAGAACGTGTACACCTTAAAAATAATACTTCGAGCCTGACTTCGTAATATCTGCGTCTTGGACTCGCCAGTAAATTCAACGCAAGAAGTCATTTCCACTATTTAACTCTTACTCTACTTTTGTCTAACAAATAATGTTGTCACCCAATTATCGGAAGTCACGACCAACTGGAGCTGGGTAGGGGACAGGAGGCATTTAGGCCACGTCCACTCATTTATCTTGTAGCGCTAACATAGAGGATGGTTAGCAAAGTGTCACTAGGCACCGTACCGTCTCTTTCCCCTCCTCCTGACGTCTGGAACAGTCTGGATGATGTTCCGAGCCACGAAGCTTCCAGAAACAGCGATCGTCCTATGTAAGTGCTGCAGTGGACGAGTCAGTTCAGGTCTTGACGAGCAGCCGTGAAGAGCGCAATGCTAGCGAACGGACTGGAAGACTGTGTACGTGTATCAGAGGAGTTGTACGTAATTGTGAGTGTGGAGTGGACGTGTGACAGACGAACTGGTGAATTGTAATTGTGTGCTACGCAAGTCTATGTAATCAGCAAGAGTTCCAACTGTAATTCGGTGGAATGAAAGAACATTCTGAGTTTGTGGAATTGGATTTTAATATCACGAACCCAAAAGGTCACAATATTGAACTGTTCTGAAGAATAAAATTGAAATAATATAATAATATAACTGTATAATATTGATTTGGGCTCTCCAGAGTAAATAAACACTGTTTATCCAGGATTCATTGATAAATATAAACATACAACATTCTGTGGGCTAACAGAAAATGAAGTATTTATTTCTGAAATTAAACACTTTGGAGTATTCAAAATAATTCTTTTATCACGTCATGTTAAAAGTATAAATTTTAGTTCTGAGTAATTACAAGTATATCTACACACACAAACCAACCAATAATGACAGTGCTTTACCTTAGGATGCGTCAGTAAATATATTGATATGTATTTGTTTATACTACGAAAACTACTTGAGCTGATGCAACTTTACATGGCTTTTAAATATAAGAACAATTGAATAATACTGCTTTGAACACTCTAGAGTAAATAGAGATTGCGAACCATTCATAAACAAAGATATGATGTGACCAGACACGTTCTGTGCCAGGCCAGGAGGAAGTGTACTGTTTCCTTTCGCTCCAATTTGACAGACACCTTGGCTTATACAAAGTACAGTCACGCTGCTCGAACGGTTACCCTGGCTTTATCTTTATAACAGAAACCGCTCACTCTTGTAAGTGTGAGAGGGGCACTGACGCGCCTCCCGTTCCTGTGTTAAGCACCAATGAACTCATCACTTCAACCAATTGAATTCGCAGGAATCACAAATGAGAGATAGATGTTCACTCCACGTGGAGTGATCAGTGCGTTATCTGAAAGGCATTTATTACCAAAGATAAATGCATGGTAGCCTTTTTATACCGAAATTAAAGTATTGAAATAAGTAAAGAATCATGATGGGTTTCAAGAAATGTTGGTTCTTTGTTACAACACGTGCAGGGCCAGTTGAGTCGGATAGAAGTTGGGGTGAACCAGTGGTGGCTGGTGGGTTAAATTATTGGTGGCGCACAAATGAAAAATATAATACAGAGTAGTAATGACTCACCTATTTATAAAGATTCTCTGCTCTACTCTCCTTAGACCTGGCGAATCTATCGATAACTTTTGCGTTGAAGTCGCTGATCTTCATAACAAAATCTCTCTCAATTGAAAGCATTTCTAATGCTGTCAATCGGTCCTGTGACATTGTGTTCCTAAGGAAAGCTTTTATTCTTTTTAAAGTTGAGAAAGAGCATTCTGCTTCAGCGGTAGACATTGGCATAGTTAACAGTACTCGGAGGAGTTTGACATATTCGCTGAATGTAGCACATAAATTGTTTTCCTTATTGAAGCCCATTAAGCACAAAGCGCCGGACATTCCACGAAATTCCTCTCGACTGTAAATTACAGTCAGTTCTCTATGAATTTTTGTTCCAATGATAAAAGGATAGAACCTTATTGTTTCTCTGAGGGAAACCTCTGGAAATGTCTTGGAAATTTTCTTGATGAAACAAAGTTGAGGCTACCAGATGCCCCGTGAAGCTAAATCTGTCCTTTGCTTCTCTAAGAATGTCAAATACTTCAAGAGCTTCTCTTCTTTTCACATCATGATCTATTCTTCTCCTCTTAATTGCAGTTTCTTCGTGTTCCTCTATATCCACGCTATTTCTTACCTTTTGCACTTCCCTTTTAAATGCGTTTAGCTGGGTGATGGTAAATGTTGCATTGCAGTCTCGTTTCTGCAGCTGATTGTACAAAATTTCCACATGTGGCATGATCTTGTAGAAGAAAGACAGTCAGAATACAAAATTATAATCTTTCAAAGTGGCCATAAACCCAGAAGCCTGAACAAGTGTGGCGTTGTTGTTTAACAGAGCTCTCTTCTGAATAACCTCCATACATTTAATTAAATTCTCCCTCTGTTCGAAGAGCAGAGCACACAGAAGCTAAGCCTGATGGTCACGCTATAGCCGTTGCTAAGAGTAGGAGGAGATAGGTTTATGAACCTCCATTTAAGCAATGTATAAGAAGCCACTGCCCTCTCTTCACCTTCCCGCAATCCCCTCAGAGAGCCTACATTTGGGTGAAATCTTAGGTTAACTCTTCGCTACAAACCTACGGCTCCTACAGCTAATCACTGTTTATTTCTACTTCTGCGGTCATGGGCTGCTACAGACGATAAGCGTAATTGAAACATGTTTGTATATAAAACAATGCGAACAAGTACAGCTTTAATGTGCAAAATGCACCTGTTGTATATTCAGAATCACTGGGTGTGGCGCAAACCTGCAACCTTATGGAGGAACCGCCCCTGGTTTTAACAAAAGAAGCGTAAGAAATGGTGTCCTTAGCAGAGTTCTAAAGGGTAACACTTGACTTTGTTTGAATAGGGTATTCTTCGGACCCTCCATAATGGTATGGCAAAACAGTCACAAAGGGAAGCTTTGGTTGAATAAAGGGCTTCGAGAAAGTGAAAGTCACACACACCCACGCGCAGCTGTGGATATTCAGATGGTGGCTTGGAGCCGATTAGGGCAGTCATCTTCTTCTGTCCTGGTCGAAGGCAGACTAGAAGCGATGAGAGAATATGTTTCTCGGTTCATATAGACTTGAGGAACGAATTAAGTTTTATCGAGTAATAAACATTTCACATACAGTTACTCTAAACAGTCATATTGGTAACCCTTGGTCGGCAACTTCGTCTTTAATGCAATGATAAAAAGAAGCAGTCATTAAACCAGTTTGAAACGCGCATTCCAGTGTCATTTAAACCATCCTTCTCATACATACCCACGCATACCCTGAGAGAAACTTCATTGTTTAACCCTGAGCTGCCCATAGTATTGTATCAAACTGTAGCGTGAACGCGGAACTGTGCGCCACCATCATATATTGCTTCACATTTAAGAAGAACGATTATAATTCCTTTATCACGTCATCAAACGTTTACATTTCAATTCTGAGTAATTACAAATATGCGTACAGGTATACATGCAAACCAATAATGCAATACATTATTACAGTAGTTACGTCGCGATCTATTGTTATAATATAATAGTGCTTTATTTATTTGAATTAGGAAAACGATTTGAGCTAAAAGTATGGGGGCTTCACGGTACTATTAGGTACATTACTATCTTCCACATGGATCAGTTGTGGCAAAATCGAAGTTTAGTCTTAGCGCGAATAGTATTTAATAGAGATTGATTAAGTTGGCGCTTGTCACACACCATTTAGGGGAAATGCAGTACGACAACACCGCAGTACTCCGATTGGTTGTTTACCTATTAGCGCTCAATTACAAATATCATAAAATTTGAAACAGATAAGTGTCTTGCGCTTTGCTAAGGTTTGTATACTCGCAACGTTATGATCCAGCTGGACTCGTCTCCGCATGTAGGCCTTCAGGTAAGCGCCGAAAGGTCGTATTGGAAGGTTCTTTATGGAATCATTAACGGCCCCATTCTTGCTTAATCCTGTCGTCACCATAATCTGGTCAACCTTACGGTTCCTAACCTTATCGCTCCCTCCAGTGATCACAATAGGAAAAAAGGCACTAAGGACCTTATTCGGTGCTCTTACATTGCAAGAAGCCTCCACTGTACATACATCGACTTCCTTGCCTGCATTAAATGCCATGCTATGTGGTACTGGCTGGCTGTATACAGCCAGAAGGTTTTTGCTGCGTGCCCACCCGTTAAGGGTTTTACCGCAGGTAAGGTATTCTAAACGGTATTTTGTAGGATGAATATGGTGTAGGTTTTGAGGTTGATGAATTCTGTGAGGTTACAATTTGTACCTTCGGGATGAAAGGACAGGATGCAATTCCCTGCACCCTGGTGTATTTAATTTAGTTTTGGGTTGGGGAGAAATTTTGTTGGCAAACAACTTAGGAGATTATGTGGAGCTCAGCTTTAGCTGCTGTTAGGATTAGCTCTTGGGTTATCTTGGGTGCCCGCATTTCATGCGGGGGACCCGATGTTGTTTAGAACGGCGTCTAGTGGGGTCATAATCTCCCAGTGATCTAACAAGGGCGTTTCTATGAGTTGGTAAAGTTGCGTAGAATTTTGATGCCCGGCGCCTAGCTTCATCCTCTACGTATGGAAATCCCGAGGCTTCGTGAAGCAACCTGGTAGTAAAATAGCGACCCACAGAATAGATAGACCGTAGCCCTCTATTCTGTGCACGTTGAAGCCATGCTAATCAGCTGTCTGCGGCCATGCTCCAGATCTCGCAGGCATATAGCATCACGGGGATCACTAGCGCTCGGAAGAGGTATACCCTCAGGCCAAGCGGCATCGAGCTCGACGCCAGCATAGGATACAGGGAAGCGATAGCTCCCTGTACACTTGCCACTAGGTCTCATGCGTTGGCGAAAGGCTCTATCCAACGTTACTCCAAGGTATCGGACAGAGTTAGTCCACTCTATCCTTCGACCTCGGAAGCTTAAGTTGGGCAGTCTGCCGGGGTGTGGCACTTTGTGAAAAGTATGGCGTGGCTTTTGTCCGAATTTACGCACATCCGCCAACGCCGGCACCACTGTTGTGTGAGACGGAGGTGTCTCTGTATGGGGTTGAAAGCTCTGAGTATGGGTCTGTCTTTGCAGAACAGAAGCATGTCGATAGCGTATTGTGCCATTACGACTCGTGGTTCTGTGGGGAAATCTGCTATAAAGACGTTGAATAAGGTGGGAGATAGTACAGAGCCTTCGGGAACTCCTCCTCTCGCTGGTCTAATTACCTGAATTAAATCTTCTCAACTGACGAGCATTATACTACGAAGGAAGGTTCTTTCTTTCGTCGAGCAAAACCAACCCTTCTAGGGTTTGATTATATGGATAACTGAAGGCAAAGTCCGTGGCCTCTGTATGCTTGCTCTGTAACAGTTCTAACAGAGAATGAAGTTATATATTGTCCACTGCAAAACCACAACGAATGTTTGAGGGGTTAATACTGCCAAATGACCCGCATGGCCCTGAGGCACCCAACTAAGGGCACAATCCCACATTAACATTAACTTCTCTTTGCACAAACAATATGGACAGTAAGCTGCTTCCCAAACCAAATGGGTAATAAATATAAATTTGTCAGAAGCTTTTCGTTTGTTTAGAGGCACTATTTAATAAAGACAATTTTTTTTGTTATAGTAGCATTGCTGCCATTTCGGATAAAGAACTATGATAAAATTGGAGCAAGTTTTCTTCCAGTATGGGGAGTATTATGTGAGCGCGGTACGAGGCTACTTGCGGGCCGCCCGGTGTTGCCACATACAAAAAGATTTATTCGGTCATTATGGCACCGCTGATTGGACAGTCCCCTTTAAAATATTACCTCTTGGAAAACATTCGCCATATACTCAATTTCTTCTCGGGCAGCAAGTCAGGCGAAAAGGCGATTAGAAATTGACGTTTCGGGAGTGTGCATCTCTCTCTTCATCAGGATATATATATTAAATGTTATAACCACAAAATTAATTAATTTACTTTAGGTGGTGGAGCCGTCACTACTGCACAGAATGGGAATGGCCAGTAAGGTAAAATCGCAGAAATAAGCTCTCCCAATACAACGTAGCGTAAACCACGTGATAGGCGTGATATAGAGAAGAAATAGAAAAGGATGGAGATAGACAAACAAATCTAAGAAGAAGCCCAAAGTAGAGCGAAGTGAGAGGTGTCAATCTGTTGATTACAACGAAAGGGAGTAGACGCGCTAGTTTAATATCTGATGGGGAGATAATAGTGGAGTTAGATTTCAAACGTGGGGAGATTAAGCATTCTCAAAGAGACAAGGCGACGCAACCAGAGTGAGAGCAAGTGACAACAGCAGAGCAATCCGACAAGTAAGATCTGTGGTAATAAGGAATCCACAGGAAATTGAAGCAGGACCTTTCATTGACTGGTGATAGCTGCTGGACCTTGAGAGAGTACTCCTGCTCACCGACACTTAATCCTTAACCATCCTGCCATACCACACCAAAAGGCCTCCCCAAGAGAAATCCCACACCAAATGGCACCCAACGTGTCCCTCAACAAACCACAAATGAAACACCGGAAATAATACAAATATAAGTAAAGAAAAAACACTATCAAAATTGGCATTTCAGAACAAAGGACTGTTTTCAGTAAATTAAATGCCAGGTCAGGAGGTAGCGTGAGTATAGAAAATTAATTGTGTCAAAGAAACGTAGCTACTTAACCTGATGATCAAGCTCTTAAGTTGACGGATTTCCATTTTTAAGGCCGGTTTCCAAGAGGAGCTGAACTGAAATCCAGCATCCGATTAAGCGTGCTCATTTCGGAGGAAATGGCCATAGCCTCCTTAACTCTCCGCTCCCAGTAACAGTTGAATATTGACAAGATGGCCGTCTCCAGAAAATTGGCTTTATGGTCGTTATCAAAACAATGCTGTGCCAGCCCAGACTTCTTAGGTTGCATTAAACGAATGCTCCGTTCATGTTCGTTTATTCTGGTAGCGATGGTTCCTCCAGTTTGTCCCTTATACAGTGTCCCACATTCACAGGGAATGTGGTACTCTCCCGGAACTTGGAAGTCCAGTTTGTCTTTCACTGGTCTCAACAGATGTTTAATCTTCGGAGGTGGCTTATGGATTGTCCAGATGTTGTATTTGGCGAGAATTATGATGATTCTGCCGGATAGATTGCCGGTAAACGGGATGCAGACTGTATAGGCTTATCTGACGCTTGCTGTATTATCCCTTTCCCAGCTTTGGTGTTCGAGGCTTCAATGTCATATTTCGAGTAGTCGTTTTGACGGAAAGTGAGTCGCAGGAGCTGTAATTCTTGTTTTAAGTGGCTGGGATCAGGGATAGGCAAAGTTCTGTGGGACAGTGTATTCAGAACTCCCAGTCGTTGAGACTTAAGTTGGGAACCATGAGCTTTCAGATAGAGGTCGTCATGTGTAGGCTTGCGGTATACAGCATGCCCAAGTGTACCGTTGCTGTTTTTTGAAACAAGAATGTCCAAGCTTTATATTCGGAGCCTATAAAATGAGATGAGTGCCTAGCAGACTTTGACAGTTGAGTATAGTTTGGGAACAGTACAGTTCACTTTTAAGATGTGAGCCAGGGTTTCAATTGTCAACAATGAGTGCAACAATGTCTCAAGTATAAGTTTGCACATCTCTAATTCCCTAACATAAAGTGATGAAGTTTGTTTGGCAGCAACTGGTGTCTTTATTTGTTAAATTATAAGAATAAATCAGCCCCATCTTTTATGTATTACCATCACCTAGTAATAATCTATGTGAATACACGTTTTCCAGTAGAATATTAAAAGTTTTTAGTATTTCGCTAAATAATTTCTTTTTTAATTGATATCCTCCAAAGTTGTCATATCGGACAACGAATAAAATGGGTGAAATGATGCTCAATTTATCCCAGGGTCTAAAAAGTTAAGTTATCCGACATTCATTCTTTATGCTAAGCGAAAACCGAAAAAAAATTATCTAGATAACTCACCCTAACGGAGATTCGAAATCGGGACCTCTTGCATTTATGATGGGCACGCTACCACAACGCTACAGAAGCGGGTAGTGTCCATAGTAACTTAGTAAAATTTTGTTGATGTTTCTTGTTGTTTACTTTAATTTGTTTTGCTTTCCTTTACTTTAAGTTTAGATCAATAGAACTAAATCTGTACAATAGTTAAAGCAAAATAGACAGAATTATTTGGTGATACTGGCTGGAGATTTCATACTTTGTTTTATTTTAGTTATCGGTCCCAATTGGCAATAAAATATAAACGATGAAGGCTTTGCACAGAGGGGAATAGCTTGCACTCAGTAATCTCCACACAGATAATGTGGCTAAGGCCCCCGTGAGCAAGGGTGAAGTAAGAGCATCGCAGAGGTGCAGAAGGTCACAGTCACATAAGCCACAAAGACGCGCGGAAGTCCCTAAGAAGTGCTAAGATTTCTTAATTCCGCCGCCAAGAGACGCTGCGTAGCATCTTGTGCTGACAAGTGCCTCTACCGCGTGAACAACACCCGTGCCGCTGTTCATAAATATCATTTTTGTAGACTATCCACCGACTTATTTGTCCGCCCCAAAGGCGGTCTAACTTTCTGACACTCAAAGACGATAAAACGCTTCGGACCAAGATAAGCCATGGGTCAGCAAGATATAAATGTTACACGACGAAGAAATGTTCTTCTGCGCATGCGTGAATCCCGTAGAGTGGTAAACAATCTACAGTCGCCTACAAGTTTATAAATCTCTATGGCAGCTTCACAGCTGTTTCTTAATAATTTTGATGGCTGCTGCTTGATGTTCAGGAGTACCAGTTTGGTTGATTGACTACCTCGAGGAAATTAAAACTATTACTGGAGAATTTTACTCTAAAGTTCAAACGAAACAGAATACAAGTATTCGGGAAAGCAGAACTTTTCTCCATCAGGACAATACAGCTGCTCACAAAATTGTTTTGACAATGGGGAAGTTGAGAGATCTGCACATGAAGTGCTGTAACATCCACCCTCGGACTTCTATCTGTTTCCAAAACTAAAGAAATTCCTCGTTCCCAGTGGCGTCTGGTGGGTTAAATTATTGGTGGTGCACAAATGAAAAATAAAATACGAGTAGTAATGACCCACCTATTTATACAGATTCTCTGCTCTACTCTCCTTAGACCTGGCGAATCTATCGATAACTTTTGCGTTGAAGTCGCTGATCTTCATAACAAAATCTCTCTCAATTGAAAGCTTTGCTAATACTGTCAATCGGTCCTGTGACATTGTGTTCCTAAGGGAAGTTTTTATTCTTTTTATAGTTGAGAAACAGCAATCTGCTTCAGCGGTAGACATTGGCATAGTTAACAGTACTCGGAGGAGTTTGACATATTCGCTGAATGTAGTACATAAATTGTTTTCCTTAATGAAGTCCATCAAGCACAAAGCGCCGGACATTCCACGAAATTCCTCTCGACTGTAAATTACAGTCAGTTCTCTACGAATTTTTGTTCCAAT
The DNA here is from genome assembly GCA_030765055.1 of Mantis religiosa. Lineage (NCBI taxonomy): Eukaryota > Metazoa > Arthropoda > Insecta > Mantodea > Mantidae > Mantis > Mantis religiosa. The sequence continues at coordinate 147,703,542 of CM060955.1, read as the reverse complement.
GATAAAAGGATAGAACCTTATTGTTTCTCTAACGGAATCCTCTGGAAATGTCTTAGAAATTTTCTTGAGGAAACAAAGTTGAGGCTACCAGATGCCCCGTGAAGCTAAATCTGTCCTTTGCTTCTCTAAGAATGTCACATACTTCAAAAGCTTCTCTTCTTTTCACATCATGATCTTCTATTCTTCTCCTCTTAATTGCAGTTTATTCGTGTTCCTCGATATCCACGCTATTTCTTACCTTTTGCACTTCCCTTTTAAATGCGTTTAGGTGGGCGATGGCAAACGTTGCATTGCAGTCTCGTTACTGCAGCTGATTGTACAAAATGTCCACATGTGGCATGATCTTGTAGAAGAAAGACAGCCACAATACAAAATTATAATCTTTCAAAGTGGCCATAAACCCAGAAGCCTGAACAAGTGTGGCGTTGTTGTTTAACAGAGCTCTCTTCTGAATAACCTCCAATCATTTAATTAAATTCTCCCTGTGTTCGAAAAGCAGAGCATACAGAAGCTAAGCCTGAAGGTCACGCTATGGCCGTTGCTAAGAGTAGGAGGAGCTAGGTTTATAAACCTCCATTTAAGCAATGTATAAGAAGCCCCTCCCATCTCTTCATCTTCCCGCAACCCCCTCAGAGAGCCTACATTTGGGCGAAATCTTAGGTTAACTCTTCGCTGCAAACCTGCGGCTCCTACAGCTAACCACTGTTTATTTCGACTTCTGCAGTCATGGGCAGCTACAGACGATAAGCGTAATTGAAACATGTTTGTATATAAAACAATGCAAACAAGTACAGCTTTAATGTGCAAAATGCACCTGTTGTATATTCAGAAGCAGTGGGTGTAGCGCAAACCTGCAACCTTATGGAGGAACCGCCCCTGCTCGTTGCGTCACTTCCAGAGGAACACTACAGAGAGTGGATAATGAAATTGGAACACCGTTGGACAAAATGTATTGATATTAAAGGAGATTGTGTTGAAACATAATGCTGCTTTGAAAGCACGAATTGTGTCATTTTTCACTATCAGTCCGAGAAATTTTCTGACGATCTTCGTAAGTTCGAGGTTTGCATATAGATTTGTTTGCTTACGTACGCATAGACGATTTTGCTCATTCATTTCTGGAGGCAAAGGTTATCCCTGTATTAAACGGACCTACTGTACATTATGTACTTGAGGCATTGTACGTATATAAACAAAACAATAACCTCGCCAACATAACTCCAAAGTTGCAGTAAGCGCGACCTATCACAATGATTTATGTTCCTGCGTTATTGCTCTTATAAATGGGGCTGTCGGGAAATGGCGAAGTATTTATTGCTGAAACAAAGTGAAAAGAACTTCTGTACAGGAACGCTCTGCTTTGCTTAGCTTCGATAAATTGAAATTTTCTGTGGAACAAAAATATCTAGATGTTTCTTCTCCCCTTAATATCAATTTAGAGTGATTGATATGAAGATATTATGTGGTATATGACCTGAAGTCAGTAAGTTTATCTGTACAGGAATGTAAAGTGTTAGTCAGAGGCGGTATTTACGCACTATGCGTAAAATATCATGTAAATAAACGGAAAGGAAATAATCAAATAAGCGAGCAGATAAATGAATCTACTCAGTCAGCTAACGAGAAGAACTAATATGGTCTTTATCTAGGAGTATGCTTAGGTCGTATGAAAATAAACAACGCAAATTATAAATTTAATGAAGGCTAATAAATGAGGAATTTGAAGCGTTGTCAATTGTTTCAGGAACAGAGTTAAACCATGGCTGAAACCTAACATGAGAACTTTAACTACTGAAGTACTTTAAGGGTTATAGAAGTGCTGAGTGAAGTGTCACGGTCAGCAGACAATAGATGGCATTGTTCTCGCGTGTCCCTCTGATTTCTGTGTCCACTTTGCAGGCAGTCACTGTGGTACCATCACAATGGAATAACAGTATCAATAACACAGTTTCGTGAAGCTATAACCTACTGAATCGAAGATGCTTCTTGTGTACTGCTACAACCACTTGAACAGTAGTCGAATTGTTGACCTGCATGAAGTTGGATGTAGCTTTCAACAAACTGCTGCACCTGTTGGCACAATATATCGATGGTGCATAGGTGATTGAGCAACGGTTTTTGCAACATTTCCACTTCAGAAGAGCAGGTTCTGAGAGGTCACGTGTTTCAAATGCACGTCTAGATCGGCGAGTTGTAAGAGCTCGATTGGGTGCCTGAACAGCAACCAGGGAAGCGATTTCAGCAGGAATTATTAGAAATCATCTTCTTGCAGCAGAACTCAAATCACATGTGCCTCTGGCTAAAGTACCTCTTGCACCACAACACCATCATGTAAGCCTCTGGTGTCGAGAAAGAGGCTGATTGGATAATGGAATGGTGCTCTGTTGTCTTCAGTGATTCCCGTAGGGGAGGCAATCCGTCCCCTTCAGCTGTCGTCATGCGGGCGATGCGGAGCATTAGTACTCGTGGTACCTCTGACGTTACTAGAGGAACCTCAGGCCGAACATTTTAGCCCCTCACTGAATGGGAGTTGCTCGGATTTGGTTGGTCTCGAGCGGACAGTGGCTCGCGATACCCGTGGGTGATCGGGTACGTCTCCGGACGGGGTTGAGAGAAGCCATCAATATTCCCGGGTACTAGCCAGCATAGCTAGTAGAAGGCGTGCTAAATCGAGAGGCGGCACCACCGACGTCATATCGGTAGCCTTCCCTTTTTGGGGTTGGCGCGCGTAAGTGGCGTATTCACTTCCATCCCGTCTTGTGTCCTTGGACCAGATGGGGGGGGGCTTGTTAGTAACCCACGTCTTGTCCAATGCAAAGCCCCACGGAGGAATCCGGTCGCCCTTTGGGACAGCTCGGTAGCTCCCTGGTTGAAAGAGGCCCGGGTCTTAGTCCTACGGGTAATGCGAGTAGAACTTCTGGACTCAATTGTATTCAGGGATGAGGTAGGTTCCGTCTGTACACTAGTGATAGTCGGTATGAGAACGATGTAAAGCTGGTGAGAGAACTCATTCATGATGCATTCGCCGATGATACAAAAGCCCACCTCGTGGAACCATAATGTCGGGTGCCATCACTTACACTTCAGGCTAGCCTCTAGTGTTAGTGGAGGGATGTGAAACCACTGCCAGCTATATCCTACAGGTAAATTAATCGTGTGTTATTATCATGTCTTCAACAGGAAGGCGATAGGTGGTTTTCAATGGCATAATGTACCATCCCAACACTTGCTGTTCCTCATGGTGTACAACTGCCCTCGTCAGCACGGTCCATTGATTTCTCTCCCACTGTACATGTATGCGATATGATGGGAAAATACTGAGTGGTTCACCACGGCTGGCCTCAGCCGCCGCCGAACTGCGACAAAAGTTGCAGAATGTTTGAGAGCCCAGCATGCTATTTATCACCTGTACTTTCCTCTGCCTGCATTGCAGCCTGAGGAGTTACACCAAATATTGATGCAACTGTTTGGACATCCCTTCTTGTGATGTCTGCCTTATTTGTGCTTATTTTGTTACCACGTGACGATAACATGATTGTCACTTAAACAATGCTTGGTGGCGTTGCATTTATTCGGCCAGCGATGTACTAACAAAATGGCGCCCTGTAAACAAACTGAATGACAGATGACAATCAAACTCTACATAATTATAGAGGACAGATGTACCAACTTAACGACAACAATAATTTTGAGTTCCGTCTTATAGGAGACTTTTATATGATGAATTCCCAGTACTTTAGTGACAAATAAAATAGTGTTATGTGTAATATTCTAAGAATTTAAAGGAAGTAACAAACATAACCTCATCACCAATAATAAATCGGGAGGCTGTTAGGTGAAAAAAGAGGATTTTTGCGCAAAAATATGAGATCAGCAGACGTTTGAGTTAACAAGGTCTTCAAATCCAATAGAGACATATTCTGATGCATCCTTACTTGTTTTCCTAACAGTATTTTTATTATGGATAGATTAATAGAGAACACAGTTGAATGCAACGCATAAAGAACCAGGGGACTTTACAGCCCCCAGTAATAAACGTGTCTAGTTTATAAAATATATGCAGATAGATTTTTATCAGCCAGCGAAAAAGTGAATTATTTCATTTGTACTGCAAACAGTACGTGTTTGGGGCAACACGTGCAGGTTGGGTGAGGGGGTGGGGAGTCATGCATGTTGCTCACGTGAAACACTCCATTCTGTACGCGACAGACGGATCGATACATCCCCATGCGAAAGGAATTGTCCGGTGTGCAAATGACGGATGCTCTATTTCGTTAAACAATGGGTTTTTGTTGCACGGATTCAGCTGAGATACGGCTTTGTGTTGAAGGTGGTGTTTTGAACTCCACTTTGCGGTTGATAGCATATCTAGGACTATCTCCTGAATATGTAGTCTTCAGTGACAACCGCCCTTAGGGTGTAGGGTAATGACAGAGGGGATATCGGTAATGTGGCCAGTTACTTTAATGCGACCTACTTAACCTTCGGGAGAAATAGATGAGATGTAGCAGATGTAATGGCCAGATATAATGGCAACAGACACAGTACGGCAGGCTGTCTCTCTCCAGTTGTGCTCCTTTAGAGTTCCCCCATCTCACAAGCAGGGCACTCATCTCCTATACCAGGGCACAACTGCTCTCCCTTCGCACCTACTGCATACGCCGTACGTTGTGGTCCATGGCGCCAGATCCTTGAAAGAAAAAGAGCGAAGTATAAGTTAACTCAAAACTTAAAATATTTGTTTGTTTCATAAATTCGTTTGATTCTTGTTACGTATTTAGGACAAAGAACGCCTGCACTGTATGTCCGTATCACAACTACGGCAACGAAGTTGTTTAATTATCTAGGGGTAAACTGTTTACATACGCAAGGTCATCGAAAGTAAACAAGGCAATGAACTTTTCAAAAGAAGCTTTATTTTGTGTAGTATGCACCATTATTATCAATAACATATCTCCATTTCTCAGGAAGCTTATCAATTCCATTTTTCCAAAATCTTGCAGCTTTCTGGTTGGCGAATTCTTCTTCGGTGAGTCTGCAATCCTCCAAGGAAGTAAGGCGTTTGTCATTAAGGAAGTTTTCAGGGATCGGAATAAATGATAGTCGGATGGGGAAATGTCTGGAGAATAAGGCGGGTTGGGTTACACATCCCAGTCGAAATCCCGTAATTTCTGACGAGTTACCATAAAAGTGTGTGGTTTGGCATTGCCTTGATGAAAGACGACTCCACCATTAGATGCTAATTCTGGCCTTTTCTCTCCTAGGGCAACCTTCAGACGATCCAACTGAGAACAGTATTTCTCCTAATTGATGGTCTCCCCAGGAGGAAGAAATTCGTCATAAATAATTACTTTCCAGTCCCACCAAATGCACAGCATAGTCTTCTCAGGATGAAGCCCTGGTTTAGGAATTGAGAGTGGTGGTTCCCCTTTCTTACGCCATGACTTTCTCTTTCGGATGTTGTTGTACACAATCCACTTTTCGTCTCCTGTAACCAGCTGTTTCAGAAAAGGGGCAGTTTAATTGTGTCTTATAAATGCGTCACAGATGGAAACGAGCTGAACTAAATTTTGTTGACTCAGTTTGTGCGGAACCCATACGTCCCGAAGATTTACGTAACCAAGTTTCTTTAGGTGCCTGGCTACAGTTGCATGATATAAGTTTAGCTCCTGACCTACCTCCCGAGTTGTTATTCTGGGGTTGTTCGTAATCATGTCCTTTATCCTTTCTCATCCGTAACCACAGGTCGTCCAGAACGAGGTTTGTCTTTTACAGAGATGTTCCCAGCTCGAAATCGAGTAGACCATTTTTGACGTGCCCGATTCGTCACTACATCTTCTCCGTAAACAGCACAAATTTTCCGTCGAGTTTGTGAGGCTGTTTTACCTTTACGGTAATATAACAGCATTAAATATCGAAAATGTTACTTCTTGCCTTCCATATTAACATACACAAGTTACAACTCCACACTGTTGCATCCACAAACTCGTACTGAAGTTTGGTTACCAATTCTTAGTTAAGCTGACCTTTGGCCGTGAGATCGCTGTGGTTTGAGTTCATAGCGTTCTTTTCAGTCATTGTATTTGTAAACAAACCCCATATTGTTAGGCAACTTCTTTGACGTGAAAGTAGTGGGGGTATGCAGTGTTCTCAGGAGTTCTTAGTCGTAAACACGTAACAAGAATCGAACGAATTTATGAGACAACCCGATAGAAGGCTCACATACAAAGAAAATAACAGTGTATAAAAGAATTAAACGAGGAAATTCTCTTAGCTCCCTTCTTTGAAGCAGTTTATTGAGCAAACCATAGACGACGACGGTGTTCCAAAAGCCCTGCGTTCTGCCGGTCATCTTGCAGCGCTTTGATGGAATTATGGTGGATCCTGAAGAATTTCTCACATTTGGTGACGATCGTCATTGAAGAAATCTATGAGTTTCCCCTGCAACTCTGGATCTACAGGCGCATCTGTAATTCTGGAGCGATGAGTTCTGTTTCCCAGGGTCGTGATAACGGGGGTTGTGAAGTTAATATTACTATTTCTGAAGAATGGACAAATAATTCTTTTCTTTTTCCCAAATTGTAATACAAATTTAAATACTACAAGTATAAATGTTGTTCTTCAACAAACGATGAATCATGTATTGATTAACTGTTACTCTGTTACACACACGTTATTTGTGCATATATCTCCCGTAGATCTTCGAATGACGCTTCACAGCAAGTCTAGGATTCCCACGAGTACTATCCGGAGCTTATTTTTGGAATTTTTATCCGGGTATAATGACTTTAACTTAATTTTTACCGACGGGTCAGAATGCTCTAGCGGTGTTGGAAGTGCATATGTCCATGGAGTCGGACACGGAAACATTGGGTCTCCATGGCAGCACTTCTATATACAATGCAGAGTTCTATGCCATTTATCGAGCCATTTTACATGTTCTCCGCAAAAGTTTGGGTAATTGCCTTGTCCTGAATGATTTCCTTAGCGCACTCCACAGTCTAGGTGCACTGTACAACCACCATCCTAATGTACAGTGTATCCAGGACGCCATCCACACCTTACACGCCTCAGGCGCTAGCATGGTGTGCTCATGGGTCCCTGCTCACGTGAGCTTGCAGGGGAATGAACTTGCGGATTCGGGAGCCAAGACGGTAACTACACAGCCCCAGGTTTTTATCCGACAGGTCTTCACGGAAGATTTTAGCCTTCAGTTGTGGATAACTGCATACTCCTCCTGGGTCACAGAATGGACCCATCTCCGCAGCAACAAACTGAGATCTGTAAAGGTACATTCCTTGGGTGACCTCCTGCCGTTGCTCTCGTTGGGAGGAAGTAAGTCTGCCTCGGTCAAGAATTGGTCACTGCTTTTTTACCCATAGTTTTAAATTCACAGGGGACCATTCTCCAGCTTGCCCACTCTATTGTAGCGCTCTTTCGGTCCGTCAGTACCTTTAACCTGTTTTAACTTAGCGTATCTCCACCAATCTCTCCTTGGCAGATATACTGGCGGACGACGAACAAGCAGTTTCGAAAGTTTTTAAGCTGTTTTTGAAAGCTAGTTTTAAAATTTAGAATTCCTGTTTTTTTAAACCCTTTTATGCTTTTAGCTTCTTTTAGATCTTGACTAGCATAGTGTTTCGTAATTTTATCTGTGATATTATATAGAATAGTTGTTGTTTTTTAGGTTCTTTTATCCCGTTTTTAGCATGATTTGGATTTTACGGGCGCTGTTGACCGCGCTGTCGAGCGCCCTTAAATACCATCATCATCAACATCTATTTGTGCATCTTAAATGCACACTTAAAAAATAATTCTGCGCAACCTCGGAGAGACAAATGTACGTCTTACTCCTACGTCGTTCATAAGTAGAAGAAGGATCATTTAGACATATATCAACTTCCTCTCATATCTGGTTGTCATAGTTATATCATCACCTGCCTTACATTTTATCCATTTCATTAAACATTAAGATTTTGAAAAAATGGAATTGATAAGCTTCCTGAGAAATGGAGATATGTTATTGATAATAATGGTGCATACTACACAAAATAAAGTTTGTTTTGAAAAGTTCATTGCCTTATTTACTTCCGATGGCGTATGTAAACAGATTACCCCCAGATAATTAGGCAACTTCATTGCCTTAGTTGTGATGCGGGCATACAGTGCAGGCGTTCTTTGTCGTAAACACGTAACAAGAATCGAACGAATTTAGGAAACAAACCAATATTTCAGGATTAGCGTATACTTTATTAAAATATAATTTCTTTAATTTGTTTGGAAAATCTTCTTCAAGACGAGAGTGTTAGAGGGTTATATAAAGTAGGGGTGAATGTAGAACATGACTGGACGGTTCAGGTAATCTGTAACCATTTTAAGACAGTAGTTCAGGAAGATGTTACCGAAGCACTTGGATTTGAAAGAAAATTGAGTTACCAGAGGTCAGACTAGAAATAATAAAAAGGAGGGCATATACATATTGCTGTATGCATTTATGCTTATATATGTATTATATGTATATATAAGCTCAAGAAAATATGCAGTTAGAAAATGCAAATAAGATTATTGCAATAGGATTTGCTCGGAGACTGACCATTCATTTTAATATAATATATCGGTTCATGGCGTGGTGGGCAATCACCAAGGAAATTTCCATAAACAGGTCATAAGAGGAATAACTTCAATGCCAGCCTGGCTGAGACGCTTTGAAGGATTATTTGTGGAAGATAGAAAACAGTTGACAGGGGAGGCTAAATATATCTACGCTCTGCGTAAGGGTATTATAGAACCAGTCCTTGAACGTGAGGTGAATAATTCCTTAATGCGATCTAGAAATGGAAGAGCACCTGGTCCAGGAAATGTACGCATGGAATTGTGAAAATATGGAGGAAGGGAATTAGGTAGTACTATAACAAGGATGTTAAACCAGATTATGAAAGGATATGACATCCTTAAGGATTGGTAGCTATCTTATATAAGCCATATGTTTATGAAGGGGAATGAAAATTATCCCTCTAATTAGAGGCATTAATGTGATGAGCAGGATATTTAGCAGAATTGCCACTGCAAGGTTAAAGAGAACCACATCTAGACGTATGTATGAAGATCAAACTGACTTTGCGGCTGGGAACTCCTGCAGCGATAGCATATTTACTTACGACAGATGATAGAAAAAATAGCTAAGGGGATATATACGCATTTGATTTTTGTGGATTTTGAAAGGGCCTGAAACTCAGTTCCTATTTGTAGACCATGGATCTTTCTGAGGAGAATGGACGTGAGCAAGCTATATATATTTGGTTAAATGAATGTATGCAAACTGTAAAACAGTGATTAAAGTATAGAAAGTTCTTATCAAATACATTTTTAATATCGAATGGTCTGAGGCAGGGATGCCAAATGTCTCCTACCCGATTTCAGATATAGCTGGACGAAGTCTTAGAAATGTAGAATATCAGGTGTGCGTCAATGAATGTTGAAATAAAAGAAAACGTAATTCATTCGTTTTGTTTACGGATGATCAAGTAGCGACAAGTCACGATCGAAAGGATGTTGATTTTATAATGAGAAAATTACTGGATGCATCTGATATTGGAGGCCTTAACGTCAATTTTTACAAGATTGAGTATCTGGTGGTAGCTAGTTACCCATAAACTGGTAAAAGTAATAAGCAGATCGTAGCAGAATAATACAAGCTCGTTCGTCGATTAAACAACTAAATGGAGTGTTATGGAGTCAAGGTATTTGACAAGAAACAAAACAGATGATACTTGAAACTATTGTTTAGAGTAATCTACTTCATGATGCAGAAGCGTGCACTCTAAATGAAAGACAAAAAGTGGGATAAAACTGTTTAAATGAATGGATTACGAACGAGTTTACGCATTCCGCGTATAGAAAAAGTAAGAATTACAGCATTTTGAAAAGGTTAAACACCAAAGCGTCTGTGATAGATTATAAAATAGTCTTTAAATGGTACAGGCATATACAGCGCGTTTCTCAGGAATGATGGTCTAAGGCAGCAATAAACTGGTTACCTTCTGGGCGGAAAAGAAGGGACGCCCACGACTCACCTGGAAAGATGATATACAGGTTGTTTCAAAACGACACCGAAAGATTAAAGCCGTTGCGTAGTTTATAACTTAACTAGTCCGTACTAAGATAGCAAATCCAAGTAATATGGAGCACTATACGAACGCCGGAATGACGGATATGGTTTTGATGTGTGGAAGAGCTGAAGGGAGTGCAAAGACCGCACGATTAATTTAGTTTCATTAAAAATATGAGTTGTAAAAACAGTTACATCAATGATAACAGTTATTCGTTTAACTTAATAGCAGTTTGTTATGATCTTAATTATACAATACTTTCAAGCACTTACTGTAAATATCAACAGCTTCCTTTTCGGTTACAAATGCTTTATTTAGTAATGCTCGTCTCATTGTATAAACTATTTAATTTGGTTAATTTATCTACAATTCTTTGATGTTGTTTTCTGTTCTGTTTATCATTTAATGCTTCCATCCTCAACCTCACTAACATTAACTTCCATCTAAAATGTATAAGTTGTATATGTCCACCAGTTTATTTGTCATCATGGACTGCTATAACGGAATTTTGGAACACGTTAAACACTCACAAGCAATGATTAAGCAATAGCTTCTTTATTGTGGTTTTATAAGCCAAAGAAATTCTTAATTGTAACAAGCTATTGCGGAGTATGCCGGAATGTTTACAAATAGCTACAGCACGCGGCACGGCGTGTGGCCTATACCTGCGAACTCCGACAGTGTGAGGCATGCGCAGTTGTTCCTGTCATTGCATAATCCACATTGATTCTGCAACATTCTTTATGCGGCGTTAAAAACTATCCATATGTGTCACATAGAAGCTGAGCAACTACTTCTTTATGGTTGTTGCCCGCCTCGGTAGCGTAGATGGTAGAGTGTCTGCCTCACGTTCAAGAGGTCCCGAGTTCGAATCTCGGTCAGGGTGAGTTACCTGGGTAAGGCTTTTTTCTGAGGTTTTCCCTTATCCTTCAAGAAGAATGTCGGGTAGCTGTAAGCTCCATGGACCCTGGACTCATTTGAGCATCAATTTACCCAATTCATTCACGGTCCGATATGACTTAACGTTGGAGGACCTAAACTTACAATCTACAATCTACGTTCGTCGGTGTCGTTTTGAAACATCCTGTATATCTAGAGGAAGGATCAGGATTCTTGAGAAGACGTCGTACTTGAAGCAGGAAAGTAGAAAGTAGAAAAGCCTAAAAGTGAATGTAAGCAAGCATAGTATGCACAAGTTTGAGTAAAGAGAGTCATGTGTGTGGAAGACAAGTAATGAGATAATCGCTAAAATTTTGCCATCTAGAAAGTTCTAGAACTCTGTGGAAATACCCAAGAGATATACCTAACAAGTTGAGCTTCCTTCTGAGTGAGTTGGGAACTACTGTAGTGACGTGTAGAGCGTGCTCTTATTGCAAGAGGTTAGAGACGTCTTATGTTCGACTTCCAGTGAGTGAACCGTCTGAAAGAATAGACTACACTGAACGTATTTCGTTACACCAATACATGTTAGAACAAAGTAAAGTGAATGTGAAAAACAAGTGAAGTGAAAGTGAAGTGGCAGTGTGAGCCCAGTGAAGGAGTACTAAGGCGATTTGAACTGTGTTTTGAAATGAAATCGAAATAGTTGAAGAGACATTGAAAAAATATCAGCCATTTTTTCACCTACTTGTTTATAGACATTTATTTCAAAAAATAAGACAAACAAATAAAATAAAAGGGTTATTTGATAAAAAATTCTTTTAGTGTAAATGCTAGACATGTACTTCACTCTAATGCAATTGAAGTTGCACACACTTATAGCTTATTTTGAATAATAGATTTGGTAGTATTGTTGTAAACTTTGGAACCTAAGTAAGCTCCGGTTAGCGATGATTTGAGATGAAATGAACAAGATGGTATCATGTTAACGTGTACGAATTACTTTCGGAACTTCATCCCTTCCTCCTATTGGGTATTAGTCGCAGTAGATCTGTGTGGAGGTCGCAATGCACGAGGTGTTCCCCTACGTTGTTTACCTTTATCTAAGTTATCGATAGATTTCAGTACCAAAATGTGGTTTCATTCAAGAGGTAGTCTCCACCATATAGAACTGTGTAAGTAACGTTTACTACAGAGTAACAATTGTGACGTTTTACGCTACACTTCAAAGCGATTCCCCAGGGCAGTGAGACACCTCTGCCACTGTCCGTGCCACATTTTGAAAGGCTGCACTGCATTTTTGTCAGTGTCCGCAGACCACGCTTCTCATACGTCTGCCCCGAAGGTAAACTCTCTCCCTTGCGGACACTGAGTGGCGAATACAGTGCTGCAAACTGCCGTAGTTGCTGGGAAATATTAGAATTATTATACGGGATGCTGAAAATGTGAGTGTGCGAACTTTTAACCTTTCTCCTTGTGGAAGTGTCAGACAGCAGAGAAGCAGCAACAACCATAAGTATTAATGCAGCCAACTCCAGCCCTTCACTTATCCATCATTCCAAAGTTGTGAATATCACTAAGTACAATAATAAATGACTAACTTGCCAAGTTCAAAATAGCTTTGGAAGAGCAATGCACCGTTGTAAAGTGCTAAGTAACAAAATAAATATAAAGAACGGCGAATAAAAATTAAAGAACTGAAAAATACTAGTGCAAAAATGCAAAAAAAGATGACTAATATTATTTGGGAGGTAGAAAACACGAGATGTCAAGAAATTTGAATATCTGGCGGTAATATTAGGCAGCCATAGGTAATGGGGGACGAATTATGGGAGATGATAGAAAATGGTGTGATAGCCAAATTAAAATTAAGATATATAATTAGAAATTCTAAACGTTAGGGAAATCGGTGAAAAGGTTGTACGAGGCTTTGGTAGAGGCGAAGAATGACACTGAAACCTAGTGAGCGCCTGCTATATAAGACACAGTGTAAATCAGACATACAAGATACTTTGCAAACAATTATGACCATTAAGAGCAGTTCTAGTTCCAGTTCTGCTGGACATATACCAGAAGGTTAGCTATACGAAATTAGGGGAAAGAATTAAGTGATATTTTTGCAAAAATGTAAAAGAAACAATTGAAGTTAGAGAAAGACAGATTATAGAAAATAGAGTCTTTAAGATTCTATAGAATATTAAACAGAAAATGTGTAAGAGAGGGGTTATGTTCACAACTAAAATAGGTGGGATAGCAAAGGGATAGCACGGTTTAGAGTGGACCTATTTAAAAGTCTAACAAGTGGAGCAGGAGTATGAGAATTATGTGGGGGCAGGAAAGAATGTAGTACTTCATTTAGTGAAATCCCGGAATTGTATCAATGGACAGAAATGGTTATGTGGAAAAAACTTAAGGCAAAGTTATGGCATAAAAGTGTTAACGATAAAGAAGAAAATAGGAACAAAGAAATAAGGAAGTTTTAAAGAAAGATCAAACAGATATAGATCAGGAAACTAAGGAATAAATGATTAAAACAAAGACGGCAAAGTAGGATGGGCAGATTGATAGATTTTGGAGGATAAGAGTTTAAGGTCTCCAGAAGGATGTAAAATATCAAAGAGTGGTGGAGTGAGTACACGTCCAAAATCAAGTAAACCACAGAAACATAATATAAAAATAAAACACTTGCAACTAATTAACTACTGTAGCTGTTCCGAACCGATACTAAACTCCTAGACAAGTCTCCATATCTAATAAACAATATAGATTAATTGCCACAAAGACTTTCAAACATGAACCAGCTCCACAGTATGGAGCCTTCACATCCCCCCCCCCCCTAAATACTCAAAATAAAATACCAGGAAAACTATATCACTTCAATAACGTTTCCTCTCTGAAGACATTTCACACAGAATCCAATGAACATTGCAACTATGTAATTAATTGGACGACAAAGATGAGACAAACAGGAATGCTGTTGCGATGCTGCACAATCCTTTACCAAGAATCTTCTCTAACATGTTTCTTAAAAGTATCTCCTTTATCAAGGAGAAATAAACTAACTTTACATGGACAAAGAACTTGAACATAAGACTAATTTGCCATTCGACATACAGGATAATTCACAAAATATGCAATTAGTAGCTGTTAATGCCAAAAGGATTGATTCAGCAGTAGCAGATGATGCTGGCAAGCAGTAAGTCAGCATCAAAATTCCGAGTTTATCGATCTTCTCGAGTAAAAGTTTGACTTCTCTTCTACATTTATTAGGTAGGAAACATTTATGTTCTTTTTGCCAGTGGCGGCTGGTGGATTAAATTATTGGTGGTGCACAAATGAAAAATAAAATACAGAGTAGTAGAAACTCACCTATTTATACAGAAACTCTGCTCTCCTCTCCTTAGACCTGGCGAATATATCTACAATATATATAATAATATAATAATATTTAATATATATTATAATATATTTCTGTGGTTTACTTGATCTTGGACGTGTACTCACTCCACCACTCTTTGATATTTTACATCCTTCTGGAGACCTTAAACTCTTATCCTCCAAAATCTATCAATCTGCCCATCCTACTTTGCCGTCTTTGTTTTAATCATTTATTCCTTAGTTTCCTGATCTATATCTGTTTAATCTTTCTTTAAAGCTTCCTTATTTCTTTGTTCCTGTTTTCTTCTTTATCGTTAACACTTTGATGCCACAACTTTGTCTTATGTTTTCTCCACGTAACCTTTTCTGTCCATTGATACAATTCCGGGATTTCACTAAATGAAGTACTACATTCTTTCATCCCCCCAAATAATTCTCATACTCCTGCTCCACTTGTTAAACTTTTAAATAGGTCCACTCTAAACCGTACTATCCCTTTGCTTTCCTACCTATTTTAGTTCTGAACATAACCCCTCTCTTATACATTTTCTGTTTAATATTCCATAGAATCTTAAATACTCTATTTTCTATAAACTGTCTTTCTCTAACTTCAATTGTTTCTTTTACATTTTTGCAAATATACCACTTAATTCTTTCCCCTAATTTCGTATACCTAACTTTCTAGTATATGTCCAGCAGATGTACTTTGTATTTTTCTTTTTCGATGCATGTATATTATTGAAGTTTTCCCCCTTCCTTTGTTTTCTCAAAGTGTTACTTTCGCTAGAACTGCTTTTAATGGTCATAATTGTTTGCAAAGTATCTTGTATGTCTTAGTTGCACTGTTTCTTATTTAGCAGGTGCTCACTAGGACATGCTTCGCCTCTACCAAAGCCTCATACATCCTTTTCACTTATTTCCCTAAAATTTAGAATTTCTAATTATATATCTTAATTTTTATTTTGCTATCACACCATTTTCTATCATCTCCCATAATTCGTCCCTCATTACCTATGGCTGCCTAATATTACCACCAGATATTCAAATTTCTTGGCATCTCGTGTTTTCTACCTCCCAAATACTATAAGTTATCTTTTCTTACATTTTTACACTATTATTTTTCAGTTCTTTAATTTTTATTCGCCGTTCTTTATAATTATTTTGTTACTAAGCACCTTATAGCGGTGCATTGTTCTTCCAAAACTATTTTGAACTTGGCAAGTTAGTCATTTATTATTATACTTAGTGATATTAACAACTTTAAAATGATGGACAAGTGAAGGGCTGGAGTTGGCTGCATTAATACTTATGGTTGTTGCTGCTTCTCTGCTGTCTGCCACTTCCACAAGGAGAAAGGTTAAAAGTTCGCACACTCACATTTTCAGCATCCCGTATAATAATTCTAATATTTCCCAGCAATTAGGGCAGTTAGCAGCACATGTATTCGCCCCTCAGTATCCCCAAGGGAGAGAGTTTACCTTCGGGGCAGACGTATGAGAAGCGTGGTCTGCGGACACTGACAAAAATGCAGTGCGACCTTTCAAAATGTGGCACGGACAGTGGCAGAGGTGTCTCACTGCCCTGGGGAATCGCTTTGAAGTGTAGCGTAAAACGTCACAATTGTTACTCTGTAGTAAACGTTACTTACACAGTTCTATATGGTGGAGACTACCTCTTGAATGAAACCACATTTTGGTACTGAAATCTATCTATATCTTAGATAAAGTCGCATAAAGGTTAACGCACGGAAAAGTCAAGCAATAATATTTACCAAACGAATCAAGCACCGACACAATAAATATGGGCTAATTACACTAACATTCCGGAAGTCGAATGGAAGGACTCAATCACCTACTTAGGTGTGACAATGGATCAGGGTCTTACGTGGAAACAACATATTAACACAGTAAGATCTAAAGCAAATGCCCAATTAAATAAACTATACACACTTATTAATACAAACAGCTCACTAAAACTAGAGATGGGAAAAACACTATATAAAACACTTATTAGACCCATCCTAACTTACGCTGCCCCCGCATGGGGACATGCAGCCAAAACGCCATTAAAAGATTGCAAACAATGCAAAATAGAATACTTCGGATTATTACCAGGCCACCACCTCTCGCACCGGCATACCAACTCCACGAGGAGTTAAAAATGCATTCCATCGAGAAATTCATCAAAAGGCTCAGCTTCAATCTACTCGAGAAAAAGAACCTAAACGACAACCAACTAATACGGGCACTAGGGGAACATGACACAACACATGATAAACACGCAAGGCCACTGTCTATTTTTGAAAGAACAGTTAATCTCGGGGAGCCAGAAGTAGACATACAACAGTATCTAGAAAACTTTGTTAACGTTCCAGATGCTTTACATCGCTGAACGGAGATAAAACACACACCCATACACGTACACCAACACACACACACACACACACACACACACACACACACACACAAACACACAAAAACACACACACACCTTCCACAGCCCTCAAGTCCTTGCGCCAATCATTGGCGCATTGGCGCATTGGGAAAGAGGGTCCCACGTGAATGGCACAGGCTCGCACCTACAATTGATAGGTAGGCCGCCCGCCGAGTGTGCACTCCAAAATATCGACCAAGCAGACACATGAAATATGAGACGGTATTTTCACACAACTAACGATGCTGACGGCAGATAATTACAACTGACCATTAAAGGCAAATGCCGATAATGCAAACTAGAGTTATATTTAGGTTTAGCAAGATAGCAATAAGTGTAATAGACCACAACTGACAAGCTTGCAAGTATTACTTGCAGCGACAATGAAACACCTAAACTTAAGACATAACGCTACGGCGTGATAAATTACCCTAAACTTCCCAACAAATAACACCAGGAATCCTACCAAATACCACCCACAATAGGCAGTGGATCAGGCTGGGCTTCATGTCAAGCCTGTATCCCTGCATCAGAAACCACCCTCTGCTGATTCTCACTGCGAGACAGCTAAGATCATCTCCTGGAATGCGCGGGTGCTTAAGGCGGTACCGCAGCACATTTCTCCTTCCCAATCCGGTGGAGTTTTTTTTAGTGGAGTAGTACCCTTGAGGTGAAGCCCACATACCCCACTGTGTCCTCCAACACAGTGGTAATATATAAATGGATTTTTTCTCCACTCGAAAAAACAAGACAAAGGTACACAACGTAGGGGAACACCTCGTGCATTGCGACCTCCACACAGATCTACTACGACTAATACCCAATAGGAGGAAGAGATGAAGTTCCGAAAGCAATTCGTACACCTTAACATGAGACCATCTTGTTCTGTTCAATTTAAAACATCGCGAACCCGAGTTTAGTGAGGTTCCAAAGTTTGCAACAATACTACCAAATCTATTATTCAAAATAAGCGATAAGTGTGTGGAACTTCAATTGTATTAGGGTGAAGTACATGTGTAGCATTTAAACTAAAAGAATTTCTTATCATATTACCTTTTTTATGTTATTTGTTTGTTTTAGCTTTTTGAAATAAATAAACAAATTATAAACAAATAGATGAACAAATGGCTGATATTTTTTCAGTGTCTCTTTAACTATTTCGATTTCATTTCAAAACACAGTTCAGTTCCCCTTAGTACTTCTTTGCTGGGCTCACACTGCCACTTCACTTTCACTTCACTTGTTTTTCACATTCCTTTTACTTTGTTCTAACATGTATCGGCGTAACGAAATACGTCCAGTATAGTCTATTTTTTCAGACGGTTCGCTCACTGGAAGTCGAACATAAGACGTCTCTAAACTCTTGCAATAAGGGCACGCTCTACACGTCACTACAGTAGTTCCGAACTCACTCCGAAAGAAGCTCAACTTGTTAGGTATATCCCTGGGATATTTCCACAGAGTTCTAGAAATTTCTAGATGACAAAATCCTAGCGATTATCTCATTACTTGTCTTCCACACACATGACTCTCTTTACTCAAACTTGTGCATACTGTGCTTGCTTACATTCACTTTTAGGCTTTTCTACTTTCTACTTTCCTTCTTCAAGTACGACGTCTTCTCAAGAATCCTGCTCCTTCCTCTAGATATACAGGATGTTTCAAAATGACACTGAACGAACATACAGAAGTAGTTGATCAGCTTCTATGTGACACATATGGAAAGCTTTTACCGCCGCCCCAGGCGACCGCAAAGTGAGATTTGTGGTGGACAACACGGCGTTGGGGCGGGTTTTCTCCGGCACCTCCGGTTTCCCCCGCCATCTCATTCCACCGGTGCTCCATCTTCATCTCATGCATCATCAGTGTCACCGCCTGCGGTGCCGTATGTAGTAAAAGCGGGCGTTAAACACTACACACATTTACCGCCGCATACAAAGGTTGCAGAATCAATGTGGATTATGCAATGACAGGAACAACGACGCGTGCCTCACACTGTCGGAGTTCGCAGGTATAGGCCACACGCCGTGCCGCGTGCTGTAGCTATTTGTAAACATTCCGGCATACTCCGCAATAGCTTGTTACAATTAAGAATTTCCTTGGCTTATGAAACCGCAATAAAGAAGCTATTGCTTAATCATTGCTTGTGAGTGTTTAACGTGTTCCAAAATTCCGTTTTAGCAGTCCATGATGGCAAATAATCTGGTGGACATATGCAACTAATACCTTTTTGAGGGAAGTTAATGTTAGTGAGGTTGAGGATGGAAGCATTAAATGATAAACAGAACAGAAAACAACATCAAAGAATTGTAGATAAATTAACCAAATTAAATGGTTTATACAATGAGACGAGCATTACTAAATAAAGCATTTTTAACCGAAAAGGAATCTGTTGATATTCACAGTAAGTGGTTGAAACTATTGTATAATTAAGATCATAACAAACTGCTATTAAGTTAAACGAAAAACTGTTATCATTGATGTAACTGTTGTTACAACTTATATTTTTAATGAAACTAAATTAATCGTGCGTTCTTTGCACTCCCTTCAGCTCTTCCATACATCAAAACCATATCCGTCATTTCGGCGTTCGTATAGTGCTCCATATTACTTGGATTTCTTATCTTAGTACGCGCAAAATCCTCCCTTTTAGGACGGCATGTGTAGTTTTATACTGAAGAGCAACCTTCAACTGTCAGAGTTATTAGTCAACATTTTCACAAGTAACTGTCCTTTGTCCCATTACCTGAAAGTTACGCTAGGGACACTGATAAAGAGCAGTGGGTAATGTTTTTGTTTTCGTGGCACGTGCGTCCGAATAACAACTTTTGAGGCTCGCGCACCAGTGGTTCCTGCACTGCCTAATCACAAAATAACGTTATATTTAATGCTGCATTAAACTATATCTAACAGAACTTTGGAGCTGCGACACCGAAATTCGGACTAGTTAAGTTATAAACTACGCAACGGCTATAATCTTTCGGTGTCGTTTTGAAACAGCCTGTATATCTCCTCTCCAGGTGAGTCGTGGGCGTCCCATCTTTTCCGGCCAGAAGGTGACCAATTTATTGCTGTCTTAGACCATCTTTCCTGAGAAATGCGCTGTATATGCCTGTACCATTTAAAGACTATTTTATAATATATCACAGACGCTTTGGTGTTTAACCTTTTCAAAATGGTGTAACTCTTATTTTTTCTATACGCGAAATGCGTAAACTCGTTCGTAATCCATTCATATAAGCAGTTTTATCCAACTTTTCGTCTTTCATTTAGAGTGCACGCTTCTGCATCATGAAGTAGATTACTCTCAACAATAGTTTCAAGTATCATCTGTTTTGTTTCTTGTCAAATACCTTGACTCCATAACACTCCATTTAGTTGTTTAATCGACGAACGAGCATGGATTATTCTGCTAACGATCTGCATATAACTTTTACTAGACTTATGGATAACTGACCCTATGTATTTAATCTGGTCAATTGCTTTTATTACACCATTCGGAAGATGTAGGCTTCGATTTTTCAAGCCTACCACCAGATACTCAGTCTTGGCAAAATTGACGTTGAGGCCTCCAATATCATATTATGCATCCAGTAATTTTCTCATCATGAAATAAGCATCCTCCCGATCGTGATTTGTCATTACTTAATCACACACAAACAAAAGCGAGTGGATCACGCCTTTCTTTATTTGAACACTCATTTGTGCCCATCTGATGGCCCACTTTTCCAAGACCTCGTCCAGGTATATCTTAAGTCGGGTAGGATACATTCCGCATCCCTGCCTCAGACCGTCCGATATTAAAAATTTATCTGATAAGAACTTTCTATACTTAATCACTGCTTTACAGTTTGCATACATTTATTTAACCAAATATATACAGCTTGCTCAAGTCCATTCTCCTCAGAATGATCCATGGTCTACAAATAGGAACTGAGTTTCAGGCCTTTTCAAAATCCCCCAAAATCAAATGCCTATATTTTCCCTTAGCTATTTTTTTCTATTATCTGTCGTACATAAATATGTTATCGCTGCAGGAGTTCCCAGCCTTAAATCCACCTTGATCTTCAGACATACGTATAGATGTCGTTCTCTCTAACCTTGCAGTGGCAATTCTCTAAATAACCTGCTCATGGAAGCCATCACATTAATGCCTCTAATTAGAGGGATAATTTTCATTCCCCTTCTTAAACATAAGGCTTAGATAAGATAGTTACCAATCCTTAGGGACGTCATATCCTTTCATAATCTGGTTTAGCATCCTTGTTATAGTGCTACATAATTCCCTTCCTCCATATTTTCACAACTCCATGCGTACATTTACTGGACCAGGTGCTCTTCCATTTTTAGATCGCATTAAGGAATTATTCACCTCACGTTCAAGGGCTGGTTCTATAATACCCTTACGCAGATCGTAGATATGTTTAGCCTCCCCTGTCAACTGTTTTCTATCTTCCACAAACAATCCTTCAAAGCGTCTCAGCCAGGCTGACATCGAAATTATTCCTCTTATGGCCTGTTTATGGAAACTTCCTTAGTGATTGCCCACCACGCCCTGAACCGATACATTATATATCAATGAATGATTAGTCGCCGAGCAAATCCTATTGCAATAATTTTACTTGCATTTTCTAACTGCATATTTTCTTGAGCTTATATATACATATAGTACATATATATTCATAAATGCATACAGCGAAATGTATATGCCCTCCTTTTTATTAAGACGGCCCGGGTTCGATCCCAGGCGACCGCAAAGTGAGATTGTGGTGGACAACACGGCACTGGGGCGGGTTTTCTCCGGGATCTCCGGTTTCCCCCGTCATCTCATTCCACCAGTGCTCCATCTTCATCTCATGTATCATCAGTGTCATCGCCTGCGGTGCCGTATGTAGTAAAAGCGGGCGTTAAACACTACACATTTCATTTCCTTTTTATAATTTCTAGTCTGACTTCTGGTAACTCAATTTTCTTTCAAATCCAAGCGCTTCGGTAACATCTTCCTGAACTACTGTCTTAAAATGGTTACAGATTACCTGCGCCGTCCAGTCATGTTCTATATCCACCCCTATTTTTATATAACCCTCTAACACTCTCGTCTTGAAGAAGATTTTACAAACAAATTAAAGAAATTATATATTAATAAAGTATACACTAATCCTGAAGTATTGGTTTGTTTCCTAAATTCGTTCGATTCTTGTTACCTGTTTACGACAAAGAACGCCTGCACTGTATGCCCGTATCACAACTAAGGCAATGAAGTTGCCTAATTATGTAGGGGTAATCTGTTTACATACGCAAGGTCATCGAAAGTAAACAAGGCAATGAACTTTTCAAAACAAACTTTATTTTGTGCAGTATGTACCATTATTATTAATAACATATCTCCATTTCTCAGGAAGCTTATCAATTCCATTTTTCCAAAACCTTGCAGTTTTCTGGTTGACGAACTCTTCTACTGCGAGTCTGCAATCCTCCAAGGAAGTAAGGCGTTTGCCATTAAGGAAGTTTTGCAAGGATCGGAATAAATGATAGTCGGATGGGGCAATGTCTGGAGAATAAGGCGGGTGAGGTAACACATCCCAGTCGAAATCCCGTAATTTCTGACGACTAACCATAGAAGTGAGTGGTTTGGCAATGTCTTGATGCTAATTCGGGCCTTAGATGCTAATTCTGGCCTTTTCTCTCCTAGGGCCACCTTCAGACGATCCAACTGAGAGCAGTATTTCTCTGAATTGATGGTCTCCCCAGGAGGATGAAACTCATAATAAATAATTCCTTTCCAGTCCCACCAAATGCACAGCATAATCTTCTCAGGATGAAGCCCTGGTTTAGGAATTGAGAGTGGTGGTTCCCCTTTTTTACACCATGACTTTCTCTTTCGGATGTTGTACACAATCCACTTTTCGTCTCTTGTAGCCAGATGTTTCAGAAAAGGGGCAGCTTTATTGCGTCTTATCAATGCGTCACAGATGGAAATGCGCTGAACTAATTTTGTTCACTCAGTTCTTACGGAACCCATACATCCCGAAGAGTTACATAACCAAGTTTCCTTAGGGGTCCGGCTACAGTTGCATGAGATAAGTTTAGCTCCTGAACTACCTCCCGGGTTGTTATTCCGGGGTTGTTCGTAATCATGCCCTTTATCCTTAACTCATCCGTAACCACAGGTTGTCCAGAATGATGGTTGTCTTTCACAGAGAAGTTCCTAGCTCGAAATCGAGTAAACCATTTTTGATATGCCCGATTCGTCACTGCATCTTTTCCGTAAAGAGCACAAATTTTCCGTGGAGTTTGTGAGGCGGGTTTACCTTTACGGTAATAAAACAGCATTAAATGTCGAAAATGTTCCTTCTTGCCCTCCATATTAACATTTACAAGTTACAACTCCACACTGTTGCATCCACAAACTCGTACTGAAGTTTGCTTACCAATTCTTACATAAGCTGACCTATTTACCTTTGGCGGTGAGGGCGCTGTGGTTTGTGTTCATAGCATTATTTTCAATTATTGTGTTTTAAGACATTTTAATCACAATCAATAAATGCATTTTCTCGAAAATATATTTGATTTGCATTTCCATGTCAACTGTGTGATTTTTGGGAGATCCGCTGCTGACGTATTCAAACTAAGGGATAGTTAAATTATAATCGAACCCACTCACGGTCTTTCTCCACTGCCGTGACAGCGGGCAGTCACCGGCGAACATTTTGCAGGAAACTATACCAAAAAGAAGTGCAGCTGAGCTTTGGTAAATGAGCGAAAATATTTACACGGAATATGCTGCCTATTTGAGAGTAGGTCTGCATTTCCAGCATCTATTATAAGGTAAGGATACCAGTCGACCTCTGCCTACGTAAGTTTCCCGGTGATAGCCCTCCATCTCGCGCAAGTAGAGCAAGACCGTGAGTGGGTTCGATTATAGTCTGACCCAAATACGAAATATGTGTATTTAAATGTTTGTTGAGTTACACTGTTCAATAACTACCTATTCCTCACACGCCAAGATTTATCTATTTATTTATGCTTAAATACATATGCATATAATTTTTAAATAGAGGTGAATACTTCCACTATTTATAAGTAAAAAAATAAAATTATTCCGCAAACACTAGGTTGTGCTAAATATGATTTTCTTAATTATATAACTACATTAATATATTACACTATATTATACTACATTAATATATATATATATATATATGTGTGTGTGTGTGTGTGTGTGTGTGTGTCTGTGTGAATTTGTGTTTGTTAGTCCAAAACAATGGAACACACACACCTTCTTTTACTTTTCAACAAACAAAAGCATTACAAAGTACTAAGATATTCCACTCCTTGTCAAAGTCTTCAAAGATATTTCACTCGTCCCCAACATAAAGTCGCCATCGACACCTCGACCGGATTAATTACATTACCCATAGATTTCTGTCACTTCACAGACTCGAAAGAGGAGCTTATTCAGCGTGTTTTGGGTAAATGAGCAAACAATATTGGCGGCCAAAAAATACAGATTTCGATTATGTTTATGCGAAATAACAGAGTTTCCTTTCAAGAGAGTTGTTTCAGTATAAATCAGTGTACACAGTTATTAACTCGAATGACATAGTCAACTACCTCATAGAGTTTTAAAAGTCATTAGAATTGCCTGGATTCCCAGCTCACAATTGTAAAATTAAAAGCAGGATCAACCAACCATTAACCAACAACGATTGTGCAATGACACGAGACAAAATGTAAAAAGCTAATGAATAACGTACTAAGGAGAGGATATCTTGACGCCGTGATTTCGATGATTCCAACGGATATACCTTTTGATTTTAAGCGTCCACAATTCCCCGTGCCTTTGGCCTTTGCGATGAGCCTAAATATATCGCAAGGGCAATCGTTGGAAGTTTGCAGAGTCAACTTTGAGTTTCCTTGTTTCTGTCGCGTATTCGCGCGTCGGAAAGCGCCATCTTTATCCCGTGTATAGAACTGGAATTAAAAACTTGGCTAGCTATATATTTGAATGTTTCCAACTATATATATTCCGCTCTTTATTTGAATCTGAAAATAACCTTTCCATATTTTCTACTGGTAGCGCTGAACTGTTTATCCACACTGCAGGAGAACTGAGTATCTAAAAATAAAGAAAACAAGCAAAAGACTAAAAGCCTTTTAACTCTTTAGAGCAACAAATTATTCTGCGCTCTTGATGTAAGAACAGTGGCAAATTGCAGCTTGTGTGAGCCTGTTCTCGCCCCTTTTGCAGCTTCCAGCTAGTCATCGATCACTTTTCACCTGTTCCCGACACATCCTTCCGTCAACAACCAGTTAGCGTTTGTATTGAGGTTATGTTTCTTATATGCGCCTTATTACCTCCGCTCTTTCACCTAGTCGCACTGAGTACTGGTTCTACGAATGCATGAAAGAAGGAACTTTAGGAAGTGGAAGCCGTATAAGAATTCATTAGTTATCAGATTACAATTAGGTTCATAAGTTTTTTTTTCCTTTCTTTTTTCCAGTTGAATGCCAGTAGAATTTCAAGTCACTGCCTAAGTGGTTCAACACAGTTATTTAGCACTATTATTCCGCATATGGTCCCGAAATTTGGACAATATATGGAAGAATGCGGAACGGAATATAAGCGACAGAAATGGATGGACTTCGAAGAAGTTTCAGGATATCAAGTTTAGAGCATGTCAGAAACGCCTACATTAGACATGAAATGGACGAACGGGAAACTCCATAAGTTTGCAGGTTTACTCTACACCCACTGATTCTGAATATACATCAGGTGCATTTTGCACATTATAGCTGTACTTGTTTGCATTGTTTTATATACAAACATGTTTCAATTACGCTTATCGTCTGTAGCTGCCCATGACCGCAGAAGTCGAAATAAACCGTGATTAGCTGTAGGAGCCGCAGGTTTGCAGCGAAGTGTTAACCTAAGATTTCGCTCAAATGATGGCTCTCTGAGGGGTTTGCGGGAAGGTGAAGAGATGGGAGTGGCTTCTTTTACATTGTAAATGGAGGTTTATAAACCTAGCTCCTCCTACGCTTAGCAACTGCTATAGCGTGACCTTCAGGCTTAGCTTCTAGTGTGCTCTGCTTTTCGAACACAGGGAGAATTTAATTAAATGCATGGAGGTTATTCAGAAGAGAACTCTGTTAAACAACAACGCCACACCTGTTCAGGCTTCTGTGTTTATGGCCACTTTGAATGATTATAATTTTGTGTTGTGGCTGTCTTTCTTCTACAAGATCATACCCCATGTGGACATTTTGTACAATCAGCTGCAGAAACGAGACTGCAATGCAACATTTGCAATCGCCCAGCTAAACGCATTTAAAAGGGAAGTGCAAAAGGTAAGAAATAGCGTGGATATCGAGGAACACGAAGAAACTGCAATTAAGAGGAGAAGAATACAAGATCATGATGTGAAAAGAAGAGAAGCTTTTGAAGTATGTGACATTCTTAGAGAAGCAAAGGACAGATTTAGCTTCACGGGGCATCTGGTAGCCTCGACTTCGTTTCATCAAGAAAATTTCTAAGACATTTCCAGAGGATTCCCTTAGAGAAACAATAAGGTTCTATCCTTTTATCATTGGAACAAAAATTCGTAGAGAACTGACTGTAATTTACAGTCGAGACTAATTTCGTGGAAAGTCCGGCGCTTTGTGCTTGATGGACTTCAATAAGGAAAACAATTTATGTACTACATTCAGCGAATATGTCAAACTCCTCCGAGTACTGTTAACTATGCTAATGTGTACCGCTGAAGCAGAACGCTGTTCCTCAACGTTAAAAAGAGTAAAAACTTTCCTTAAGAACACAATGTCACAGGACCGATTGTCAACATTAGCTATGCTTTCAATTAAGAGAGAGTTTGTTATGAAGATCAGCGACTTCTACGCAAAAGTTATCGATAGATTCGCCAGGTCTAAGGAGAGTAGGGCAGAGAATCTGTATAAATAGGTGAGTCATTACTACTCTGTATTTTATTTTTCATTTGTGCACCACCAATAATTTAACCCACCAGCCGCCACTGGTATGGACATGTACAACGGATACCGGAAAAACGGTGGCCCAAACAACTCCTAAAGTGGGAGGTACCAGGCAGAAGAAAGCTGAGAAGAGCCAGAAGAACGTGGCAAGAATACATGGTCATATGAAGAAGAGGAGACTAGAAGTACAATGAAACGATAGGAAAGTGGAAACCTATAAATATAAATATCTACAAATTATTTTCTTTTAATCCTTTTTAGTCTGTTAAATATTTTGGTTCTTCTTTCTAATATGCGACGCGGCGATTTTTTCTAATCCATTCTCACTGTTTGATGTTTTTATACAGAACCACGATTTTTAATATACTTACTTTTAGGTGCAATTTTGTGTTGGAAGCCATTCTTTTAACGTTATTGTTTCTTTATTTACTTACTGCGTAATGCAGCCACATTGAAGAATTCAGTGCAGCCAAACTATGCTTGTTTCTACATGGAACGCAAAGCTGCCAACAGTTTTATTTGTCCCGAAATTACACTAACTAGCAGACTATCACCCGATCAAATTTTGTTACTCATGCATTGCTTTGCACATAAACAATCGTACGATAGCCCGCCTCAGTAGCGTGGTGGTAGCATGCCTGCCTCACGTTCAAGAGGTCCCGAGTTCGAATCTAGGTCAGGGTGAGTTACCTGGATAAGGTTTCTTCCAGGGTTTTCCCTTAGCCTTCAAGACGAATGTCGGGTAACTCTAAGTTCCATGGAGACTGGACTCATTTGAGCATCATTTCACCCAATTCATTCACCGTCCGATATGACGGTTGGAGGACGTAAATTACAAAAGAAAAAAATCGTACGATACAAAAACAGAGAGTTGAAGTAGCCGTCAGTGATATTGGTTATGAAGAAGAAACTTCGAACTGGAAAGTAGTAAGTCATGGAGTACCCCAAGGTTCCGTGTTAGGGCCTTTATTATTTCTGATCGATATAAATGACCTTTCACTTTATATAACGGACATTGCAAGTACAGTTCTTTTCACCGATGGCACTAGTGTCCTGGTGGCCAGTACAAATATAAACGAGTGTATAATTAAAATGAATTATGTTTTGAACTCTATGTCATGCTGGTTTAAAGCGAACAAATTTTCTGTGAATCTAGAAAAATAAAATTGGTCAAGTTTATAACCTGTCGTACGTCACATACGCAAATAGAAATCGGGATTAATGATATGTTATTAGAAGAAATTGAAAGCATAAAATTTCTGGGCCTTCAAGTGGACAGATGTTTAGATTAGAAAGCTCACATAAATTATATCTTACCTAAACTCAGCTCTGCCTCTTAGGCTATCCCAGAGCTGGTTAATGTGGGTGGAAAGGGGTGATTTCAACCTCCCCTTTCCTGCTTTAGTTGAGCACCGCAGTTGTCTGCTGTTTTCAATAAGTCTCTTTCAACAGTCCATACATCAGGCGAGATCTTTAAATAGTATCATCGCTCTGTTTGTCGACAAATCAGTTGAATTCGGAACATTTAATGATAATTTGATGCAATCCTTTTATGGAAATATTCACGGAAAGACCAAGTCCAAGTCGTGTACTGACAGGCTGTTAACAGCCAGAAGGTTTTTGCTGCGTACCCACCCAGGTTTTGGGTCTGACCGCAGGTTGTTAATTTTGATGTTTATAGGATGATGTGATATTTTTGTTGAAGAAAATTTTGTTGAGGTAGCTTTTTGCTCCTCTTTAATTTTGTACAGGATGCCAAACCGCTTTTTTGTTTACACCCTGGTGTTTTATTTTTTCTAAAATGGGGTAAATTTAGTAGCCAAACAGCTCTTTGGAGATTTGTAATTTAGCTTATGCTGCTGTAAGGATTAACTCCTTTGTTACCTCGGATGCCCGCAAGCCATACGGGGTACCCGGTAAAGCCTGAATCGGCGGCTCGCAGCGTCGTAGTCTCCTAGAGACCGAACCAGGGCGCTTCTATGAGCAGGAATTTTATCGTAAAATTTTGTTGCCCGGCGTCTAATTTCGTCCTCCACGTATGGGAGAAGGGAACGGAAAGACGTCCTCAAATTGTTGAACTTATACAAATTTCTGCAGACTTCCGTTCAAAAACGCAATACTTCTAGTTTCTCTATACTGATTCTTAAATGCTTTATAGATCCAGTAAATTGCCATTCATATTGAATATGTGTTTTACATCAATACAAAGCGTTACTGTTTTAAATTCTTAGGAAAATGTACTTAATAACTAAGATACATTGATACCTGTATAGAGATTAGGAGCTGAGCGTCATCTGTAAAACACTTCATGTACTTCGAGTTTCAGGAGACTCCCACTGTGTTGCTGTGGTCACAATCACTCAGGCAAGACGCGATATTTGGAACTCAAGGTTTTACCGGTTTTGCTTTTATTTCTTTTTGGTGCTGAACAATTCTTTCTGTACCACGAACGTCCATAGCAGGTAGAGGAGTATTTTTATGTATAATAACTGTAGTGAACGGTAATTTTCTTATTAATACTAGAAACAATTAAGACACCACTCCACAACTACAATATGGATCATCCCTTTGTGCAGTAGTAAGGGAGTTAATCTAATCTTAATGCATGGAGAACTCTTTGTTTACATGGCCAAGAGAGAGAGAGAGATAGAGAGAGGGGGGAAGGGAGGGTGAGAATAAACATATCACATTCTAAAATAGCACAAGTACTTTAAAATACAACGGTCGTCCAGAAAGTATGCTCTTTTTCAATTTATCTCCGCTGCAGCACTGCGATCGCAGTTCCGCACATGCGCGGTAGTCGCTCTGTATCGAGGAGAAGAAACGTGTGCCATTATGAGATCGCCGTCAGCCACGTACGCTTTGTTGTGCTTGTCTACAATGAACGGTGTTGATTGAAAATCCCGCCGCTTCTGAAATCAGATCTGTGATTCGCTTTCTGAATGTTATGAAAGTGAAACCAATTGAAATTTATCGGCTGTAAAAAGGTGTTGTGTCTCTTCCCGACAACGCACGACCACACACTGAAAATGCGAGGAAAAACATCCTACAGGGATTTGGCTGGGACATGTTTGACCACACACCGTACAGCACTGATCTCGCTCCTAGCGACTTTCATCTGTTTTTGCATGAAATCTTTCCTTGGCGGTCAACACTTCAACAATGACGAAGAGCTGAGAGAAAATGTTTCCAACTGGTTGAAGACACAGGCGGAAAACTTCTATGAAGAAGGTACACACAAACTTGTGCCTCGCTATGACAAATGCCTGCAAAATTTCGGCAATTATGTGGAAAAGTAGTTAAAGAGTTGTAGAATTTTGTGCAATAAATAATTTTTTCTGTATCTGTATGCAATTTAATTTTAATACCAAACAAAGCTTACTTTCTGGACGTACCTCATTCAAAGCAATAACATTAAATATCTAAGTTATTTATTGTATAAAAGATAATTTTTTTGTGTAACGAGTCATTTTTAGTTTAGTAAAATTTCGTCTATTTACGATATTCCACTCATAGAAGTCATTTCAGAATGAAGAGAACTTCTTTCGGAGATTATTCCTAGATAATTAAAGATATACATTTCATTTCGAATTAAAACACATTAAATATATTAAAATATAATAATTAATCAAAACCATTTGAATAAAACTGCTATTTAATATGGACTCAAAATATCAGCAAGTATATCCAAAACTCCTGCATTTGGAAGAATGAACCGGGTTAGATAAAATGTTATACAATATAAATGAACAGATATTGTTTCAAGTATTTAGGAATTAATGCCTCGTGCTGGGGAGAAAATTACGTAATAGAGAAAATAAATAAATTTAACTATAAAACAGGCATATTAAAAAGAGCATTAAAAAATAAGGCTCGTAAAACTCTATAGTCAAATCGTACAAATCAATGACAATACCAGCTCTAATATGTGAATCAGAAACATGAACATTACCAAAAAGAAATAATATCTACTATAATGAAAGGTGGTCAAATTTATAACCTGTCGTACGTCACATACCCAAATAGAAATCGGGATTAATGAAATGTTATTATAAGAAATTGACAGCATAAAATTTCTGGGCCTTCAAGTGGACAGATGTTTAAATTGGAAAGCTCACATAAATTATATCTTACCTAAACTCAGCTCTGCCTGTTATGCTGTCGGAGAGCTGGTTATTGTGAGTTCTATTGGCACACTTTAATTAGTACATTACGCATACCTTAACTCTATTATGGAATACGGAATTTTATTTTGGTGCAACTCAGTAGAAGGTAAAAAAATATTTCTTATGCAAAAGAAGGTTATAAGAATCATTACTAACACCCACAACAGATGCTCCTGTAAAGATCTTTTTACAAGATTGAAGATATTAACGCTTCCTTGCATGTATATATTCTCGATCCTAAAATTCTTTGTATGCAATCGTGCCATATTTGCAACAAATAATGTAATTCACAAAATAAACACTAGACAAAAGTATAATATCCATTATCCCAGTGCTAAACTTTCTTGCTTCCAGAAAGGTGTGCATTATGAAACTATCAAAATATTTGGCGCACTTCCTAATGTTCTTAAGGAAAAAGTTGATAATTTCGGTGCTTTTAAAAATGCTGATAGAGAGTAAATTAGATCAAAATATTTTTATTCTGTACAAGATTATCTGAATGACAAATTATCCTGATAATGCTTCTGTAGCTCTGTAAGTAGTATCTAACTGTTCCAATGACAAATCATTACCAACAAATCTTCTATACATGTTGAAAGTTTATTTTTAATGTATATGTATTTAAGAAATAACAAGAATGGCATCCATTGCAAAAAGGTTGAGACCTACTGGCATAAGCCAAGTGTAAGCTGAATTAAAAAGTGTTTGATTTTGTATCATATATATTTATCCCTGCTTTGTTTTACATGTTGTTGTTCATATTACCTGTAGACTATAATATCTGTCTTATGTTGACATTTGTACACATATATGCTATTAAACTTTATACCTCTGGACATTTTCAATGTTCGCAACCTTTTCTGGGTACAAGTGAACCTACTGAACGCAAATCAATCTAATCTAATCTACGACGATAATGGAGTACTCCGTAGAAAATACATGTGTGAGCTCAAGGACTGTATCGGACTGGTTCGGCTACTGCCGTGAAACGTGCATGATGTCAAATGACACCAAGTATACTGCAAGGGGGAAAATTGGCAGTCCCGATCACGTAATCGTTCAAATCGACGAATGCAAAATAGGAAGACGCAAGTTTCATCGTGGGCGCTGTAATTAGACTGTAGAGCATGTTTCCATCCTTCCTGTTGGGGCATATCGTCATCCGCAACTCATTCGTTTCCACGTAGATCATTCCCAAGATCCAGGTGCCCTCTACGACGCGCCCACGATTAAACTTGCGCCGTCTTATTTGGCATTTATCGGTTTGAACGACGTGGCCAGTACCGCCGATTTTCCCCCTTGGAGTATACTTGGTGTCATTTTACATCATGCACAGTCCGTGAGCTTATACATGCATTTCCTACAGATTACTCCATTATCGTCGTGTCTTAGGATTGTTTATGTGCAAAGCTGTGCATGAATAACAAAATTTGACCGGGCGGTAACTTAGCCTTCTCAAACCGTGTTCCGTTGCACAAGGAGTGCGTCACCTATGTCTAGTGAATTATTGCAGAGGTTGGCTACAAGTTTTACATATGTTTCTTATGTTGGCTGCAACGCGAGAACCGGCTTGGTCGTCTGCTTGCGCATGCATATACGTGCACCTTTAGACAGAAAATATTCTCGCGTTGCACAAAAGAAAGTTTCTCCTGATTTTGTTCTTTTTTTAACATTCTATGTGATGTCTTTCGAATTGTTGAACACATCACAGCACATTTACAATCCAGTCGGGTCGTGTAAGTTTTTGATAACACAAAAAATCTTGTCACATTTATCTGGTTTCTGCATTCTCTGGTCGAGACTGGTGTGTTGTAGACTTCGAGGTCTATCTCCTTCTTTCGGTCCATGATGTTTATCAGCTCCTGTTGCTGGTAGGCAATGTTGTAGTCCAGGTGTGCTCAATTATACAGCAGAGGCTTCCTTCCCCTACAGGTGTTGTTTTTTCCCACACCAGTGACTAAGGCAGCGAGAGACAGAGGTAGCAGTCAGTGGCATTGCCCCTAACGTTTAGCGTAGTTTTGTTCCAGGTGAAACCAAATCACAAAAACTGGAATAAATGAAGAAATCTATTAAATATGGCCCTAATGTTGAAAATTTGGTACAGCTTTCTTATAAACTGACGGAACTTATTGGAAAAATATGAAACCATTTATTGAAGACGAATTTATCAAGCAAAGCTTGCTAGTGTCTGCAAATAACTTTTGTCACGATTTAAACTATTTATTTACATCAGTCGGTGTCTTTCGAGGTACAATAACGAGACCTATGGAAGAATTTGTTGTGATTTGGAAGGGCAATTAAAGGTCAAAATAAGGTCATTAACATGTTTTTCTCTAGCCCTGGACGAATCGGTGGACAGATCTGACGAGGCACGGTTAATTGATGATAATGAATTAAATACCTTATTTATGGTACAATTGCATCCCTGGGAAGGTCAACTGGTAATTACAGATTTATATCATTTCCCTTGCTTGCGTTCCGTGTTGACAACAAACGTCATACTTCTGGAGAAGCAACTACATGACACACTCCCTTCGTAATTTGAAAATATAAAAAAATTAGACAAACACGAATTATTTTGTACTGCTTTGAAGTTTCCATGCAGTGAGGCCCCACACGAGCTACGAATGGTACTACTTTTACTGCAAAATTCCACGACAGTAAAATGTTCTGAGAAGAAACGATGGGAATTATTTAAATCTTTGCCCTGTAGTGATTATCAGAGATTAAGTGCGTTTGTATCTAATTTAATGACAGTCTTCGGCTCTACATATATCTGCGAATAAACCTTTACAAAGATGAACAATATTAAAAGTTAGTATCGCAGCAAAACAGAGACGATCACCATGTGTGGTACGTCTTCTTTACCACATTTGCAGACCTTGTAAAACATAACTTTTGCAAAAGAAGTCATCCTAAGAAACAGTTACTTACTAAGGACTACACTATGAGTGCGAACGTTTATAATTTCCTATGCGTCATTCTGATAGCGATGTTCCTCCACTGGAACTCAACCACAGGTAAACGCGCGATTCTATCAAAACGGGTGGAAAGAGGTAATTTCAACCTCCCCTTTCTGCTTTAATTGAGCACCCCAGTTGTGGTCTGGTGTCTTCAATGAATTAAGTCTTTGTATTTATTCATCCTTTTGATCATAGTACATGATATAGGACACGTCAAGTACTTATAACTAAAAATTATACAATAAACATATACACAACACAAGTTTAGAAATGAAAATTCAGAAACTGTACGTAAAATATAATAACAATTTATCTGTAGTTGACATATTCAACAAATTCACCTATACTATAAAAACAATGATCTAACAGGAACTTTTTCACACAGCATTTAAATTTAAGAAGTGCAGATATGCTCTTTAGGTGTTCAGGTAGGCCGTTATAAAGGCAAAGTCCAGTATATATAAAGCTTTTACCAAACAAACTGGTGTTGTGGGGGATTACACTTATTTGCTCTTTTCTTCGAGTATCGTGATTATGTGTTTGTGTATTAGTGGAGTATAAATGGATATTTAATTTAACAAAGGTTACTATTTCTTGGATATACAAGCAAGGTAGAGGCAATATTTTTAATTCTGGTTCTGCAACTAGTTCTTTTGTTTACCTTTAGTATGGTACGTATAGCTCTCTTTTGTAATCTAAATATGGTAATCGCTTTTTCGCAGTTCCCC
Organism: Mantis religiosa; assembly: GCA_030765055.1. Lineage (NCBI taxonomy): Eukaryota > Metazoa > Arthropoda > Insecta > Mantodea > Mantidae > Mantis > Mantis religiosa. The sequence continues at coordinate 147,668,896 of CM060955.1, read as the reverse complement.
CATAGTATTATACCATAAGAAATGATACAGTGAAAGTATGCATAGGACAGGGTTTCAGCAGTTCATACATCAGTGGAGATCTTTCAATAATCTCATCACTCTGTTGACGTATTAGTTGATTCGGAACATTTAATGATAACCTGATACGAGCATCTTACGCAGAAGCACTATTTTCTTTTTCGAGTGGAGGAAAGAGGTCCAGAGGTAGTCCTAGTCGGGCGGGGCTTTCCCCGTCCGGGTGTCATATGCCGCAGTACCTAGCCGCTTTGCGGCTTAACCTGCGAAATGAACTAGTAGATCCATGTTCTGCTGGGGTGTTTGAATTTGTTTACTGTTTGAAATTTTGGATAGGTGTGGTATGGGTTGCCCCTCTTTATCGTGGGCAGCTGTACTTAATCGTTCTCCCTTTTTGGGAGACACGAATTAGTTTTTTGCCCCGTTTTGGATACGGGTTGTGTAGCGCTTGGTCCTTTGGCGTAGAAGTTGTTCCCAGAGTCATCTGGGGTTTTCCTTGGGTTACCCAAGGGGTCCCAGGACGTCTCTCGGCAGTCTGAAGGACGGCAAGCGCCTTTGATCTCTCGGGTCATACCTTCCCAGGGAGTTCACTAAAGGGTTGGGGTGAATTTGGATTTTCTCGTACATTGATCGTGCCCTCTCGCGAATGACGTCGACAATGTACGGGATCTGGGAGTGCTCATGTAGGATATGAGCCGGGAATCTCCAGCCTGTATCGTAGATGATGCGTAGTGCCTTGTTCTGCAGCGTCTGGAGTCTGACGAAAGTGGTATTAGCCACTGTTCCCCAGATCTCACAGCCGTACAGAATCATAGGCGGAATGATCGCCCGATACAGTTGGAGTTTGAGACGGATCGGCATGGTTGATCTGAAGATAGGGTATAGGCTCCGGAGTGCGACGTGCCCCAGCTGGACCTTGCCCTTGACGTGTGGAACGTAAGTTAACTTACGGTCCAGCGTCACCCCGAGATACTTCGCCGTTTGCACCCAAGGGATTCGACGGCGCCGTAAAACGAAGTTCTGCTGCAACCGGTTGGCTATGGTTTTCGCCAGGAGAATAGCAGAGCTCTTCTCCGGGTTAATTGCCATTCGCCATTTTGCGCTCCATTCGCCAATGGCCCGGAGCTGGGTTTGGATTTGCCGGTAGCTGTACCGTGTGTTCCTATTGACTGCGAAGATCATGAGATCGTCCGCATACTGACAGGTCTGGGTGTTGTGGTGAGTTGGGATGTCGGCCATGTAAGCTGCGAAGAGCGCCGGCGACAGCACGCTGCCTTCCGGTACTCCAGCGCCAATGGGCCGCTCGGTGGACAGCTTCCCCTCCATCTTTACTCGGAAGCTTCGGTTTCCGAGGAAACCGGCCACCAAGGAAATGTATGGACGGGGAATTTCATGCTCCAGGAGTTTGTAAATGAGTCCTTCATGCCAGGTAGTGGCGATTGCCTTCTCCACGTCGAGCAGCACTGCTACCGTTTTAGACCTTTCCTGGAAACCCAGGGAGGCCTTCTCGGCAACCCGCAGTAGCTGCTCGGTCGTGGAGTGGCCAGAACGGAAGCCAAACTGGTGTTCCGGGATTAGGCCCCTTTCCTCCAGATGAGGAAGGAGCCGGGAGAGGAGCAGTTTTTCGAATACCTTCGATAAAACTGGGAGAAGGCTGATTGATCGGTAACTGGAAGGAAAAACCGGATTTTTCCCCGGCTTTAAAACGCACACCACGCGCGCCTCCTTCCAGATAGCTGGAAAGTGGCGCATGTATAGGCACGCGTTATAAATCCGGGTTAAGTGAATCACGGCTCTTCGTGGAAGGTGCTTGAGCATTTCCGCTGTCACACGGTCCTGCCCAGGTGCTTTGTTGGTTCTTAGAGAGTTAAGCGTGGTCGCTAACTCTCTAGGGGTAACGATGGGAATGTGGAACTCCTCGTGGTCAGGGGGCGGAGCTTCTAGGAAGTCCTCCACCACCTGTTCCACGAGGTCAGCATGGTCATCGTCCATTGGCTCTACCCTGGGTTGGAATTGAGCCTCCAGATAATCTGCTAGCGCCTCTGCCTTTTCTTTCGACTCGTAGACGAGTCGACCTCTAGGGCTATGTAGGGGATGCTGGTATACGGTTTTGTCTTTCCGCAGGCTACGGACTATTCGCCATGGTTTTCTCTCCTGGAGATTGGTTTGCCTTAACATGTTTTCCCAGGCCTCTTTGCGGTGTGCTCTTAGGAGTCGTCTTGCCAGGGATTTGAACCTCTGGTGTACTTCTCCTATCCTGGGATGGCGAAATCTCTGCCACAGCTTTCTTACGGCGTTTTTAGCCCTTATGAGTTGTTTGATGGGTCCTGGGATATCTGTGGGGTTTGGCGTGTCTATTGGGATGCGGTGTGTGTGAGCACGTACCGCGTTGAGGATGGTTGTGGAGAACTCCCTGGCTGCCGCCTCGAGTGACTCCACAGAGTCGATTCGAGGGCAGGCTTCCACGGAGTTTTGGATGTGAAGAATGGCGGCATCCCAGTCGACTTCATCCACCCAGTCAGCCGTTGCCAGAGCTGCGACGGTAACGTCTGAATTGATCACAACTGGGTTGTGGTCAGAATCCAGAGCATTCACCGACGTGAGGTCCAGATGAAATGGAATGTTCTTGGTGATTGCGAAATCTATAGTGGAGGAAAACCCTCAATTTGTTGAACTTATACAAACTTCTGTGGAATTTCGTTCAAAAATGCAATACTTTTAGATTCTCCATACTGATTGTTAAATACATCATAGATCCAGTAAACTACCGTTCATATTGATTATGTGTTTTACATCAAAACGAAACATTACTGTTTTGAATTCTTTGGAATATATACTTAATAACCAAGATATATTGATTGCTGTGTAGCAATTAGGAGATGAGCGTCATCTATAAAACACTTCATGTACTTCGAGTTGCAGGAGACTTCCACTGTGTCGCTGTGGTCACAATCACTCAGGCAAGACGCGGTAATTTGAACTGAAGGTTTTACCGGGTTTGTTTCTCTTTCTTTTTGGTGCTGAACAATTTTTTCTGTACCACGAACGTTCATAGCAGGTAGAAGAGGAATTGCATTCCATCCAAATGTACAGTTGTACAGTTAGAGTTTCATCGTAGTAGTCCCTGACGAAACTTCGTTCTGAGTGACTTTGGTATATCTGGTTAGAAAACATAGATCTTGTTAAATCACACAATTTGTGTCACATACATTTTTTCGTGGAGTAAACCAATTCGCAGATATTGCTTGTTAGTTTTTTGAATTTATCAATTCTTTTACTTTTATCAACTTACAAATTGTTATGGTTTTTAGGCTAGGCAATGAAAGCAGAATTTCCAGGTTATCACGTAGCAAACAGCCTTAAAGGAATTTATAACGACTTAAGAACTACCTCTTCTTCATCCTTTTCTTCCTTATCTATAGATGCTCTTGAGGGTTAATATAAGCTTAATTTGGCGTCTCCTGTCTGTAGATTTTTATTTAAATGAAAACTAGTTTGTACGGACTTTTTAATTGTACATTATAATTTCATTTTGTAATATGTTATATAATTTGTCTAAATGTTAGTTTAGAGTTTTAATTTATAATATTAGTAATTTTAACATATCCACATAAGTGTTATTTGTATAATAACTGACGTGATCTGCTATTTTCTTTCTTACTAATACTATAACCAATTAATTTGTTTGTTTGTTTGTTTGCTTGCTTGTTTGTAATTTACGTCCTCCAACGTTAAGTCATATCGGACGATGAATGAAATTGGTGAAATGATGCTCAAATGAGTCCGGGGTCCATGGAGCTTTAGAGCTACCCGACATTCGCCTTTAAGGATAAGGAAAAATCCCGGAAAAAACATTATCCTCGGGACCTCTTGAACGTGAGACAGACACGCTGCCATCTACGCTACCGAGCCGGGCTATAATCAATTATGACACCTCTCCACAACTACAATATGGATCATCCATTTGTAACAAATGGAGTTAATCTAATCTTAATGCATGAACAATTCTTTCTTTGCATGGCCAAGAGAGAGATAGAGAAAGAGGGAAAGAATAAGCATATCGCATTTTAGAATATAATAAGTACTTTAAAATACAACGGGCCTCCAGAAAGTAAGTTCTGTTTCAACTAATCTCCGCTGTGGCGCTGCGATCGCAGTTCCTCAATGCTTGGTAGACGCTCTGTATCAAGGAGAGAAACGTGCGCCATTGTGAGATCGCTGACAGCCACGTACGCTTTGTTGTGCTTGTTTACAATGTCGGTGTTGATTGAAAATCCCGCCGCTTGAAAACTCAGATCTGTGATTTATCTTCTGAATGCTATAAAACTGAAACCAATTGAAATTTATCGGCTGTCAAAAGGTGTTGTGTTGAAAGTTTATCTGTATTTAAGAAATAATTAATGGTATCCATTGTAAAAAGGTTAAGACGTATTGGCATAAGCCAAGTGAAAGCTGAATTAAAAAGTGTTTAATTTTGTATCATATATAATTATCACCCGCCTTGGTAGCGTAGATGGTAGAGTGTCTGCCTCACGTTCAAGAGGTCCCGAGTTCGAATCTCGGTCAAGGTGAGTTACCTGGATAAGGTTTTTCCGGGGTTTTCCCTTATCCTTCAAGTTGAATGTCGGGTAACTCTAAGCTCCACGGACCCTGGACTCATTTGAGCGCCATTTCACCCAATTCATTCACTGACCGATATGACTTAACGTTGGAGGACTTAAAAAAAAGTATTGGCATAAGCCAAGTGAAAGCTGATTTAAAAAGTATTTGAATTTGTATCATATATAATTATCCCTGCTTTGTTCTCCATATTGTTGTTCATATTGTGCGTATACTATATGTGTCTTATGTTAACTTTTGTATATATACATATATACATATATATATATATATATATATATATATATATATATATATATATATATATATATACTATTACACTTTATACCTCTGGACATGTTCAATGTTCACAGCCTTTTCTCACAACAAGTGAACCTACTGAATGCAAATCAATCTAATCCGATCTAATACAGACATTTGAAACGAAATTAGTAAAAGTAACAGCTAAACATAATACGAAAGACAACAAGCACAGTCAAGATATCAGGAAAGAACTAAAAGTGGAAAGAATAAATCATATTACTGCTAAAATAGAAATCAGTTGGAAAAAACATGTTCAAAGGAAGAAGAATAAAAGAATATCTAAAATAACCATAAACTACATATAACCCCAGAGGTACAAGGAATCCAGAAGGACCGAAGGAGAGATTGGCAGACCAAATTGGAAGCGGAACGGATTGAGAATCTCAAAGCCGTAAAGTAGAATAAGAAAACTCATTGGAGTCATTTTTGAGAGCATCAACATTTTTCGAATACCTTTTCCATGAAGAGTGTATTTTGGCTTACAGGAATATCTTGTGAATCTTGGTATTGCGTTCCTGGAATAATGAATTTTTAAATATGGGTTTTAATATTTTATCGAGTTTTTTTATCTTGAGCTTAGGTGTTCACAGAGAAATAGCACATGTCAATAAAACGTTGCCTTATATCTAAAAATTAAATATTTTAAAAATCGTCATTTTTGTCAATTTTGAAATTTACTAAATTGTAATAAGATGTTAAGAATATGACGCCTAAATTCATGCATAACACATCCAACTTAGACGTTCATGTAACATAAATATTTGACCTCAGAACCCCTGGTTCGTTAGTGTAAACCCTGTACAGTTTAAGTGACAGCCAAATCTTTTAAAACTGGTCACTATTAGCTGCATATACAGAGGTGGTCTGACAATTTTTCTGATCTAAGATTCAAGATATATCTTCAGATTTATTTATTTTTACTGTTATTGTTATTTTTTTCAACATAGTCTCCTTGAAACTCTACACATTTCTCCCAGCGATGCTCCCACTTTTGTAGCCTTTCCAAATAGTACTCGGCGTTTTTCTCTATAAAATAATTGTTCACGAATGTGACTGCTTCTTCATTGGACGAAAATCGCTGTCCTCCGAGCTCAATTTTCATATGAGGGAACAAAAAGAAGTTACTTGGGGCTAGATCTATTGATTTTAAGCAGTTCAAACCATATATTTGTAGATTTTCGCCATTGCAACCGCTAAGGTGTCTTGTCTTGGTGAAACAGGATTTTCTTTTTCTGCAAATGTGGCCTTTTTTCCGCAAGTTGTCGCTTCAGTTTGTCAGCAATGCGGAGTGTGCTCCTGTAATGGTTTCTGCTTTTTGAAGATAATGTATTAAAATAACTCCATGACTATCCCAAAAAACAGTCCCCATTACTTTCCCAGCCGAAGCATTTTTTTTAGCCGGTTACCCCTTTGCAGTCCACTGTTTGGACTGGATTTTAGTTTCGGGCGTATAATGGTGTACTCAAGTTTCATCTACTAAGTAATCGGCGCCAAAACTCGGATTTATTGCGCCTAAACTGCGCCAACAGAGCGTTGGAAATGTTCATTCGAACACATTTTTGGTCTAAGGTTAGCAACCGCGGCACCCAACGCGCAGACAACTCTCATTTGCAAATGTTGATTTAATATGTGCTAAGCACGTTCTTTTGACATGTTCATAGCCTCTGCTATCTCTCTCACTTTAATTCGGTGTTCGTCTAGCACCATATGGTGAACTTTGACGATGTTTTCGTTGGAAGTTGCAGTTTTTGGACATCCCAAACGTTCATCGTCTCCCGAACTCTTTCGGCCACGTTTCAATTCAGCTGCCCAAAATTTCACTGGGGTAAATGATGGTGCAGGGTCCCCATACACTCATCTTTGATTTGCGTAGGCGCATTGCCTTTCAAAAACAAATATTTAATGACACCTCGATTCCCGATTTTATCCATTTTCATACAAAAACTCACATAAACTCACCTAAACGACAGTTACATACCAACTGAGCGTCCAAAATGACTGAAACTTTGGTGAGTAACTGCCAGAAGATTAATTAACGAAATTAATATCTTTTATTTACGAGTGCTGCTATAGTAACAGACAAACAATTAATAACTTCTTCACATTTGAGAAAAGCATCAGAATGGAAAATTTCATACTATAACAATGAAAATCTTCTAAGCGGCTAGCTCTGACGTTATTTATAGGACTATGGTAAGTTGATGCTTATGAGCGAGTAAAAAGTATGTAATTACGTACGCTATTTTATCCGTTACCTAAGAAAACATTGACTTGAATTATGAATTATAAAAACATTAAAAATTGTTTTACAAAGGATTTAGAATCGATGTTTCTGCTAGGTGTAACATGATATTGGAGGTTTTCAATAGACAAGAATCGTAACTGTGGTGATTCATAAATAACAAGTGCTGAAGTATATGTCGAAATGAATGATTCAGGAAACGACAGTTTTATACCTGAAGAAATTCGAGAAGAAGCTCGAATTGCTAATCTTAGTTTGCTGCCACAATAGTCATTTGCAATTTGTGAGAAAAGATGTTTAGGTTTCAAGAAATGGTGCAGCTCAAGAAGTGTTACGAATAATTGCGTGGAAGTAATTTTAGATATTTCTATACATTTCAGATGTCATATGTTTGTTTCTGGTTTTTCAGATACGTAACTAAAGAAAAATTGAACATCGCACTAAATAACCTACGAGATAATCGATAGTCAGAGAGGTTATAATAAATGTTTTTGACACTATATTAGAGTAGTCGATGTGTTTTTATCTCGCAAGTTTTAACTAATTCTTCTGTTTAACCTGATATATTTACTCTGGTAGAAATAACTTGACTCTTTGCAGAGATTATGCATGTCCAACAGTAAAATACCTACTTTTCAGTAATAAAATGATCCTGAAATAATGTTCTTTTCTTAAGGTGGCGGATAAAAAGTTTATTTTAAGATAAATTGTGTATTTTAACCACATTTGGATATTTTATGCATTAAATTATGTCTCTTGTGGTATACCAGGTACACAAAAAACATTCAGACTGAAGAGACTCCTGAGGATATTCGTAGAAAGTTCAAGATAAATATTTCATTTGATCATGAAAGTGTGTTAAACACTGGTATTTAATCAAAGCCTTAGAGATAAAATATTGATAAAATCAATATTTCCGAAACATTTTGCACATAAAGGTAGCCCGGAGTGGGAGATTTTCCTGAAAAGAAAAAGTAGTATTTGTTTTGCATCCTTGGTGGATGCTGAACTTAAGTGCCAACTTTGGTATTTAAACACCTATTCGTTTATGAGTTATGCTATCACAGACACATAGAGACCGACTGAATTTTTCTAAAAGTATTTTTATGTTTATACTCAGGGGATCACAAAAGATGTATTTCACGTGAATCCCCTACTTCGAATTTTTTACTGAAATGCAACACTTCCCTTATTTACAATACGTAGTAGAGAAGTAATACTATCAGAACTATCACTACTATAAGAAATCAATAAATAGTGATGCAATGATCTCCTTACCGTCATGGGGTGCCCCAAATTTCGGACCGGATAAAGGCCCTCGACCTAAACCTGCAAGATGTGGTGAAGGAAACGAATCGATAGAGCGTACGAAGGATGCAGCAGAATGGCCCAGCTCGAATATAGCCCCTTCAGATTCGTGTAACAAAATCGTAATTTATCACCTTCCAAGGAACATAAACCTGAGTGTTTACATTGGACGGCTCAACGTCTTCCAAGCAGACAAATCACATTCGGAGTGCGCGTAATAAATAGGAATAGTCGAAGCAATGCAGAAAAAAATGTTACTGATACAATTTCAGAAACAAATATGGGTAAATCCGCAGACCTGCTCACGTAATTCTTTGTACAAAGATACTGAAAAGCATGTATCCAAAAGTTTATGAATGAATACTTTATTTCCAATAGCGTAATTCCAGTATATAAACATATAACGCTTTTTTCATAACCAGCTTTTATGAGTCACGTATGAGCCCATTACACTCCAACCCATAGTTATTTGTTTCAAAGATTTTTCAGATTTCCTGTCTCTTATCATTCTTGACTACCTTTATTCACTTTACTTTATTTTTTCTAATTTTTTTCCAATAATATTTTTCTGTCGTATTTTGTCCCATTTCGCTTGAAACTTAACCTCCTTACACTTGCATTACATCTCAGTAACAATGGAATATCCCCTTACGCTACTTATACATTTTTCTTTTTTATTATTATTATATCGGTGGGAACTCAGCACGGAGGTTCAAACTTGGTCTATTGTACCTATGCCCCTTTTGAAGCATCCTCGGGGAGGAAGGCTGAGGTGAGAGATGCAAGAGGGTAGCTGTCCCAAGGAGCCACGACCCTGCAGGGACATGTTCTCACGAGGTCTAACCGAAAGTCCGAAAACTCCGGCCTCTGTCAACCCGGGAGCGATGGAAAGCTCCGGGACCCTTTCCTGGGCAATACCTTGAATCTAAAAGCTCCCCCCTCGAAAACAACGTCAAGATAGGTGAAAGTGGATACGCCAATTACGCGCGTCAACCCCGCCGGGAAGACTACCGAATAACCTCGGAGGAGCCACCTGGAGATCTAGCACACCTTCTTTGTAGTACCCGGGACTTATGTGGCAACCCTCTGACCCTTCCGGGTGGCCGAAGCGTGGCCGGAAGTATCCGATCTCTGGCGGGTGTCAGAAACGCACTGACCCCTCGAGTCCAATCCAATCCGAACAACTCCCATGCGGGATGGGCTCGAATGTTCGGCCCGAGGTTCCTCTGGTAACGTCAAAGGTACCACGAGTGCTAGGGGTCCGCAGCGCTCGCACCACGGCAGCTGAATGGGACGAATCCCCTCCCCTACGGGACACTGCAGGGAGCAGGGTGCCAAATTTTACTCCGATGAAAGCTTCCCCTGGACAGCTCTCCCTACTGGGGTTCGGAAACAGTGCCAACACGACACCGCCAACTGTCCTGCCGAAGGAGATATTGGTTTAAACCCGTGGCGCGACAGCCCTATGCAGAGCTGTAGGCCATACCAGCCCGACTGCCGGCCTCACGTCCACATACGCACGGCAGAGGTGGGCGATCATCCAACCGATACGGGCATCCCCCAGCCTGAATGTTGGTTTTCATGACCGGGGTCGCTTACCTAGCGTAAGCTCCTCACTTTCCTCACGATGTTGAGTGGGCACTGGTCCTATACACGGGACCAAAAATTCCCACCACATGGGTGGGATCGAACCCGGGCCGCTTTCGGTGGCTAGATAAATTGGTTTACTCAGAACATATCATCCTGCCATGCACCGCCGGGGCACCGCGGACAATTATACGCTGAAAGAGACCACCAAGTGAAAGATGAAATGAAATGGAGGGACAGGAATTTTGGGGGATGTAATTAAAGTACCTGGCGTCCTGGGAAAATCCCCGATAAAATCCCAGGAGTCAGGTATGTCGGCCACGGTAATCGTGATTGCGGGCTGCAGGCGAAACCACCTGAGGCATCCCACTCAATTACTTACGCATAACATGCCTTTCTTCAATGCTCCGAATCGCATACGGGGTGCACCTTCCCTGGCACATTTGCTAAGAATCCATCTATTTCTCTCTTCCTTAATACTTTAGTTGCTCCATATAATTTTACAAAACTCATCTGCGAAACTGGCCAAAATCTCTTGCCTCTATATCTTCAGATTTTGTTCAAAATTATTTTCAAAATTCGATACTATTTTGAACTTACACCTTCCACAACTTCTCTTCTCCAATTTGTTGTACTTTGCTGCAGCAAGAGTTTAGTTTCATTAATTCTATTAAGTGTCTCTTACACACTTTAAGAACTCTTGTAGCTTTTAAGAGCCTTCAACATCACCAAAATTCCCTCGCTACAATTCTGTCAAAGTTGCTCCTCTTGGCCAAGCTTTGGACAACCCCAAAATAGCTATACAAAACATTCTTAACCAAAAGTTTACGTTATACTGAATTTATGCATTCTCATATTAAATTTATGACATAAAACTATACGTTCTTCATTTATTCGTACAGAATTCTATGATATCGATTATTTTAGGAAACGTTACTGAGGGAACATTATATCAGAAACAGTAGATTCAATATTTGTGTTATTAAATTCTTGTATATGACCCCCTCTACTCCTTACTCACCAAAATATTTTTAAAACTGCTTATTTTCTATCTGTTTCTCCTTAATCTAGATAAACGTTTGAATAAATGTTTTTATTACATATATTATTGTAGATATAATGGGAACAGATGAATATAGTAGGTTTCAGTGATAGTCAAATGTTGGATGTCATGTAAATACCTTCCCACCTGATGGAAAGGTACATGTAGACAATGCAATACGAATAGGAGAAACAAATAGCAGTTACCAAGAATTCCAAGTGCCTGACTTTACAATAAACTCAGACACTACCAACCTTATAATGCTAATTACTAATATCAAATCAGTCAGTATATTAATTGTTGTTTTGAAGCAACACTAGTTGATTAAGTCTCTTCCGAGCGGCAAAATATCTCATAGTATTGTACTTAATGGTAAAGGGTGCTGCAAAACAACAGTTAAAAAGTGTGCACCACTTGCATAACTCCTAAAACAGTTACAAATAAACACAGAGGAACACATCCAAGTAAGGATTATTGCTTTAAGCTAAACCGTTGACGTTCTGTAACAGCTGCAACTAACCGCAAGTGCAGACATATCTTTACTATGCGTGTGTTTTAGGAGCAGTTGTTGGTATTATGTCAACTGGACAAGCAGAATGTCACAAGCAGAATGTAACCCGGGAGCACTATAATGTAGGATGTACGTCATAGTTGACTTTTGGGTGAATTCCAGTAACGTGTGCTCGCTATTACCATACGCCACGTTTTAAGCATTCGATACCAAAGTTTATATACGACAGAAAACATGTATGAGAACCGGAGCAGAAGTACAGTGGGTTCATTATATTGCACATGTGCGTTCCTCGCACTGTATTTTACTGCGGGGTTTTCCATTTTAATTGCACGTAACATCCACTAGACTGAAACGAACTTTATGGAAACTTTGCTGACATATTCGATGAAATTTTCATTCTTTAGATCATTTTTATTAATTATCTTATTTTTCCCTTAAGTTCGTCCATAATCTGGAGGTTCTTCTTATAAACACTGCCGTGTTGCTTGGTTTCACCCCTTCAAATCCCCACCAAAAGGAACCCGAATGAACCATTAATCTGGCTGGGCAGCCGTTTGCGATGGAACTTCCTATCACATCCGCCGCCTAGTGCGACTTGCGTGCAGTGATCCGTTTTTTGAGTGCCAAGGGCACTACCCACACTGAAATTCATCGTCAGTTACGCGAACTCTATGGGCAACAGTGTATGGACGTCAAAAACGTGCGAAAGTGGGTCACAGAGTTGAAAGACAGACGTACAGACATCCATGACTAACAGCGTTCTGGTTGGCCTTCGGTTTCAGCCGAAACAATTGCAAAAGTGGAGCAAGAAATGCTTAAAGATCGCCATGTGACAGTTCTCGAGCTCTGCGAACTTATCCTTGAAGTCAGTAAGACTATGATTGACAAGATTTTGACCGAACGTTTGCGTTATCGCAAGGTGTGTTAGAGGTGGGTCCCTAAAATGTTCACCGAAGACCACAAACGACAACGTCTTGAAGTGGCCCACCGATTCCTGGAGCGCTATACAGAACAGGGCGAGGAATTGTTAGATTCAATTATCAGTGGCGATGAAACCTGGGTACACTACACAACACCAGAAACTAAAGAACGTTCTCATCATTGGCGGCATTCGAATTCGCCGAAGCCGCGGAAGTTCGAACAGACATTTTCTGCCTGCAAAGTGATTGCCAGTGTGTTCTGGGAGAGAAAAGGTGTATTTTTGTGCAACTTTATGCATACCGGAACAACAATAAACGCTGCTAGCTACTGTGAGACTTTAAAAATTGCGACATGCCATTCAAAATCAAAGGAGGGGAATGCTGACGAAGGGAGTGATTTTTCATCACAACAACTCTCATCCCTATACTGCACATGCAACGGCTGATCTCCTGGCCCAGTTCGGATGGGACTTCCTCAGTCATCCCTCCTACAGTCCAGACTTAGCACCTAGTGATTATCATCTGTTTCCTGAATTGATGTCACACCTTGGTGGAACATATTTCCCGACCGACGATGATTTGAAAAACGAGGTTGGGCGCTACCTGCGCAACTTGGCGGGAGAGTGCTATGACAAGGATATACAAAAACTGCCACAGCGCATGCAAAAGTGCGTCGATCGCAATGGTGATTACGTTGAAAATTAGCTGTATGTTCTGCGTTTCAATCAATATAACGTTCATTTACAATAAACATGTTTTCTATATTAAATCAAATTGGACACCTTATTTTACGGACACGCCTCGTAAAACCTCCCATTTTTTCTGACAAAGTAATGACTAGAAAAATGAGAAACTATTGTCACCTATCGACGTAATGTCCCTCTAGCCGTACGCAGTTTTCAAAACGTTGACACCATGATTACATGACCGCTCTTTAGGGGTGTGTTTTGACCACTGGAAAATCGCTGAGGCAATAGCGGCACAACTAAACTGTCTCTCTCTCTCTCTCTCTCTCTCTCTCTCCTCTCTCTCTCTCTCTCTCTCTCTCTCTCTCTCTCTCTCTCTCTCTCTCTCTCTCTCTCTCTCTCTCTCTCTCTCTCTCTCTCTCTCTCTCTCTCTCTCTCTCTCCTCTCTCTCTCTCTCTCTCTCTCTCTCTCTCTCTCTCTCTCTCTCTCTCTCTCTCTCTCTCTCTCTCTCTCTCTCTCTCTCTCTCTTGTAATTTACGTCCTCCAACGTTAAGTCATATCGGACGATGAATGGAATGGATGAAATGATGCTCAAATGAGTCCGGGGTCCATAGAGCTTAGAGTTGCCCGACATTCGTCTTACAGGATAAGGGAAAACCCCGGAAAAACCTTATCCAGGTAACTCACCCTGACCGAGATTCGAACTCGGGACCTCTTGAGCGTGAGGCAGACATGCTACAACCACGCTACCAAGGCGGGCAACTAAACTCTACGATCATGAAAGGTGTCCATCGTGGAAAACCGCCAGAAGTCTCTAGGAGCCAGGTCAGGTGAGTAAGGAACATGAGCAATCACTTCAAAGTTGTCACGAAGACTCCTGCGTCGCGTTCCCCGATACGCTGGTGCATTGTCTTAATGAAAGAGCCCACGTCCAACCTTTTCCGCTCGTTTTTTCACGCAATGCTGGCAGGAGTTTATTCTTCAAAACATTTTGGTAAGCTGCAACTGTCAGCGTAGTGCCCTTTGGAATGCAATGATTAAGGATTAAACCACTACTGTCCCAGAAGACGGCCAACGAAACCTTTTAGGTGGCAGTGAGTCTGTGTGCTTCCATTCAGCTGACTGGCGCTTTGTTTCAGGGTTAAAAAAGGGCATCCACGTCACATCCATTGTCACAATCGATTGAGAGGAAGTTCCATTCATACCGTCATCATGCGTCAACATCGCCTGACAATTTGCCACGCGCGCAGCCTTGTGATCCTCCGTCGGCATTAGTGGCAGCCTCGCATTTTCAGATTTTCATGTAGAATTGTTTGTATAGATCCCACGGATATCCAATTTTGCATGCGATGTCAGCAACGCTTAATCGGCGATCCTCCAAAACAACGTTCTCCACTCGCTGGATCATGTCGTCAAACCGGCTGGTGTGAGGCCGTGACTGTCTTAGTTTCTGCCTTAATTATTCTGCTTTCATTGAACTGTCGCACCCAGTAAATCACATTAGACACATCCATGGTACAATCACCACATGCCTCACTCAACTGGCGATGGATTTCAATAGGTTTCACACCACGAAAATGGAGAAAACAAATGATTGCACGCTGTTCTTGCAAAGAAAACGTCGTCATTTTAAATATCAAAAGCAGTCCTAACTCTGGCCACTGCCACTAGTGCTCTGTGCACTGTACAGTGCTGCCATATCTGTCACGCGTTCACAAAAGGTCCATGTATGTTTTAAAATACCAGAATTTCCTATCTGGTCTCAGTACGGAAAAAAAATTGTTATAACTTGAATGCACCTGGTATGTATAACTCATAAATATTAAAGTAATGGTTACTATTTGGTGGCTTTGAAATTCTGACGAGTAAGGAGAAATGCATAAACTACAATACTAAGCAGTGAACTTCCCTTAAGGGTTTAATTTTTCTACTTATTTTACGTTCTTATTTTTCTATATTTTCGACATCTGCTTTTCTATTCTAAATTAATGTTCATGCTTCATCGAGGCACTCTTGTTTATTCAAACTGTTATAGTGTGCTAATTTTGTATATCTACACATGCATTTTTTATTATCTATGTTTCCATTTTATCGCAGCTGCTTTTGTTTGTTTTAGTTTCAATTATTTCCTAAATTATTTCCCCAAGTTATTTTAATTCTGAAATTCCTTTAGTTTTTTTTTCATATTTGGTTTCCATGTATCTTGGTGGTTGTTTATTGCACTAAATATATTCAGCTTTTTCCAAAAAATATCTGAAGACAACTTTCTCTGCAGTTTTTGTTAATAATTTGTTCTGTTTTTAAGCTAATTAGTACCATCATAATCAAAAAGAAAAGTTAAGGAGGCTTTAGCCATTTCCTGCGATAGGAGCACGCTTGATCGTGTTGCTGGAATTCGGTTCAGTTCCTCTTGGAAACCGGCCTTTAAAATAGAAATCCGTCGACTTAAGAAGCACATATCTATACAGCTTGATCATCAGATTAAGTTGAGAAGGTACTGCCTATCTCCATAATGCTGTTTCCATGATTTTCATGATATGTTCGTGAAAATTTTCAGACATGTTCTTAAAATCTGTATCTTTAATAATACCTATTACTATTTGAAAACTTAGTACTAATAATTTGTTAAAATTTTCTAGGTTTTGTAAAAAAAACCACTGAAATTTCAGATAACTTATTTTTTAAAACAAGTATTATGAATCTCAGAGATGAATCCCTTCTTATTATTACTCGAAAGGCGGCAGGAGGCGACTGATTGAGGGTCAGCACGATGTGTGTCATACGTGTACCTGTCCTAGATGGACTTAATCACTTAATGACGGATATGTGAGATTTTGTAGGGTGGCGGGTTCAGTTTAGGTGTAGCTCCTCAACGGTTGCCGAATCGGGTGCAACGCCTGTATGCACCGCTGGTGTGAGAATATTTAGAAAGAGTTGAATTTAGAATAATTGCCAGTCTAATTCTCAGGTAGGTATAATTTTGAAGTTGTAATATCAACTTTATTGTTACCGGTTGTGCCCGCATGCCATGCGGGGTAGCCGGTAGAGCTTGAAGCGGCGTTCTGTTGGTTGGTAGTTCCCAAGAGACCTAACCAGGGCCTCTGATGTTGAGGCAAACTCGCGTAGAATTTTGTGGCCCGCGTCTAATGACATCTTCCACATACTGGAGAGATGAGACTTCATGAAGGTATCTCACGGCAAAGCACCGGTAGACAGAATAGATAGCCCTAAGACATCTATTCTATACTCGCTGACGCTGTAGCAGTTTGGATCTTGCCGCCATGCCTCAGATCTCGCACGCTTAAAGCATTATAGGAAGAATCAAAGCCTGAAAAAGACGTAACAGGGGTGTCGGCATCCCTGACCGCATCATGGGGTGCAACGAAGCCGAAGCCCCGCATTACCGATATGCCGACTCCTGAATGTGACCCCCCAAAGTTAGGTCCTTGTCCAGCTTTACACCCAAATAGGTGAGAGAGTTTGTCCTCTCTATCCTTCGACCAGAATAATTAAAAGAGGGGAGGTTGGCAGGAAAGCGGCGCTTTTCTTATTATTATTCTTATGAGTCTGCTTAATACACACAAAAAATTCATATGTTTTGGTTGATTAGCTTTTTTTTAAAAAAAGTGTAGTAACCTGAAAAATTGTGAAACTGAGAAAAACAGCTTTAAAGTTTATATATTGATTACTGACTTCTCACATGAGTCAGAACATTCCTGCTACGTAGTCTTCGCCTTCTGTATTCTCACTTGTTCTTTTCAACTTCTTCATTTTTCTTGCCTTCTTGGCCAGTTCTTCAACCATTTTATCTGCTTTCAGGGCTCGCAGCTCATCAATTGCTGTATATGACTACTATCATCATTAGCACATGTGTGGGCCTACTAACCTCAATATTGCATGTGGTTTCGTTGTCTATTGCATTTATATTTTCCACATTTACTGTTCTGTTTTTAATAAAGCCATTTCCTCTAAACTTTCTGTTTCAAAATGTCTTTGACTTACCCATATTCACCAATAACTAGTACAAAATATTACTCAGAACAAATAACTGTTTACATACACAGTCAAAGACAAAAGAAAAACTAGCATCATTGGAGTTACAGTGGTACCAGCAGAAAGCTTGAAATATCCCTTAAAACAAGGCTTAGTTCAGAAGTATCTGTTCAGTACTACAAAAGTTGTGATCGATTTTCTGAAAGCTTACTAAAAGGTGCGTGGCAAAAACTTAACACCCAATAATATAATAAGCAAATTATTGTAACGGGAGCTCTGAAACACCCTGTGAGCAGCTGGCAACGGAAGACAGGGGAGGCTCGGTTAGCCACGCCCTTCCCTCGTTTGTCTTATAGTGGTGACAGCCAGTGGTCGGAAAGAAACATAATTGTGCGTCTGTTTTCCTTCCACCTGGTTCTCGATCTTTCTGTTACTAGAACAATCGTGCAAACACCAGAAACCGGCGGTATTCCGATATAAAGAGGGTTACAGACAGACAGAGTGGGTTAGTCAGTTGTTGTGCTGTGTTGAGTTGGTCAATCAGTTGGTTAGTGAGTGTGAGCGAGAAGACAGTCGCAGTTCTTGGTGTAAGAGTTAGTCAGTGACGTGTTACTGAACGAAGGGATTGTGCAACGGGAGACTGTACGAACTGTGTATGAGTATCGGAGTTTATGTAATCGCGAGTACACGGAAATTGTAACGGACGTACGGGTGAATTGTAATTGTGTGCAGCAAGTAATTCTGTGTAATTGGCAAGTGTTTAACTGTAAGTCGGTAGAAATAAAGAACATTGTTGAGTGGTGTAATTGGACTTTTCATTTCACGAACCCACAAAGTCACACTGGTGTCAAGAAGTGGGATAACAACAGTCACACTGGTGTCAGGAAGCGGGAAAACAACATCACCGAACATTACAACGATGGAGGCAGCATTAGAAAAGATTTTAGCGGAACTAACAGAGATACTGGAGACTAGAAATAACCTGGCCGCGGAACTGAAACTAATCAGGACGGCTAGGGTCAACATCGCCGAGAAGATGGAACAAATGAAGGCCGAGTTAACCACGGAAATGAGAGCAGCGATTGACGGTCTGGCTACCGAAATGAAGGTGGCGAACGAGGCTCTCGCCGCCAAGTTTGAGGAACAGTTGGCCGGCGTGGGGGATGACGTCGCGAACCTGGGCAAACGGAAGGGTCAAGTAGGCGACCGCCTTAATGATTTAGAGGAAAAGGCCGACAACATCGCAACACCCCTCACCCGCCTGACGGAGGAAAACCGGCCTTATGTGTGGACGGAGGACGCCGAAGACGCTTTCCAGCACCCGAAGGGGACCCTGTGCAGTGCTTCAATTTTGGGTTTCCCACAACC
Source organism: Mantis religiosa (assembly GCA_030765055.1). Taxonomy (NCBI): domain Eukaryota; kingdom Metazoa; phylum Arthropoda; class Insecta; order Mantodea; family Mantidae; genus Mantis; species Mantis religiosa. Next base: position 147,650,298 of record CM060955.1, on the reverse strand, counting down.
GGGTGGCGCCTTCATTGTGGACACCGACGCCAGCGACCATTGCATTGGAGGTGTCCTATCGCAGATCCAGGACGGCCACGAGCGCACAAGAGTGGAAGAGGAGGAGCGTGCCGCAGGAGTCCGAGTAGTTGTGGCAGTGCCTGCTGAAGGCTGGGATAGCGCAGGCCTGAGGAGGGAGCAGCTGGCGGACGCAGACTTGGGGCCACTCTTGAGGGAAGTGGACGCAGGGACGAGGCCAACCTGGGAGGACATCGCACCGAGGAGCGCCACCTACAAGTCGCACTGGGCCCAATGGGACTCGTTGAAGACCAGAGTGGGCGTGCTGTTCCGGGTATGGGAGTCACCCGATGGGAAGGCGCGGAGAGGACAGTTGGTACTTCCCCGGAGCAAGGTCCCGGAAGTCTTGGAGGAAGTGCACGCCGGTACTTCAGGAGGACACCTGGGAGCGAACCGAATGATTCACAAACTACGGCAGCGCTACTTCTGGCTCAGACTTCGGGCAGATGCTGGTGGTACACCTGGACCGCCTCGCACGCTACGATGGGGCTGTTCGAGACGAACAGCTTTGAGGAGGGAGCAGTGTAACGGGAGCTCTGAAACACCCTGTGAGCAGCTGGCAACGGAAGAAAGGGGAGGCTCGGTTAGCCACGCCCTTCCCTCGTTTGTCTTATAGTGGTGACAGCCAGTGGTCGGAAAGAAACATAATTGTGCGTCTGTTTTCCTTCCACCTGGTTCTCGATCTTTCTGTTACTAGAACAATCGTGCAAACACCAGAAACCGGCGGTATTCCGATATAAAGAGGGTTACAGACAGACAGAGTGGGTTAGTCAGTTGTTGTGCTGTGTTGAGTTGGTCAATCAGTTGGTTAGTGAGTGTGAGCGAGAAGACAGTCGCAGTTCTTGGTGTAAGAGTTAGTCAGTGACGTGTTACTGAACGAAAGGATTGTGCAACGGGAGACTGTACGAACTGTGTATGAGTATCGGAGTTTATGTAATCGCGAGTACAAGGAAATTGTAACGGACGTACGGGTGAATTGTAATTGTGTGCAGCAAGTAATTCTGTGTAATTGGCAAGTGTTTAACTGTAAGTCGGTAGAAATAAAGAACATTGTTGAGTGGTGTAATTGGACTTTTCATTTCACGAACCCACAAAGTCACATTATGCATAAAATATTGCTCCAATGAACTTTTTAAATATATATTTGTAATCTAGAGGGACGACCTTATAATAAAATGTAAAATTAAAAAGAAGTGAATTTTAACCCCAATTGGAGGACCTTCTTACCTTAAGTAGTTACATTTCTTTGACCCAATTAATTTTCTATTTTCACGCCGTCTCCTGACCTGGCATTTAATTCACTGAATACAGTCTGTTGTTCAGTGATGCGAATATTGATAGTGTTTTGTCTTTGTTTACATGGTTGGTTTATATCCAGTGTTACATTTGTGGTTATAACATTTACTAAACTATCTACACTCCCTAAACATTGGTTTCTAATCGTCTTTTCACCTGGCTTGTTTCCCGATAATATTTCGAATATCATCATAATCATTACCATCATTAGTATTTAAGCCTAAAGGCAAAATCATTGAGATCACTTAAGAAATGATGAAGTAAGATGAAACTACCTTTACTACAGCATTAGTTCAGGAGCTTTATACTTTGAAGGAAAATGGGGATAAGAAGACCTACCCTCCACCGTGCGCATAGAGGAAGTTGAAGCATATCATGGGATTAGTGAGACAGAGAACCGGCTGACTTTGTAGATAATGTGAGTTATAATGCCTTGGGGAAAATGAGTGTCGAACTACCAAGTGGAAGCAACGATCTATAATAGCACAAATTTGTCAACGTATGTGTGTCAATAGGGTTGGCACATCAGTTCACATAAAATCCGCAAGGATAAGCTTTGTCTATGGCCCATTTGGGGATTCTAGCTCACCGAGGGTATATAGGATGCATAAAACCTGCGACACAGCTCAATAAACCTTGCAAAGATATGACCAAATTTGAAAGTATGGTTAGCGTGTTTTAGTGAAGGTATATAAAATAAATGAGACGTGGAGTGCCTTACTCAGCAGAACACAATTAGTAATTAGAACTTCAAATTTCAGTTTTTACTTGTGCTACACAGCCATAAAACGCCGGTCCCCAGCAACAGACTTGTATGTAGCGAAAGAACGTAGCAAAAAAGTAAACAAAAAGAATACCTTTTATGCATTTAAAATAATTGAACTGCTTCCTTCAATAAGATTTTTATTTTATGTGGATATCACTTTTGGGACTTACATATAAATCATAACGTAAAAGTTGTGTGAATAATTCATGTGACTTTAACTTCAGTGAACTTCTTGTAATAAACATTATCCATTACATCTTTATTCATTTCATTGTAGATACAAGAAAGGTTCAGTAGTCTAGAGCGAGTCGTATTTTAAATATTCCTGGTCATTTTTGAAACTTGCTATTAATTTTTCTCGTGATCAAGTTATGATAAACTCCACAACAAATTATATGAGTAATAACTGTGTGCTTAAAAAAAATGTATGCCTGATTTCACTAATAGATGTTAGCACTAGCAAAGCTGCTACATTTCTTGCATTTCACCAACCTGTTTTCGGAAAATGTTAACAAACACGTGTTAACGCCAAGAGGCTTGTAAATATTACAGCTATAGAAGGCTATGGATGAGTCGTATTATTTTCTGAATATACTCCGATGCGCTTTTTATTTTTCGTCTGCACACAACTGAAAAAAAAACTAGTGGTGAAAAAAGTCGTAAGAGAAGCGATGAGACAAATTCCTCATCGATGGAGAAAGAATTTTTAATTGAATTGGTTACGAAGTATAAGCATATCGTGGGAAATAAGAGGATGGATGCAGTGAATGTAAAAGAGAAAGATGTCACGTGGGAAAAAAAATTGAAACGAATTTAATTCAGAAAGATGTCACGTGGGAAAAAAAAATTGAAACGAATTTAATTCAAATGGATGTGTCACTACCAGAAGCACGAAACAACTTATTTAGTAGTATGTAAATTTAATACGAGGAGCGTAGGACAAGTGACGAGTGACTTGAATGTTTCGAGACGGCAGGATACAGTGTATTATCCACATATTTCTGAATTATAAAATCGCGAATTTATTAATAAGCAAAGGCAAGATCGGCTTCGAGATTCAAATTTGAGTTGACGAGTGCGTCGTTCAAGGTCCGTGTTGAGGTGTCCGCTGGCAGCATGAATTGTGCAGCAAAGCAGATCACCAGCGAATATCTGAGTTAGTTTGCTAAGAGTCGGCAAGTAGGCAGTGTAAGAATCAACCTTGTGCGTACGATAGAGGAACTAGTAACAGCACAATTTAGTGCGTACAAAAGAGGCATAAAGGAATCTGTTTACTCTGTCTATTTGTGTAAAAGAGAAAGTGATTGTACGTTACATTGGAGATAAATATTTTAGTAACAAAGAAAAGAGTTGAGGTGAGCTTAGTCATGTCATTTTGGTCACAATACTCATATTCCGCGACCACGGAGTAAAATTATCTTCTTTATTAATGTAAAACACTGGTCCAGTCAGCAGTTTTGTCTTGTATCAATTATTACGAACGCCCTGGCAACGAATTTGATTTTTAAAAAATGCAACACGTACATGTGTGAGAATACAGAACTGCAGGTGTGCTCAGGTGTTACACGCGATCGGTTGTCGAATTTTGTAAATGTCAAAGAATTGTTCGTTATGTACATATATTTCTTGAAATTAAGTGTAACCGAAGTTTATTTTCGTGCTCTAAAGTTAAAGAAATTATTTTTCTGTAGAGATAGGAAACTATTTTCTATTTCACTAAACGCCTAGGCCTACTTAGAAAAAATTTTTCTTTGTAACTTTAATATGTGAAAGTGCTTTGTGAATCCTTTCTAATATTTCAGTAATTAATGAAATAAAGTTGGAAGTACTTTTAAGCCTTATTTCCGTTAGAAAGTAAGTCTCCAGTGGTAAAAGACAGTGCCTTTTGAGATTATCCTATATACAGAAGGACATTATCTGCTGGCGCGATTCGTGCTAATGTGCTACATTGCTACAGTACAATACTTTGTTTGCTGAAACGAATGTATTAACGTTTTCTTTGCTTCTGTCAGATTTATACGCGCTAGCAATAAGCAAGGATAACTGTCAGACAGTTAAAGTAACATGTGACCACTATTTGTGCTACCCGTACAGCTGTGTGTTTGCGGGAATGCTGTCCAATGAACGCTCCTGACATAGCGGCGCATTGCTTTGAGACCACTCCTCTGATTGGCTGTTTTTGCTTGGGAACGCAGCACGCACAGAACCTGAAAGATTCTGCTTCTTGCTGTAGTGTTTTTTTCAGTGCCATCTGCAGTAGTTACAGTAAACTACTACTTCTAGAAGTGCTCTTGCAGGTATTTGCCTATAGGCGGGAGTCAGGAATGTAAGTTGGTACAACTGGCTTTTGTTATTTACAATTCGAATTATTGGCTTACTGAAAGCAGTTGTGCAGTTCAAGTTATACTGTTATGGTTGATGGTATCACCAAGTCTTTTGCGTGCACAAACATGAATTCGGTGAGCAGCTTAATCAGTTAACCTTTCTCTAGAAGAACCCTGGAGGAAAAAGGCAAATCAAGCAATAGAGCAGGCAAACTCCAGAACTAATTATAACGCAGTATGCAAAAGGAGGGAGAAATAATTCCTACACCAGGCGTTTTAACCCCAAAGTGTATGAGCATAAGTGGGTAACATAAGTGGTCGGAAACAATGATGCTTGGAGCACAACGGAAGTGACAGATTTAGGTCTCCTAAATGTGCTTATTAGTAACCATAAACAAAACATAAAGCATTTGAATAATGTACTAATCTCTGTTCCATATAACCTTGTCCCGCTGACATGTATCACTCCGCGTGCAACTACCTTCCCCTTCACCCTAATTGGCTGATGCTTTCGCACCTTAGGCCATGGGCGGTGCTTTCCCGTCACATTTAAACATGTAGTGAACGTAATAAGTGCCAGGAAGATAAATAAAATCATACAAATAAGGATATGAAGGCATGCAAAACTACAAGTTTATAATGACACTGAGCAAGTTGAAATTGAATGAATGAGCAATGAAACTGAAACAAGTTTATAATGAAAGGCCTTTGGCCTGCTCCACTGGGACTTTTTTAAACCAGCACAAATACCTTGCAAAAGTGCTTGTCTTTCAGTCTTAAAAGTCGTGACACGCCATACTTGCCGTGTGTCCTGATTCACCCAAGTCTCGTCAAGGTAAGTATATTTTGCGGATATAACGGAGTAATTTTTACCGCAAAACAGTCTATACTACAATAGTTGCCAATGAGAGGTGATAAGGTCACGTGACTGTTAAGAGATACGGGGCAAGTTTATGTGAAACAAGGATTACATTTGAGTGCTTTAGACAATATAAGCATTGTGACACTTGTATCGCGGTACAGTCTGATTGCCCTTAACGTCCTCGCCACACAGCAATATCGCCCCTGGAGAGGTAAGTTTCCTGTCCTCTTAATCTCATGTCGCGATATTCCTACGCATCTAACACACCTGTAAGTTCAGAGCACAGCTGTTCGATTTCTCTCACTGACAAAGACGGATTCTTCTCTGTGACTGCATTAAACACATGCACCACAATTCTGTTTTCGCCGCTTTGTAAAGGTTTTCCCTTGCGATGCTTCAGCGAAAACGGACGTCAGGCTCTGCCATTATACATATAAGTACACGCGCAATCAACGATCAATAAAATAGTTTAGCTCTCGCACTCGGCACAACACACCTTCGAATGGCGATATATGACAAAGCACGTGCTATGGTGACATGAAAGGCGGGCATGAGAGCAAAGGAAACTCCTCTTTACTTCGTTTAAGAATTAACATGCATTTCAGGTAAATCAACTCTGTTGCGTAATATATTTAATTCAAACAGTAAGGAAAATATAAGTTTTACAATTCTCTTCCAACATATAAGAATATATCACCATGTTATATAACGGACAAATTTTTACCGCACAACAGTCTTCACCACAACAGTAACCAATGAGAGGTGATAAGGTCACGTTACCGTTAAGAGATACGGGACAAGTTTATGTGAAACAAGGATTAGATTTGAGTATTTTATGCAATATAAACATTACGACACAGTTAAGCAGTGCATATCAGGAGGCGACACTGAAACATAACCAGCAAGTTTAAAGAAACAGACATGTGCTATCGCGTGTAAATGATTGCATTATGTTGTCAATGGAGAAGAGCATTGCCACTAAGATGGAGGATTTTAACACCAGAGTCATTGAAAGCTCTGTAATAGATAGGAGCAATGCACGGACTTCATACTTCGACTTATCTCTCTGTATAATTTTATTATATCGGGTTATCTCATAAATTCGTTCGATTCTTGTTACGTGTTTACGACTAAGAACTCCTGAGAATACTGCATGCCCCCATTACTTTTACGTTAAAGAAGTTGCCTAACAATATGGGGTTTGTTTACAAATACAATAATTGAGAAGAATGCTATGAACACAAACCACAGCCGCCTCACGGCCAAAGATAATAGGCCAACTTATGTAAGAATTGGTAACCAAACTTCAGTATTAGTTTCTGGATGCAACAGTGTGGAGTTGTAACTTTTGAATGTTAATATGGAAGGCAAGAAGGAACATTTTCGACATTTAATGCTGCTTTATTACCGTAAAGGTAGAACAGCCTTACAGACTCAATGGAAAATTTATGCTGTTTACGGAGAAGATGCAGTGACGAATCGGGCATGTCAAAACTGGTTTACTCGATTTCGAGCTGGGAAGTTCTCTGTGAAAGACAAACCTCGTTCTGGACGACCTGTGGCTACGGATGAGGAAAGGATAAAGGACATGATTACGAACAACCCCAGAATAACAACTCGGGAGGTAGGTCAGGAGCTAAACTTATCTCATGCAACTGTAGCCAGGCACCTAAAGAAACTAGGTTACGTAAATCTTCGGGATGTATGGGTTCCGTACGAACTGAGTGAACAAAATTTAGTTCAGCGCGTTTCCATCTGTGACGCATTGATAAGGCGCAATAAATCTGCCCCTTTTCTGAAACAGCTGGTTACAGGAGACGAAAAGTGGATTGTGTACAACAACATCCGAAAGAGAAAGTCATGGCGTAAGAAAGGGGAACCACCACTCTCAATTCCTAAACCAGCGCTTCATCCTGAGAAGATTATGCTGTGCATTTGGTGGGACTGGAAAGGAATTATTTATTACGAATTTCTTCCTCCTGGGGAGAACATCAATTCAGAGAAATACTGTTCTCAAGTGGCTCGTCTGAAGGTTGCCCTAGTAGAGAAAGGCCAGAATTAGCATCTAATGGTGGAGTCGTCTTTCATCAAGACAATGTCAAACCAAATACTTATATGGTAACTCGTCAGAAATTACGGGATTTCGACTGGGATGTGTTACCTCACCCGCCTTATTCTCCAGCCATTGCCCCATCCGACTATCATTTATTCCGATCTCTGCAAAACTTTATTAATAGCAAACGCCTTACTTCCTTGGAGGATTGCAGACTCACTGTAAAAGAGTTCGTCAACCAGAAAACTGCAAGATTTTGGAAAAATGGAATTGATAAGCTTCCTGAGAAATGGAGATGTGTTATTGATAATAATGGTGCATACTGCATAAAATAAAGTTTGTTTTGAAAAGTTCATAGCCTTGTTTACTTTCGATGACCTTGCGTACGTAAACAAATAACCCCTAGATAATTAGGCAACTTCGTTGCCGTAGCTGTGATACGGGCATAGAGTGCAGGCGTTCTTTGTCGTAAACACGTAACAAGAATCGAAAGAATTTATGAAACAAACCAATAGATTATTTTAAAACACACTGAAGGTTTTTAGTTAACACTTGGGCATTCTTGGTCACAATACAGATACGATGTACAGAGTATTTAGTCTTATATACGTACAAATTGTTATTTTCAAAACAGCTAACTCCGGAAAGCTTCGCTTAAGTACACGTTGTTTCTATGGTAACAGCAGAATCTAGATTTAACCGAAATACCTGCACCATGATATGAGGAGACATAAAGCTTACGGCATCCCTTTATACCTTTATGGTGATTGGACACCTGGTTCCCATCTAGCCATGTTGCACGTGTAACGGCTTAAGCTTCCAAGAGCGCTTGGGCGTAAAATTAAAGGTGACATTTCAGAATCAGCTGCCATATTTCTGAATCGGTTATTGCCTTGTACTGTAAGATACACAGATAATTGTGATATTGTTGTCTGAGTAGTTAGGAAGGAAAATCTGCAATTATAATGTTTCACTTGATCTACCACGGAACGTATAAGTTAGAGAATTTATTGCGTTTCATCAAAAAATTTGATACCGAGACATCAGTGGAAATACACCTTTGGAGGTCCTCTGAATGCATTAAAAGCATTTATATTGTAGAAGTATATCCATATGTGTGACTAGCTTTCTCCCCATCATTCTCTCTCTCTCTCCCTCCCTCTCTCTCACTCTCTGTACTGTAAACATCATAACCTGGTGTTTATGTTCAGTCTCTTTCGAAGTTGAGACAGAATCTTCAAGATACCCCATTTAGTGGAACATTTGTGAAATGTCGGATTTTCCAAACAAACAAAAAAATGATTCTACCGATTAAAATACCGTAAGTTTAAGGTATTTTCATTCCAAATGAGTAGTGACATTTCCACCTGCGTATTTTCGAATAATAATTAACTATTAGATAATAGTAGTTCAGGAATTATTAACAATAATATATTGTTCAATAACAAACAAAAGATTTATCTCCTTTGAAGGCCCTTCAAAATGTATATAAAATGACATGAATGTTAATATTTATAGTTAACCATTATTATATACGCAGTCACTAAGTAAAGACTGGTAGCTTTCGGTGCAAGCAACGACGATTTCCTCAAATCTGTTACTAGAGTCTGTTTAGTATACTCATGTGCACGTCGGCCGCTGCCTTTGCCGAACACTTACAATGGTTTTACAACACAGACCCTCCTTCTCCCAGACCTCTCTGCAAGGTTGCCACCTTTCTCGATACGTCATGGGTATCGTACTAAGTTTCGTCTAAATAAATTATCTTATGTGCATTACTGAAAAACTTCCTTAGTTTTGACATATATATCGCAAAGCTACAATACTACTGGATTCCATAATAACCCTTATCTTGTTTAAAGTGCAGTATTTTAAACCCAGCTCCTTTAGGAGACCGCGCAAAGTGCAGAGCCCATAAGGAAAATCACAAATTTCTTGCAAATGTGCAACCAATTCATCTAAGGTGGACGCCCTCCCTTTTGCATTGAATCTATAAATTTCTTGACAAATCTAATCGCATGTGAAATTATCTACTTTAGAGAAATGTTTCCTTTTGTTTTCACAATTGATCGGCGTCTTTGGTGTTCCTTTCGTCACAATATTTCTTACTGTATTTCCGAATACCCAGAATGTATAATCACGTTCATTGCACGACCCCTTACCAAGATTATTTGTCAGCATATACTTATATGTGTTCAAAACAAGCGCTTGAATTCGCTTAGAAACAGTTCCCGTTATTACTTTGTTTTTTTAGGCTTCTCCAGTAATATAACTCGGCTCAGTTATTCACACTATTGTCATCACTTTGATTATTTTCACTTGACTGAAAGTAATCTACTGCAATAACCACTGCAGTTCCCTCCCACGGTCTCCACATCGTGACACACAACGAATTTCTGCACGTAATGAAACAGATCAACTGTAAGTTGGAACTTTGGCAACTGAGACTCCACGTGGAGTAAACATGTGACTGTTACTTTAAGAAAATCAGGGTTGCTATTGGTCCTCAACGACAGTGTTCCATTTCTGAAGTGTGGAGATAAATTTATGACGGTCATTAGTGGCCGGGAGGGTAGTTTCCTTTGAGGGGCTAACTGTACTCGCGTTCACTAGACAGACTCTACCCGTAGAGTGGGCAATAAAAGTTATTAGCCTTCCTGTTCCATTCCTTCGGAGAGACGCGTCTCCCACAAAAATGCTTTTCAAATGCCGCTACAATATTCAAGTTCAAAGAGGGAGACATTTAAAGCGAAGACGAAACTGAAGTAACCAATGGGAACAGGAAAAAAAGGGTGGAGATGAGACGCAGGGGGGTTGCAAAAGATATCTACAACCTACCTTGGTAGTTTATGACACCCCATGTCAGTACAGTTACAGACCATTCAAAAACATTCTAACGTCTTCTACTTTTGTGAATGGATCTTCTCGGTTTTGGAGTACAGAATGAATAGGGCGCAAGTTTTTCTTCCGGTTCTGCTCCTTCTGTAGCACGCATTCCCTGTCACACAAATTCGCTCTTCTTGTCTCACTGTGTAAGGGGGCGCATTCCTTTCAGGGACTTGCTTTATATTGGTGGATAGTAGAAATATTGGCGTGGCCTAGGAAAATTCTGAGGCTTCCTATAGTTGCAGAAAAGTCACAGTTGGAGTGGAACGTGTGCAGTCTCTAACAGTGTGAACGTAGCAGATCGAGTCAGCGGGATATAATTTTCATCCTGTGAAGTGCGAACTGCATCCCAAGTTATTTTAATATTTATTTATATTTTTTAAAGCTCTGAACAGTATATTTACAATCACAAGGGCTCGTTATTTAGTGAAATCTTGTAGATATACGCGTAACTAGGAACGCCGACACAAAAGAGCTAGAGGATTTTAATTTACAAAGAAGCCTGAGAAAACCCAAATCCCCTCTCCAATCACAGCACAGCACCTACTCCGTAGTGGTTAGCAGTGACCCATAGCCCTACTAGGCCTCCTCGGTCCATCGAAGTGACGAACGACCCTCGAGGATCTTTGAGAGAACACGACAAATGACATGCATATTTGAAAACTGGTAAAACGTAAGAGGTACACAAATGTTACGTTATAAATAAAAAGAATAACTTTCTCTAGGCTTTTTGCAGAAATTTCAATATATTAATATAACTTTTCATGCAAACATATCAAATATATGATTATTTAATCAAAATTATTATACCTTTTTGGGGAAATGAAAGTGCCCTTTGATAAAGGTTAAGACCAAGTTAGTATTTAGTCAACTACCGATTAGTTTTGTTAGTCACGCGTGCAACTGATGAACACACACAACTTTATCTTTAGTTCTTTTATATTGTCGCGGAAACAGGCATAAAAGTTTCGGCACAAATAGAAAACAGACGGCGGATATTGTTTCACGATAATAAAGAGCTTGCATAAGCAGTTAACGATAGCGTGGCTAGTGTAAACAAATAGCCGGCAAACAAAGATAGCTGAGGTAACGGACTTGCCGGCCCTGATAGGGTTTCAGTGTTTGGAAGGTTCTAGTGATGTCTCGATTGACAGAAAAAGGTTGTTTTTCTTTATTGTTCTGGAAATATCTCGAATTTAGGAATGAAGTATTTAAGCAGACAACAGCTGAGAGTGTTTATGTTGTAAACAGCAGTGGCGGCTGGTGGGTTAAATTATTGGTGGTGCACAAATGAAAAATAAAATACAGAGTAGTAATGACTCACCTATTTATATAGATTCTCTGCTCTACTCTCCTTAGACCTGGCGAATCTATCGATAACTTTTGCTTTGAAGTCGCTGATCTTCATAACAAAATCTCTCTAAATTGAAAGCATTGCTAATGCTGAGAATCGGTCCTGTGACATTGTGTTCCTAAGGAAAGTTTTTATTCTTTTTAAAGTTGAGAAACAGCATTCTGCTTCAGCGGTAGACATTGGCATAGTTAACAGTACTCGGAGGAGTTTGACATATTCGCTGAATGTACTACATAAATTGTTTTCCTTATTGAAGTCCATCAAGCACAAAGCGCCGGACATTCCACGAAATTCCTCTCGACTGTAAATTACAGTCAGTTCTCTACGAATTTTTGTTCCAATTGATAAAAGGATAGAACTTTATTGTTTCTCTAAGGGAATCCTCTGGAAATGTCTTAGAAATGTTCTTGATGAAACAAAGTTGAGGCTACCAGATGCCCCGTAAAGCTAAATCTGTCATTTCCTTCTCTAATAATGTCACATACTTCAAGAGCTTCTCTTCTTTTCACATCATGATATTCTATTCTTCTCCTCTTAATTGCAGTTTCTTCGTGTTCCTCGATATCCACGCTATATCTTACCTTTTGCACTTCCCTTTTAAATGCGTTTAGCTGGGCGATGGCAACTGCTGCATTGCAGTCTCGTTTCTGCAGCTGATTGTACAAAATGTCCATATGGGGCACGATCTTGTAGAAGAAAGACAGCCAGAATACAAAATTATAATCTTTCAAAGTGGCCATAAACCCAGAAGCCTGAACAAGTGTGGCGTTGTTTAACAGAGCTCTCTTCTGAATAACCTCCATGCATTTCATTAAATTCTCCCTGTGTTCGAAAAGCAGAGCTACTATAGCCATTGCTAAGAGTAGGAGGAGCTAGGTTTATAAACCTCCATTTAAGCAATGTATAAGAAGCCACTCCCCTCTCTTCACCTTCCCGCAAACCCCTCAGAGAGCCTACATTTGGGCGAAATCTTGGGTTAACTCTTCGCTGCAAACCTGAGGCTCCTACAGCTAATCACTGTTTATTTCGACTTCTGCGGCCATGGGCAGCTACAGACGATACGTTTAATTGAAAGATGTTTGTATATAAAACAATGCAAACAAGTACAGCTTTAATGTGCAAAATGCACCTGTTGTATATTCAGAATCAGTGGGTGTGGCGCAAACCTGCAACCTTATGGAGGAACCGCCCCTGGTAAACAGACAGTGGAAGTTGAGTAAGCTGTTTGTTTTTGTCATCGACCTTGGTAGACTGATTGTATACGTAACGTAATGCTGCTGTAATCTATAAGCATATTTCTACGGAAATAAAAAAGTTTTGGAATATCTGCAACACGCCTTTTAGTTCTACGATCCCACAAAGCCACAATATCATCATTATCATCGTCCAGATCTCAAAATATAAATTCTGATGAACTTCAAATATGAACGTACTGATGAGACATGTGCTGATAGACATATTTTATCAAGTCGGTGGTTACATAACGATCCCATTGTGAAGCTAATGTGATGTTCTCTAGTTACGCGTAATCCGGCGTGTAAAACGAGACTCCCACTGAAGAGATCGTGGATTATGTTGATTATATAGGACTTCTCAGTGAGTACACAATGCTGGAGTTCACTGAGTCAGAATCTACCGCGGCTACCGTTCAATCAGCATAACTAGGAATACCTCTAACTGAATGGAGTTGCAAAGCCCTATAGCAACAGTGTTAACTTTTGTAACATTTACTTCCTCATAGTCACAAACCAGTGTAATCACAATATAAAACTTGTTCTAGACATTACAAGATATCTTCTTAGAGTACTGTACTAAAATCAATGCATTCCAGTGACAGCTTTGGGAAATACGACACTTTTACTGTAATCTTAAAATGTTGTATTATTTTTCGTATTTTCTAATAAAAATTTTAAATACTTTTAGGTTTATTTTACCACAACGTCTCTGCACAATGGATTCCACGTTTGCTAACCCCTTTCCAAAAGCAAACACGGCGTGACCCTTCAAGACAGATGTTGATGCTGTTGGAACAGGATTAAGATGATTTTGTTTATCGTCTGGTAACCATGTAGGAATCCTATATCTATCAGAATGATCCAGAGACAAAATCCATGAGCATAGAATCGAAATATGCGGATTACCCCCTCCCAAAAAGGCAAAGGTGCAAAACTCAGCTGCGAATGTCATACTTACAGTTTTATAGGACTGTCGTGAAGACATCCTTGCAGATTATCTTGCCAAGGGTCAAACATTTACTGGCAGGTACTACTACAATCTTCTGGGCAAGTTTTGATTAAGAAACGACGCGGCATGCTCTACAAAGTTGTTCATCTTCTGGCTGACAATGCACTAGTTCATTCATCTTAAGTTGCAGTTGTCAAGACAAGTGAATGTGGCTTTGATACCTTACAGCATCCGCCTTATTCGCTCGATCTCACACCAAGTGACCTCTTGTTCCCGGAAATGAAGAATCTGTTGTGTGGTCGCCGATTTGACAACACCAATGACGTCATTAGTGAAGTTTAAGAATGGTTTAAAGACAATTCTGCAGATTTCTACAATCAAGGTATTTGGAAGATCAAGAAACGCTGGAAAAGTGTCTAAATCTGGATGATGACTACGTAGAGAAGAACTAACAAGCAGATATCAGCACAAACTCTCTATCATATTTTTAAAGGGGAATAATTAAGACTTTACGATACCCCCTCGTGCAGTCCAATTTGTTGTGATGTGCTTGCCCTGGTACATGTATGAGGCAAGGATTAATAAAATCAACAGGTCATCCAACACATCTTCACTGTGAGATAAATGAACAGCCTCATTCAACAGTTCTTGAAAAGTTACGTAAGCCTACTATCCTAACATATAATTTTTGGATACGTTCCATTACTGAAAACTAGCATATTCCTTAAACTGTAAACTTTGTCTTTTAATCATTTCAAGTAGTATTTTTCAAATATTTCCTTGAACAAAAATTTGAAGCTATAAATTTTAGTTATTCTGTACATTACTATGTTTAGCTAAATATTAGCAATTCCTTTCTTTCTCTTTGACTTTCAACATTCAAAAACCTTTGGATAAAATTAAAATCATAATGGAATTGTTAGAGGCAAAAACATAGAGATAGCAAGATACGGAGGCACATTATGAAAACATAAACTAAGCTCTACAAGTTAAAAGCAAACTTCGACTTCTTTTGTTTGCTTTTTGGCTTCTTCTTACTAGCTTATACACCATATTGCAAACGTGCCCGAAATCCGCATTGTAGATAGCAGGCATTCCTTCCATCGCTAAGCAACCCATAACTGGTTGGTTGGACAGAGATGCTTTTCTAGCTCCCGGCTAGAGAGTTAATCGAGATACAGGACAAAGCTTAAAAAGTCTGACCTCCCCTCAAAATCTCTCGAGGGCTTCAGCTGTATACAGAGGAATGTATCGGCCGCAGCAGCAACTTGTGCTTGAGAAATCGAGTGTTATGTTGTTTACGCGGCGGTTTCTGCTTGACGTTAGTGAACAATATAATCAGAAAAGAAGCTGGAAGAGGATACAGGGGTGAGTAAAAGGTATGGAACAATGCTTAAGCCTTGTAGCTATAGTTTTGTGAATAATATTTTTTAGAAAAGCTATGAGACATTTCCATCTTCTCATATTATTATGATTGTGAATAGGGAGAGATCATTTTTTAATGACTTCCTTATTTTATCCTCAGGTGTCCGAAAGTATAGGTCGATGCTCTTTTGAACTGTAATATAAATTTATTAAGACGTATTACAGCACATGGAATTTAAACCAACAAAACACATTTATAACAAAATTAGTGGTGTTGTTCAAGATCCTCTCGGGAAACAAGCCAGGTGTAAAGACGATTAGAAATAGATGTTTCGGGAGCGAACTTCTCTCCCATCATCAGGATATTTTAATAAATTTTATAATCACAAATGTATCACTGGATGTAATACCAATATAAACAAAGACAAAACACTATCTTTACTCGCATCACTGGACAAAAGACTGTTTTCAGTCAATTAAATGCCAGGTCAGGATATGGCGTGAGTAGAAAATTAATTGTGTCAAAGAAACGTAACTATTTAACTTGATTATCAAGCTTTATTGATCTGTGCTTACTAAGTCGACGGATTTCCATCTTTAAGGCCGGTTTACAAGAAGAGCTGAACTGAAATCCAGAAATCACAATTACGCATGCTCTTCTTGGAGGAAATGGCCAAAGCCTCCTTAACTCTCCGCTGTCGGTAACTGATGCATTTTGCCAAGATGTTCGTCTCCCGAAAGCTGGCTCCATGGTCGTTATCAAAACAATGCTCTACCAGGCAAGACTTCTCAGGTTGCATTAAACGAATTTTCCGTTCAGGTTTGTTTATTGTGGTAGCGATAGTCCTTCCGGTTTGTCCTGAATATCTGGTTTATCCATGTCCACTATAATTTTCATAGTTTTTCTTCAGGTTAATTTTTCTCAAAATATTAAAGATATTACTAGGTACTTCTGAGAATCAGCTCTTTATGTCTAAATACATTTTGTTCAGATTTGAAAATAAATATAAGAATACAAACTATTTATGGAAAGGCTATTGGTTTTCTGTTGCACAACTTGGATTACTTTTTCTTCGACGAGTTATATATTGGAAAACTATTTTGTTCACTGTATAAACTTATCATCATAAATGTATCATGCATCAATCGTCCAACGCTGCCAGTAGCATTGCAAACAGTTGTAACAAATTAAAGGATAGAGCAGGGTTGAGCAAATTTATCCTCAGCGTATGCATGGAACTGTATGGGAGTACGGGTAGTTCTAATGACATTGGAATGCAAGTATCAAACTGGTTTAATGACTGCTACTTTTTATCATTACATCAAACTCGAAGTTGTCGACCAAGGATTAGCAAAATCACTGTTTATAGTTACCGTATATAGAATGCTTATTACTCGATAAAACTTAATGGAATGTAGCACCAAAATTGGCTTAAATTATGAGAAAAAATAAAAATTTTGTTTTTAAGCTAATAAAATACTTTGAACCTTATAGTATCATAATCCAACTAAATTTATGAGTTTCAAGCATTTAAATACCGTCATATGACAATTTAAATGCCCGTGCGCACCTGCCTTGGATTCACAGAATTCTGTCATTTGAGTTCGATTGAACGTACTAAATTAATACATTTGAAATTAGCGGGCAAAGTTTATGGAGGAATTTTGTGTGTTGGTATGATGGTTATTTCTTACAATATGTGGCACCATGGAAACAAAACACTGGCTGCAAACAATTCAAGCAAATAATAATGTTTATTATTTTGCTTTTGTGTGAGTTTCCAACGGTCCGGATTTTCTTGTGTTTCTCTTTCAACTACATACTGTTTATATAGAACTGATGAGTTTTAGTGTGTCATTTAACATTTATAAAGATATTTTATACATCAAAACGTGCATGTAACTGTTATATAGGTTATAGGTAAAACATTCTTTGAAACGACTGACCTCTTGATAACTGTGCACATAGTTAGGATCATGAATAGCCCAAACAATACATGGGAAGAAACATCTAACATAACACAACAATGTGAACATACTTGAGGCCTGATATGATAAGAAAATTACTGTCTGTGTACCAAAGGCTGGCATCAGATGAAATCCTAAGGAAATGAACATTGGACAAGACACAAAATGCAAATGAAGGTTTACATAACATGATATGGCATAATCGCCCAAAAGAAATATTTGTTTTAAAGATTTGACATTGCTGTGACATCAACCATCAGTAAATTCAATTTTGGTTGTTCTGCTTCACTCAAGCTGCAGTGAGACATAATGGACACAGATTTCACCAACATCTCTAAAAATTAGTCAAGGGAAGGACCAATTACGCTTACTTTATTCAGCAATTTCTGTGAAAGTAACTTCTAAAACATCCAGAAGAAAACTGTAATTGAAGAACACTGCAGCAGAAGAGAGAAGGAAGAGGCAGGAGGGTCCAACTTACCTATCTGGAGGGTTTTAGTCTGCTTCAAGGCATGCAGCTGAGAAGGAAAATGTTTTGGATTTTAAGATTTGATTTACTCAGTTATAATTTTTTCAACATTTTTTGTCATGCAAAATGTTCCACACGATGCAGTTTTGATTCAGTTCCTCTAAAACTTTCAACACATGTTCTTAGAAAGCAAACAAAGGTTTCTATCATATGAATTTTTAATATTCATTATATTTTAAAAGTTATTGATATAAAAATTCGCAGGTTTAATCATTTTTTGGCTTTTTTTTTGTTTGCTCCATACCTATTTTTTTACTCTGGAACTAAAAGTAGTATAAGAAATTCATATGATAGATCTTTTCTTCATAATCATCTGAATATTTTTAGAAATAGAAAAATTAAAATTTTGAAAATTTTCATCACGTTGAGCGGTTTGAATTTTGCCCAAATTTTGAATTTCACAAATGAATTACTCAAAAACTATTGAAGATATAAAAACCAAATTTTGAATTCTGTGTCAGAACTAAGTGTTAAAACTTTCAGCAAGATTGGTGGAAAATTGCTAGATTTGGGGTTTTCGGTGCTGCATCCCCTTGATTCGTTATTTACGTAGGAACCGACAGATACCTTTTCTCTCACATCTTCTGGTCTGCCTTCGCCCAAGACAGAAGCAGATGACTGTCTTAATGGGCTGCCAGCCACGGTCTGCGTTCACTACAGCTGCGTGTGTGTGTGACTTTCACCTCTGGAAGCCCTGTCTTCATTCACACCAAAGTTCCATTTGTGACTATTTTGTCCATTGTGATTTTTATTCTCGGTCGTTAAGGGTCCGAACAATTGATTTTCAAACGGAGTCAAGTGTTGCCCATTTAGAATTATTGCTAAGAAAACCCTCTTTCTCGCGTGTCTTTTGTTAAACGACTCAACCACCTGCCTGCACGTGTTTTAACAAAGATACACAATTTCTTTGAAATCTATTACGATTCTTTACCCATTGCATCCATTAATTTTGGTACCACAGTGAAATTGAGGCGTCAAAAGAAGAGCAAAGAGGTGCTGTTCGTTTTCTGACAGTGAAAGGAGTAGGGGGGACGGATTATCACAAGTATGTGGCGAACACTACATGTCCCTTGCAAGTGTCAACGCGTAGCCCAAGCGCTTCAGGGGAGGACGGCTGTCGTTAGCCGATGATGTTGCAGATTGTCTGGAGCACCACACTGCATTACCGATGACATCGTCCAGCTAGTTGGTGCACTCATTGCCTAGGACCGCTGAGTGACAGTAAAAGCCATAGTCGCGGAGGTCGTAAGTGTTCACACCGTCATGAAGGAACGACTACTCTTGCGCAGTGTGTGTCCAATAGGTGCCCCACAGTCATCAACCCCACCAGGAAGTAGGGAACGGAACGAGTTCAGGCATGAGTGGTGGCTGGAGGTGAGTCATTGTGTTATCTCTTCGAACCAGAGTCAAAACGACAAAGTCTCCAGTGAAAGCATCCAGGGTCACCATCACCAAAAACAGCCAAGGCCATCCATACAAATGCAGGAAAGGTTATGCTGACGTTCTTCTTTGACCAAGATGGCCCCCTTCTGATACACTTTCTGCGGCATGGGACAATAGTGAATGCCCAGCATTACTCGCAATCCTTGACCAACTTTCAACAAGAAATCAAATCAAAAAGACCAGGCAATCTCACGCGTGGGGTCATTCTGCTCCACGACAGTGCAAAGCCTCATACGGCCAATATAGTCGCGGCATTCCTGTAGAAATTCAAATGAGAGAATCACGGTCAACCTCCATACAGTCCAGACCTCTTTCCCTGTGATTACGCCACATTTTGTTCCCTTAAAAAGACTGAGGGGCAAACGATTCACCCTGGACGACGACGTCCAGCTGTACGTGCGGAACTGTCTCACATCGGAGCCCCGGGACTTTTATGAGACAGCCATTCACCGCCTTGTGTTACAGGCTATTGAAATCTTCAAGCACAAACATAATTTTAAGAGGATGGAGGAAGTAGCACGTTTGCATAAAACCTGGCAAACCAGCAGACCAGCAGAAGATTTTTCCCGTGTTACAACACACGAGGCCGAAAACATTTACACGAACCGTACCAACCGAGACATAGACCTGCTGCCGCCTTGTTATTGGCGGACGCGCAGCCAACAGGAGAGAAATAGGCGGTCTCCTTCCAGCCTATATATAGTGCCCTATGCCGGAGCCTCTCGGTCTATATATTCTGTGGATCATTACTTTCCTACCAGGCCCCGCCACGCTGGACGGACACTGCAACGCAGGCCGCCCCTGGCGTCGCGGTTTAGGGCACTGGCCTCCTTCTTGGAAACTTATCCCACCGCCAGGAGCACTAGCAGAGGTCGAATCAGGTTCATCAGTTAACAAGGACATCCAAGCATTGGAGGAAAGACAAACTCTATAAGACCGCACGGGTAAATCCGCACAGCGGATGGGTACCATGGCGCTCTACCCACCGTCCGGGAGCACCCGGACGACTTGTTCTCGCTCTTGGCTCTCTTGGCTTTCCTACCAGGTTGCTTCACGAAACCTCGGGTCTTTCATACGTGGAGGATGAAATTAGGCGTCGGGCATAAAAATTCTACGCTACTTTACCCATACATAGAAGCGCCCTTGTTAGAAATTATGTGTAGTGTTTAACGCCCGCTTTTACTACATACGGCACCGCAGGCGATGACACTAATGATACATGAGATGAAGATGGAGCACCGGTGGAATGAGATGGCGGGGGAAACCGGAGATCCCGGAGAAAATCAACCCCAGCGCCGTGTTGTCCACCCCAAATCTCACTTTGCGGTAGCCTGGGATCGAACCCGGGCCGCCTTGGTGAGAGCCAAGTGGTCAAACCACTGAGCCACGGCGCAGCCACCCTTGTTAGACCATTGGGAGATTAGGACTCCACTAGGCACCGTTCCAGCCTGTTCCGGGTACCCTGCATGGCTTGCGGGCACCCGAGATAACTTAGGAGCTAATCCTAAAAGCAGCTGAAGCTGAGCTCCACATAATCTTCTAAGTTGTTTGGCATCAAAATTTTCCAACTAAATAACAAACTTTAAAACTAAAACACCAGGGTGCAAGTTATTGCATTCAGTTTCACAACCTGAAGGTACATAAACTTGTAACCTCAAAAACAAATTCCAACCTCAAAACCCACAACACATCCTACAAAGTCCCAAATGGAAAACCTTTCCTGCGGTAAAACCCTTAAAGGGTGGGCACGCAGCAAAAACCTTCTGGCTTTAGACAAGCCAGCCAGCACCTCGGTCGGTAAATCGGAGCCACTCTAGTTTGCTAAGAGTCTTCTGAAGATGCTCGACGCACGTACGAGCGAAACATCAGGAACTTCAGTTTTTCTGACTAGACCACGGCTAGTAAGCTCAGAAACTGCTACATACTACTGAGCAGGGGCGGTTCCTCCATAAGGTTGCAGGTTTGCGCTACACCCACTGATTCTGAATATACAACAGGTGCATTTTGCACATTAAAGCTGTACTTGTTTGCATTGTTTTATATACAATCATGTTTCAATTACGCTTATGGTCTGTAGCTGCCCATGACCGCAGAAGTCGAAATAAAAAGTGATTAGCTGTAGGAGCCGCAGGTTTGCAGTGAAGAGTTAACCTAAGATTTCGCCCAAATGTAGGCTCTCTGAGGGGGTTGCGGGAAGGTGAAGAGATGGGAGGGGCTTCTTATACATTGCTTAAGTGGAGGTTTATAAACCTAGCTCCTCCTACTCTTAGCAATGGCTATAGCGTGTCCTTCAGGCTTAGCTTCTGTGTGCTCTGCTTTTCGAACACAGGGAGAATTTAATTAAATGCATGGAGGTTATTCAGAAGAGAGCTCAGAAGAGAGCTCAGTTAAACAACAACGCCACACTTGTTCAGGCTTCTGGGTTTATGGCCACTTTGAAAGATTATAATTTTGTATTCTGGCTAACTTTCTTCTACAAGATCATGCCACATGTGGACATTTTGTACAATCGGCTGCAGAAACGAGACTGCAATGCAGCATTTGCCCTTTCCCAGCTAAGCGCATTTGAAAGGGAGTGCAAAAGGTCAGAAATAGCGTGGATATCGAGGGACACGAAGAAACTGCAATTAAGAGGAGAAGAATAGAAGATCATGATGTGAAAAGAAGAGAAGCTCTTGAAGTATGTGACATTCCTAGAGAAGCAAAGTACAGATTTAGCTTCACGGGGCATCTAGTATCCTCAACTTTGTTTCATCAAGAACATTTCTAAGACATTTCCAGAGGATTCCCTTAGAGAAACAATAAGGTTCTATCCTTTTATCATTGGAACCAAAATTCGTAGAGAACTGACTGTAATTTACAGTCGGGAGGAATTTCATGGAATGTCCCGCGCTTTGTGCTTGATGGACTTCAATAAGGAAAACAATTTATGTACTACATTCAGCGAATATGTCAAATTCCTCCGAGTACTGTTAACTATGCCAATGTCTACCGCTGAAGCAGAATGCTGTTTCTCAACTTTAAAAAGAATAAAAACTTTCCTTAGGAACACAATATCACAGGACCGATTGACAGCATTAGCAATGCTTTCAATTGAGAGAGATTTTGTTAAGAAGATCAGACTTCAACGCAAAAGTTATCGATAGATTCGCCAGGTCTAAGGAGAGTAGAGCAGAGAATCTGTATAAATAGGTGAGTCATTACTACTCTGTATTTTATTTTTCATTTGTGCACCACCGATAATTTAACCCACCAGCCGCCACTGCTACTGAAGTGTCTCTACAGCCAGTGCCAATACTTATACAGTTGCTGGTTTCTGTTATGTCTCCGGCTCGTTGCTCTTTGAACGTACATTAATTATATAATCAACTAAAACTAATTTACCATCCTTTACTAGTTACTGTGTAACCATAATTTAAAATAGTCTCATGTGTTACCTTCCTTAGCTTACTAATGACCAGCTAATAGCTCTAACGTTTAAGGTTAACCCAAAACAAGTGAATATATCACTGCCCAGACCGGAAGTTCCAAAGGAAAAAAGCCGCTGATATGACCTGTAATATTAAAGGTGGCATATCCAGAACACGATTTTGAAGCTATATCGGTGATTGCATTAACGACGCCATAATACAGGCCATCGGAACTGCAATATATTTCTCGTTTGAACACTTTGAAAAGTGATCCAGCGATGCGATTCTGTTCGCCGTTGCACTGGACCATTTACATAATTAATCTCGTTAGTTACTCCCGCAGAGTAACATCATTTCTACACCGCATTTGGATGAATATGGAGCATGCTCGTGTAGTTTATTACATTAATTAATATTGATATAAATTATTCCCGGCACCATATTCAGCACCTTTAATGTCGCGTAGTATTTGTTTTGAAGCAGTGCATCTTTGAATTTTGATGAATATTGTGTCTTCGTGAATTCGTAGAATTTAGTATCGCTTGCAGAAATTTAAAACACTCTTTGCTGCAGTAAATAGAAGTTTTGAATAAAACCTTGCAGCAGCAAAATGACCTGACATTGACAAACAGCAGACTTCAATGTCGTCTCGTTCTCCCGCTTCACGTAAACAGTCATTGGTGTAGAGCGCAGTAGACTTTCCGATATATACCGAACTCCCTCTAAAACCATGGAACAACCGAGCTGACCCCAAAGGCGCCCGGCACCTCCAAGGCTCTTTCCATGGGGCAAGACTTAGATGCTAACAAGGCCCCCAACTGGTCCAATAACACAAGACGGGTGGAAGTGGCTATGCCACGCAAGTGCGCCAACCCCAAAGGGGAAGGCTACCGATCAACCTCGGTAGGGCCACCTGGTGATCTAGCACAACTTCTACTAGCTATGCAGGCTAGTACGCGGGAATATATGACTTCCCTCAACCCCGTCCGGAGACGTAACCGATCTCCCACGCGTATCGGGAACCACTGCCCCCTCGAGTCCAACCCGTTCCGAACAACTCCCCCACGGAAGGGGCTCGAATGTTCGACCCGAGGTTCCTCTAGTAACGTCAGAGGTACCACGAGTGCTAGGGGTCCGTAGCGCTCGCACCACAGCAGCTGAAGGGGATGGATTCCCTCCCCTACTGGAAGACCTTCCGATAACAATCGCGGCGGCGGCGGCAAGAGAGAGAGAGAGAGAGAGAGAGAGAGACAGAGAGAGAGAGATTACGTTACGTTAATGCCAGAGGTTCTACTCCCATTAATCCTGGATCCGTAGGCCCAAGGACCCGGGCTTCCTTCGACCAGGGAGTTACCGAGCTGTCCCAAAAGGGCACCCGGCACCTCCGTGGGGCTTTCCATACGGCCAGACCTAGAGACTAACAAGCCCCCCCCCCCAGGGCCCTACTTCCGTAGGTACGGTTTTGGCGCACCCGGGGTCCCGAGCCAACAGTCTCCCTCGTGTGGGCTCCTCTTCGTGGTCGAGGGAGACGGTCAAAAGGCCCACCCACGTGTAGGCCGTGCATGGAGACCCGTGGAGAAGGTTTTTAGATTGTCTAGTTTAGAGTTTAGGATTTAGTGAACGAAAGTTTTAGTAGGTTTTGATTGATGCTTTTCATGTACGGGTATTTTTAATAGGTTTTGTTACACTTGTATAGTTTTTAGAAAGTTTTATATCTGGCTTTTGCCATGACTAGTTTTTGAAAGGGCGCTGATGACCGCCGTAGTTGAGCGCCCATATATATCAACAAGCCCCCCCCCCCCCCATCTGGTCGTGTGGACTCAAGACGGGATGCAAGTGGATACGCCACTTACGTGCTCCAACTCCGAAATGCGAAGGCTACCGATATGACCTCGGTGGAGCCGTCTGGGGTCTAGCACACCTTCTACTAGCTATGCTGGCTAGTACGCGGGAATATTAATGGCTTCCCTCAACACTTTCCGGAAGACGTACCTGATCTCCCACGGGTATCGGGAACCACTGCCCCCCTCGAGTCCAACCCACTCCG
This sequence comes from Mantis religiosa, assembly GCA_030765055.1. Classification (NCBI taxonomy): domain Eukaryota; kingdom Metazoa; phylum Arthropoda; class Insecta; order Mantodea; family Mantidae; genus Mantis; species Mantis religiosa. The sequence continues at coordinate 147,625,754 of CM060955.1, read as the reverse complement.
AACAACTCCCTATCAGGGAGGTGCTCGAATGTTTTGCCTGAGGTTCCTCTAGTAGCCTCAGAGGTACCACGAGTGCTAGGGGTCCGCAGCGCCCGCACCACGGCAGCTGAAAGGGATACATTCCGTCCCCTACGGGAAGACCTTCCGATAAGAATTGCGGCGGCAAGAGAGAGACGGAACATTCCAGACTTCTCTCTGTCTCTTTCTCTCTCGGCAAGCGTCCAGCTCGGCGCGCTACTCTCTGTCTCTTTCTCTCCTGCCCACGCTCACAGCTCAGGTTTGTCGCAGCTCCAACACAACAATGCGATTGGTGACAATATTTTATTTTTCTATTTTTTTAACATTTCATTTTATTTTAATACAATAATTATTTGTCTAATATCAAGTGTTCTAAAGTCACTTAAAAGGCCTGTTAAGTAGTACTTTACGACTACTTAGTCCACCTAAACATAAACTCCACTTGTGTAAATTTCCTTTTTTCATCCTTTTAGACTGTTCAAAATGCTGTTTGCAATTTGTTAGCTTGAAACTTACAGAATAGCTTCAGGTTTCGCAATTTGAATTTCTTTTTGTGTGTTCTATTTAAAATAACAACTAGTTTAATCAAAATTAATTATTTTCAGTAGTTCACATGGAACAATCTTAAAATTTAGCAAACCTGTGAATAAACTTCTTAACCATAGTTAGGAAAGGATACCTCAAAGTTAAACATACCAACCCAATGAGGTTTCCCAAAAATTATATAAAATATTGCAAAAACTTTTAATATCTAGGTTTTAAAGTAATCCACAGTTTACAGAGCGTTTATTTTGACGCATGGCCCCGGCTAACATGTGATCGTCGCCTTTTTTCTATTGGAACCACAATGTTTACTGAATCCTGTATCTATAACATCTTACATTTAAGCATATAGATTTCTCAAAATGTTCAAACTAGAATAACCACTTAAATATCTCAAGAACGATACTTGAAAGTGTACTATGACCATCAGAAGCTCTCACAGCCCTCACGGGTTTTAGGAACATTTGTATATAAGCTCATAGTATTCTAAATTTTGTATAATTACGGGCTGGATAACTGGCCAAAACAGATGACAGTGGCTGGCAGAGTTTCTTATCAGTAAACCCCGGTTTTATAAGCACAATTAAATTATGAAATAAGTAAGCAAATAAGCACCAAAAATAAGCAAATAAAATTTTAATCATAAACGTATTGTTTGGTAGAGTTTTTACCTTACTCATATTTGTTACAGTACACGAGAGAGTTATCTTGATATTGTTTTGTTCTATTAATACCCCGGCTTTAACTACAATGGTCATATCGGCGGCCGTTCTCCTTTGGAGCATATCGAAAGTGTTACCTCGTTTTTGTTGGGTTTTAATCATAGGATCACGCACACATTCACACTCTCATTCATACTTCCAGACTCTGGGGAGGGTGAGGAATTATCTTGGAGAAAAATCGCCAACGCCACAGCCAAGAATCGAACCCGGGACCCCTTTGAGATTTCCTTGTGAAAGGATATCTCAACGTCGCATGACGTTATTGGAACATGCGAAAAATTCTTTTTGAATGATTTTCCGTTAAATACACGTACCAGAAAGTTTTGTAGAAATTTTAGTGTCTCGTAACCAGGATTTTTCATTGATACCTTACTGAGTTTCTCAAAGGCAGTTTTAGCAATATTGTGAATCTCTGAAGACAACGTTACTGAAATTGCATATATCGAAGAAAGTGAATGCTCCAAGGTATTATTTCGAGTTTCCAACTGTGTTGTAATAGCAGATATTTTGGAGAAGCGGTTATGGATGTACCCCGTCTTATATTGAATACAAATATTAGCAACACTTTCTTGTGCTGTGGCGATGTTGCTTGTATGTTCTGCATCTAAGGAGTACCACACTGTTTTATTTCATTGACATGTTTTGCGTAGAATGACACAGCCATTAACCAAGAACCCGATCGAGTTAAAACGGCACTAATCGGCGACAGTAAACTTTCTTTACGCTAGAGACCAAGAGATCCATGATTTTATATCGTGACTCCTGACTCCTGGCCATCCTGACGATGGGGGCTAGGAGTGAAAATCTACTTTTAAATTAATATAATTTGGATAAAATACGCTATTTTAATTAAAAGGCATAAGATAAGCAAGAAAACGGCGTATTTCAGCAAAAAAGCATTTATAAGCATTTATAAACATTTTTCTTAGAAATTGATGTAAGTTCTTTTCACATCAATTACTTATACACCAATTTGATGCACGCTGCCAACCATGTGTTGTCAATATAGGTACACGTTATTTTTACGTTGTAAATTTTGAAGCACTGTGGCCTATTCTCAGGTTAGAGCAAGAGTTCCGTCAAAGGGTATGCATGGATATGTATGGGAGTAAGGATGGTTCTTATGACACTTGAATGCAATTTTCAATTTGGTTTAATGACTGCTTATTTTTATCATCACATCAAACTCGAAGTTGCCGACCAACGGTTACCAATATATGATAGATACCTCTTCCTTCCGGTTCTGGTCTGCTTTGCCCAAGGCAGAACCAGAAGTGTTTCTTAATGGACCGAGATCCCTGCTGTGTACTCTCTGGGGCACTGCATCTGTGTGTGTCTCACTTTCACCTCTCAAAGCCTGTCTTTATTCACATCAAAATTCCTTTTGTGACTATTTTGTCCATTGTGATTATTAGTCTCGGTAAGGGTGTCTGCCTCACGTGCAAGAGGTCCCGGTCAGGGTAAGTTACCTGGATACGGTTTTTTCCGGAGTTTTTCCTTATCCTGAAAGACGAATGTCAGGTAACTCTTAAGTTCTGTGGACCCCGGACCCATTTGAACATCATTTCACCCATTCCATTCATCGTCCGATATGACTTAGCGTTGGAGGACGTAAATTACAACAAAAAAGTCTCGGTCATGCCACTATTAAGGGTCCGAACAATGCCTTTTCAAACGAAGTCAAATATTATTCACTTAGAATCCGTGCTAAGAGATCTCTTTCTTCCGTCTCTTTTGTTAAACGACTCAAGCCAAATGCACCTCCTCCCTTTTAACAAATATAATGTTCCTTTGAAATACATTCGATTCCTTATTTACTGCATCCCTTAGTTTCGGTATCAAAATCCGGGCTCCCCTTATAAGTTACACGCTTGTCCAATCGGCGGCCGACCCGCCCAAGCCAGTGGAGGGTGGCGCATAAGCTCGTCTCCATCGCGAACAGGGAAGCAAACAGAAGAAAATCCATATCATTAGTCATTTGTCTCACGTTTACCGATACTCAGCTCCAGAGTCAAGCTGAAACGTGAAAGCGGGAGATGAAATAAGAGAAAATGGGAGAAACGTCTTACAGACCAGGGAAAACGACGTAAAATCGAATCTCAAAGTTTCCGAATGTTATCCTCACGGAGTCATCTTCCTCTGTGGTTTATTTATTGGTCGGTAAGTTGCAAATAATTAAAATATATTTATTTAGCGTATATGATTTCCTTGCAAGTCCGGATGTGCCTCTATCGATCGTGTGTGAATGAATGAATGGAAGCAGGGGAGCGGTGAACGATATGCAGTGCTTCTATATGACCCAGTGGCAATTAAACCTCCCCCTCTATCATGTTTCGGTAGTCTGAGACTCATTTAATTAGAATCATGAAACTGGGAGCGATTAAATTGCACATCTACCTCCCGTGATTAATTTCGCTGCTATTTTGTGATTACTCAATTTTAACCGGCGTATTATCGGGTATTTGCAAAGGGCGGCACTGGAAATATCGCCTTTCTGTGACTGTCACTGACGCATATGACAAAATAATGGCATCGGTTATAGCAGCACGTTGTTATATTTACATGTAGGCAGTGCATTTGTTTTGTATGTTCCAGTATAGGTGTCATACAGAGCAATATGTGTTCGCTAATCCAGAGGTCATTCATTAATAATTCACGCCGGTCAATTCAGCACTTCCCATTGTGCTTTATCATCCATATTGGTTAGAATTTTTAATTTTTCTGCTCGTACAATAAGTAGGACAAGTATTGTTTTCCTACCTAAAAACTCTATATGCAGATTGACTTGTACTGAACCTCAAAAATGGCTATTTTTAGAAAAAAAAGCATTACCTACAGACACCATAACTCCAAAATCAATGATAAATCGGTTAAAATCAACTTGAAGTTTCGGTTTATTACTTTCCCAGAATTTAAAACTAAAATTCTTCATCGCAAAAGACCAATTATATGGAAAATTATTCGAATGGTTTTATATTATTATAAAACATAAATATATATTTTGAATTTACTGAAAATAGCCTCTGAAGTCCCAATCATACGAAATTCTTTTTTCATTGCTAGCAAATCGTAAACGATACTCTTCTTTAAATGTAAAAAGTAAGTCCATTTGGCCCAACAGGCCAAAGTGGGCCAGAGTCTGCCAACTCGACTGCCGGCCTCACGCCCACATACGCAAGGCAGGGGTGGGCAATCATCAAGCCGATACGGGGAGGAGGTATGGTCAGCATTGTGCCGTTTGTTTTCTCTACGGCACATTTTTACTTGCCCCTCCGGTTCGAGGGCGCTGCTGTCACGTTGCTTTGGCTTTCCGCTGTTCCTCTTTGGGGGCGCTGCGGTGCCCGAGGCTTCTTGGGTGGCTCCCTCAAACCGGCAGAGGAGTGTGTGCCTGGCTCGCGTCACGTCTGTGTCTCTGGGTAAGTGCTCCATGTTCGGGTTTCCCGATACTCTCTTTGGGTTTTCATGCGTTGCCTTTTGGTGAGCCGTGTCGTTTTATGGAGCTCTTTCCTCTTAGTTCGGGACCAGAAGTTGACTGTTACTTTATGTGTCTGGGTTGATCATTACAAAATGTAGCTGGAAGTAAATACTAAATGAAGATAGGACAGAAGTATTGTTATACTATGTTTATGTACTGATGAGCGCAAAGTGTAGTAAGAAAATAAACTCAAATTAAGGTTTGATAAAAGCTTTATGGTTTTAATTAATTACATGACCCTGGGTTGGCCCGCACAAATTGTCTGGGCCTATAACCCAGAGGTCCGTGGATCGAAACTACGCTCTGCTACCAATTTGTGTGGGCCAACCCAGGGTCATGTAATTAATTAAAACCATAAAGCTTATATGAAACCTTAATTTGAATTTATTTTCTTACTACACTTTGTGCTCACCAGTACATAAACATACAATAACAATACTTCTGTCCTATCTTCATATAGTATTTACTTCCAGCTACATTTGTAATGATCAACCCAGACACATAAAGTAACAATCAACTTCTGGTCCCGAACTGAGAGGAAAGAGCCCCATAAAACGACACGGCTCACCAAAAGGCAACGCATGAAAACCCAAAGAGAGTATCGGGAAACCCGAACACGGAGCACTTACCCAGAGACACAGGCGCGACGCGAGCCCGGCACACACTCCCCTGCCGGTTTGAGGGAGCCACCCAAGAAGCCTCGGGCACCGCAGCGCCCCCAAAGAGGAACGGCGGAAAGCCAAAGCAACATGACAGCAGCGCCCTCGAACCGGAAGGGCAAGTGGAAACGTGCCGGAGAGAAAACAAACGGCACAGCATCTCGATACTTCCTGCAGGAAAATTGTCTTTCTAAACCAGGTTTCGCTACCTAGCGTAGCTCCTTAATTTTCCCTTGAGTGGGCACTGGTCCTATACCCGAGACTTAAAATCCGCACCATTCAGCGGTGGGATTGATCGGAAGTGCATTCCGTGGCAGATAGCCAAAGCACAACGCCCTAGCCCACTACCTCACGAAGCAGGACGATACACACCTTCCTCCACTTTTTTTATAGAATTACACTTTGTTATGTATTTGAATTGTCCAATACTTATATATTTCTCAAGTAGGAAGATCTTTTTCGCTTTTCAATTCTCTAACACGTACCTCAGTAAATGCATGAAGTAATACATTTCACTCGAATAATTCAATTTTAAGATTTTACTGGAAATACATGCTTTAAGTTTTCTTTTAAAATTACGATCTTTTATAAAATGTTCCTTGTCTGTGTCCATATTTCATAATTACAACTTTATGATTTTTAAGACAATCCCTCTTATTCTAAACGACCATCTTCATGGCAAATTTCTTTCAAAACTCTGATCTTCTCAGACATAGATCTCACGATTTTTATAAAAATGCCATATATTTATCATCTTTTCATGAAAGACTAAATGTATATCATGAATTTTCTGAAAATGTCTTTTCAGTCGTTTTCATGCTCACTTTTACTTAAGTAGTAAAGTACAAGGGACAGAAGTTTGTCATATATGTTTTTAAAGCACACAATTTCTCATAGTTTTAGTAGAATTTTGAGTAATCATAACTTACTTACACATTTTTGTGGAGTTAACCACCCGTCACCTATTCCTTTTTATTATGTAGACAGTTTGAATTTTAAGAGACTTTTTAAAGGGGATATGGTTATTCACTTGATGAAGCAAAGAGAATGGAGTTTGAAATCCGCTACACAGCGACCAACTCTTTAAATATTTTAAAATTAATTTGAGCTTGTCCTCATTGCAACTACAAGGGAATATATGACAAAATCATTTCTAAAAATGTTTAAAAGAATGCACAGTGAAAATGCCATTTGAGCCTATACTATGGCATACAACAGATGAAGATAAACATATTTCTAAGACTTTTGAATTTTTTGTTGTTATTTAGGTACTCCAACCTTAATTCATATCGGACGATGAATGAAACGGGTGAAATGGTGCTCAAATGAGCCCAGATTCCATAGAGCTTAGTTACCCGGCATTCGCCTTCTAGGATAGGGGAAAATCTTGTAAAAATCCCTATTCAGGTAACTCCGCCTGTCCGAGATTCGAACTCGGGACCTCTTCAACGTGAGGCAGATACGCTACCATCTGCGTCACTGAGGCAGCCTAACGCTTTTGAATATTTGTGTGTGCAGAAGACGATTTTAATATTCTCATCAATAAAGGCCGGAGATGTGCACTCACATGCGGAGGTGTAAATGACGTCAGATGTTCAGCACGGCCATCAAATTTCCAAACGTTGAAAGCAACGTAACGTAGTAAGTACTCTGCGAAATAGTGAATTGATTTGCAAATGTATGCAGACGCAAGTTCAAGCTGTAATAAAACGTGATTGTTTTGTTTCCTCTCAGTGTGCTGGTTGTCATGGTCAGGCTATCCTAACCTGCTGCGATAATACTACAGTCTATGTGCGGTAAACCTATTGAAAAGCGCTGACGCCTCTGGCCTCTCAATTTAATAATCGGGAAAAAAGAAAGCTTATACATCCACAAGTCTCTTCTGTTGGCTCTGATTAATAAATAAAATCTTTCATTACACACTTAGGTATTAATTTGTACGTTCAGGAAACAAAAGCCATAATTCAAAACTTTTCGTATCGAATTTGAAATTTATTGCTTTTTGTAATACCACGAAAACAAATAGGGACTCAAAAATCTAAATATGTCTAAGTATCTGAAGCTTCAAATCAAAACATCATCATAATAATCATCATCATCTTCCTTCATGCTTTAGGCATTACTGCCTGTTGCAGTCTACATAATTTATTTTATTGGTTCCACGTTTTCTGGGTCTTCCCATTTTCCTCTTTTCTACTGATCTATACTCCACAAAATAGAGAGGTAATCTGTTTCTCCATGTTTTGTACATGGGTTACTCATTTACTTCTATATTCTTGTACTCTAAGATTCAGATTGAATATTTCTAGCTCTTCACGTATATCTTCATTTCGTTTGTGGTCGATTTTTCTATATCACGCAATGCTTCTTAGAAATTTCATTTCATTTGCCTGAGGTTTTCTTTTATCTTTTTCAGTTGTGACCCATTCTTCGCTGCCATATATTATTTTAGTTGCTGACATTACTTTGTAACATTTTAGAATGGTATCTTTACTTGTTTCATTCTTTATTGTTGCATTTATATAGTTGAAGGTTTCTGACTTTTTAATTGTCTCTGTTTCTTTCTTATATGACATGTAGTAACCCAATTATTTGAACTCGTCTACCTGTTCTATATTATTATTTTCTATTAAAATTTTGGCTCTAATACTCTGGTTACCTTTAAAAGCCATCACTTACTTTTATTTGGAGATATAGTCATATATACACCTTTATATTTTTTAGCTCGTGTATTTTTTTCTGAAAAAAGTAGCGGAGACATACTGCATCCTTGTCTTAAGCCTATATTTATTTTATCTATTCTGTGGTCAAACCAAAACATCTCGGAAGTAATTAACCCCAAACATTTTTCGGTACATAAATTCTGTTCTTAACCAGATACTTTTGTGCATAATATTTTGTGAATCTCTTGCGAGTTACCCATTATATCTCCAGAAATTTAAAGACTTACATATTATTTCTTGCATAAATATCTTAAATATATAGTATTTTAAAATAAAATGCTAAAGAATTACTTCATAAAATAAAAATATAGAATATTTACGCAAATAAATGGTATTTGCTGGTTAGAGAGTTTAATCAAATTTTTAATCGAATCCTTGAAAGACTATAAACTCAAATACCAAGCTTGCTTTTAATGAACTTTTCCTTCTGCAACTAGTCCATTTCACCCGTATTCTCAAAAGGTAGGTTTAGAGATCAACAAAACTGACATGCATTGAATGAAGGAGATAATTTGTCTACCACTGTAATGGCACTAACGTAGTCGTGATATAGAAGTAGACTACAAATAAATACGACAATCTCTTAGATAGTGCAAATGGTTACAAATGAACAATGACAGAATACCCCCGAGCGTGCAGACCACATCGGTTCCGGAGATAAGAGGAAGCAGTATCCCTCATTTTACCAGGGTTGTAGGGCACGTACTTCAATAAAAATTCTAACAGCTAAATTAACAAAGAAAGACTATTTTTCTTACCCGTACAGATAAAAACGAAATTACAGTTCATGTGATCATTTAATATTGATTACTTTTACAAGCTTTAGGCTTTTATTTTAAATTACAGCCATATTTACACAATTAACTGTGTTGATTTTGGTTTTAAATTAAATGATGTAGAGGAATTTCAAATTCGACAATATCTTAAATTTATTTATCAAGAAATTATTCAAATCCAATTTCGTGAAATCGTCAATAGTAACGTGAGTTTATTGAATGGCGTTTTAGTTGTGCAAGAGTTAAAATTCTATGAAATTAGTTAGTTAGTTAGTTAGTTGGTTAGTTAGTTAGTTACTAACGCTCCCCACATGGCAACCTTGGCCTTCGGGGTAACCTCACCCCACCAAGCGATGACCGGACCCATTTCTCAGGTGGAGGCACCCAGAGGGTGGTGTCCATTACCTCCGATGATAGGGTGATAGTGAAGATGGCGGTGAGGTGAGAGGACCTACAGTTTTTACCGTGGACTCCAAACCACGTTGGGCATAGGGGATACTTCACGTGTGCTAGACAGAGGTGAAGGCGTGGATAGGGCCGACTTAAAATCACCAACCCCAGAGCCGGGAATCGAACTCGGGACCCTTAGAACGGGAGCCGCGAACGAAACCACCGCGCTACCCCGGCGCCCTAATTCTATGAAATTTATGATATACAATACGCTAAAAATCATTGCAGCACAAACTGCATTAATGATAACTTAGTTGCCCTTTCACACAAACCATGTGTAGCCTAATGTACAAAGCTAGAACAAGATTGAAAATCAGGAACTGCTACACCCAGAAACTGAACTATGAATTGTGACACCACTGCTATAACTAGCAGAATCAACTAGGAAACATTCTGCAATAAATTTCCCAAATGATCAGCATCATTTCGTCATACCGACTTCTGCCAAGGTAGATTAATTGATTACCTTAGGAGTACAGTAACTCTAAAATCCATGATTGAAATTCTTGATGATCTAATCTAATTATAATCTAATCTCGTGTAATTCAACCTTGCCAACGAACTGTACTGCTTTTTATTTCTTGTCATTAAGCTGAGGGCTGATCCTTTACGTGGACGACATGGTGATCGGATCGGCAGAGGAGGATGTGAAAAGGGCAGTAAGACTGGAGACCTGGGTGGAGGAAAACAGCCTACAGATAAACGAAGAAAAGACAGTACAAATGACCTTCAGGAAAGCGGGGAGGTCAAAGCTCAAAGGCAATATAACATTACACAAGAAGCCACTAAAGAAAGTGGGAAATAATGAATATATGAGAATAACACTACAGACAACAGCGGCGTCCTTTGGGATCCACATTCAGGAAAGAGCAGCAGCAACAGTAATCAGGACCTCGTACTACATTCCAAACGTAGCAAACTTATAACTTGCACGGCGATGAGACTATTCGAGACGGCAGTAATGCTAATCATAACATATGGAATTGAGATTGAGAGGAAAAAGCTGAAGATCGGAGAGCTGATGGGAATAGATTACCCGAGTTGGAAAAACAGTGCCATCCAGGATGGTATATGAAATGATGAGGGAGACGTACTTCATAGAAGACATACGATCAAAATTCTATTTATAGTACTGGGCATCAATGAAAATGTTTCCGGCTTAAAAATAGTGTATTTACATGTATTTCTATCTGCTGAATTCAAAAATTGACACAAAAATGATAGATTAGATATTGTTTTGAAGATAAAGCAACATTTCAGTTTCAGAGTGAAGATTTTAAATTTGGGGGAATGTTTTTGGGAGCTGGCACACCTGTCAAAGTACCATAGATAACAACTACAAGCATTTGGTGACAGTGCTCCTGCAAAAATACCGTAACCTTGGATGCAGCATGTCCCTTAAGCTCCATTTTCTCCACTCCCACCTAGACTTTTTCCCTCCTAGTTGTGGAGCTGTTAGTGATGAACATGAGGAGAGATTCCATCAGGACATTTCTGTTATGGAACAAAGATATCAGGGCCGTTGGAATGAAGTAATGCTTGGTCTGGGGAACTCCATCACAAGAGGCTAGCCAAAAGACGACGAAGTCAATAGGCCATCACATGATTCTCTTCATACACGACCATCTGCGAAGTATTTTTCCAGGAATTTAGAACTCTTAAAATGTAATTACCAGTTTAAAAAATCAAATTCATTTTCATTGTTGTTAGCATGTATGTAATTAAAATGTATCCTTTTCTCTCAATCCGTTAATATACACCTTGTGTATATCATAGAAACTAGAGCTAATAAAAAACTTTCATTTGTCATATTTGTTTTTCTCAACCCAAAATTAGCAGGAATTACCTCATGAAGTGATCGAAACATTCAAAAAAATTTTGTTTTTGCTGCTCAGCGTAATCAACATTAGAGAAAGGAGGAAAAGTGAAATCGACCTCGACTTCTACACCTCACCAGTGATGATGGACTACAAATGGTCTAGAGAGTGCAATACGCAGCGCCATGACACAGCACGACTCTCCATACATGGACTTCACCATAAGATACGTGTAAACAAGAGGTTCCACGAGCCAGACGAAGACTACAAAGGTGTGGGCAGAAGAGTAAGAGATATCAATCACATCATATCATGCTCGAAAAGGACCAGGAAAACTACAGACTAGAGCAAAGAGTGAAAATTGAAATTAACCTAATGCTCAAATTTGAATGTACATTTCTCTATTGTTATTAAGCTGAGACATTTTTTGCACGATTTCAGCAGCTGTAATTACTTAAAATTGTTGTACGAGTGTTTTATTTTCGGTATGTGTTGCAGTACATGCAGTTTCATCGTGATCTTTATCCCCTCATTCAGTCGTGTGGCACTTGGTACCTAACGAAATCGGTGGATAGGTAAACATGGTCCTACATGCTGGCCCGCCTGATCTTCTGATCCCAATCCTCTGGGCCAAGAACATGGTATGTTGTAAGGAGTTTGATTATCGTTTGGGGGCTTATCCAGCTAACACATCGTTTATCTATGATACATAAAGCATCTTTGAGAGGGTGTGGGTGTAATAGCGAAAGTCGACTGCAGGAACATCGAAGGTGACAAATGTTCCCAAACGTTATGAATCGTAGAGTCATGTCCGTATGTATATATGACGTAATGTTTTTTTCTGTAACTGAATTACAATGTATCACGTAGCTAGTCCTGATTTACAGATACATGTATGCAGTAATGGGAAAATTACTACGGAATAATTAAGCAGTGAGGGTAAGCGGCAAGCAAACATTTACTCGAAAATAGATATAGACATACCAATTACTACTTGACCAAACTTTGCATATGATGGTTTGAAGTCATCTCGTTATTGGTTATTTGCTATGACTTCCTAGGGGTGCATACGAGTCCTGCACATTCCTGTGGTCAACCTTCCTCCGAACAAGGCCTCGGTGTAAGGACCGAAAGCTTGGTTATAGAACTACAGATCAGTGGACTGTAAACCAATAAATGTATAGTTGTTTGTTATGCTATTTATTTCTTACTGTCCCAGATACCAATGCGGTTCAAAACTTTATGGTTGTATTATTACTTTCAAAACGTTTCATTCACTCTGAATTGTCTTATATAAACTCAAGAGGAAATAAATATTTCCCTTAATGAAGTTATTTTGCTTTTAAATTAAGTGCCGTATTTTACAAATGTTTTATAATTTTCTAACTCCAATCTTAATATGTCGTCCCCATAAATTATACTACATCATTATAAAAAGTCGGTAATATTCAATTTAGAGAATTTTGATGATTATCAGCTATAAAGGAAAGCATATAAGTACTGAACCTATTTAACTAAAAGCAGTTTGGCAAAGTACTAACGCTAGCTTTTTCTTTGACTTTTCCAAACTGTATATCGTTTCTCTCTTTTCTTATGCAAATTCTGAAGAGAAAATTTAAATTTTCTATTAAATATTATTACAACATACAAGACAAATGAAGGCTTCATTACTCTAGTCCAAGCCTTTAAAAACATTTTAAGCAATAAGAAAATAATAATTTTTGAAGATATAAGTGTTATCTTTAAATTTAACGCTTCCTATTTTAGTTAATTGATGGAAATTAATCATTTCTTCATACTAGCCGTATATAGGCTAAGGTCTTTGATAGAGTCAACATGAAAAATTCAATGCCATGGCCGGTATTTGAACCACGGATCTACTGGTTTAGGTCCAGTCGCTCTAACCCATTGAGCTACCATGGCCAACTTGCCGTCATGACATTAAATTCTCAATTTGACCCGTACATTTCCCCAGTAGGCCACTAGGGTCTCTCGCATTCGAGATACACCGTATGTGGCGACTTACTATCCTAAGTACTTGAGTCCCAGGCTTCATCATTTAACTCTTATATGTAGACTCTATTAAAGACCTTGGCCCATATATGGCTGGTGTGAAAAAATGATTAATTTCCAACAATTAACAAAAATAATAAGAGTAATGACGTCTGGTACTTAAGTACTTAGGATAGTAAGTCACCACAAACGGTGTATCTCGGATGCGAGAGCCCCTAGTGGTCTACCGGGGAAATATACGAGCCAAATGGACAATTTAATGTCTTGACGGCAAGTTGGCCATGATAGCTCAATGGGTTAGAGCAACTGGACGGAAACCAGTGGATCCGTGTTTCAAATCCCAGACATGGCATTGAATTTTTCATGTTGAATCTATCTATAATACTTCCTTCTAATTTTTTATTAAGGAAGATGGGTGCACTAATTACATCACAGAAGCCCACATATAAGTAGGTTGTTTTAATTTTACATTAAGGTTTTTTGAAATTTTAATAGAGTATCTAACATTATTACTAATTTATTTCCAAAGCCATAACCACATATTGTCACGTTATTTAAAGATTAAAATAACTTCATGCAGGGAAGAATGCTATGACCAAAGCTGCGGAAAAGTAAGACATTACAATCACTTTAGTACGGAAAACCTCACAATAAATTAATATAAGTTTTCTCTTACAAAATATATTTGTTTTGGATATCACCTTCTCAGAGATGTTGCTCGTGACAGAAAAGAATATCAAGACCTGATCAGTGGAGAACGCTCACCTCGTGTTTAAATTGTGTACAGCGAGAATACCATTTCCAAATATCCAATTACTAATATTTGCAGGAATTATACCTTATTCTGCCTTAAAGTTCTTTAATCTATATCTTACTTTGGTATCACTTTGCCTATCTAATATGGTATACCACATGACTCTAAGACAGTGTTCAATTCTGGGAAATATCACCTTCACCTTCAGCTTCTCCTGCACCCCCGGAAAGAATAAATGACTTGACAGGATGCTAAAGATAGCCAAGTAGCTACAGACGCTGCCATCTCACTTGGTTTACCACTTTCAATTGTACATAAAAGAGGAAATTCCAAATGACGATAGCTTCACAGTATATTGGGAAAACGTACAACAATTTCTCCTTCAAATATATTATTTTAATTTAGTAAGTGAACCATTTTTCAAAAAGTAACAGCTAAGGAAAAAATGTTTCGTAAAAGGCATTTTATATCTTTGAAATAATTCAATTTGATATTTACATTTATTTCTGTTCTAGATTACCATATTGATACATATTTCTTAAATTAATTGTTTTCATTGAGCAAAAAATACAAGGGCTGTTCAATAAAGAATGATCATAACTTTTCTAGTGTCATAATTTTTCGCACTAAAATTCAATCTTATTATATTCTGTTAGCTTAATGTCACCCGAACGTCGGGACTTCCTGTGGAGCCGGCCGGTGGGTCAGGACGGGAGGCGTTCACAAACGCCCGCCCATTTGTCTTATAGAAGTAACGAGGGGTGGCTGGAAAAACATCACTGTGCCGTCTATTTCCCCTTCCCTGAGTTCTCGAACATACAAGATATTTCAGCTAATCCGGAACCTTCTAGATTGGCCAGTTGGTCCTATATAAGCAACGCGTCGGGCTGGAGGAGTCAGTTCTTGTCAAGCAGCGTAGGAGCGCCGTGCTAGTGTACGGACGAGAAGACTGTGTACGTGCATCGGAGGATTGTACGTAATTGTGAGAAGCAAAGTGGAACTGTAACGGACGAACTAGTGAATCGTAATTGTGTGCATTACGTAATTCTTTGTAATTAGCAAGAGTTCAACTGTAAGTCGGCGGAAATAAAGAACATTTTGAGTTTGTGCAATTGGACTTTTAGTTTCACGAACCCACAAAGTCACATCAATAAGAAAAAACACGCCGTAGTAGTTTCATTGTTGGTACTCCTGGTTCCCGCCTGTGAGAAACAGGCAAGCTCAGACATGTTCAGTATCGCCTACCACTGCAATGGATGTAACACGCGAGGAACAATATGCGGCTCTGAAATTCTGCTTTCGTCTCAACAAATCTTTAGTTGAGGTCTATACACTGTTACAGGAGGCTATGGAGAGTCTGTTCTTCCCTACAGCACAGTAGGCCACGCCGTGGCTCAGTGGTTAGAAAGCTTGGCTCTCACCAAGGTGGCCCGGGTTCGATCCCAGGCGACCGCAAAGTGAGATTTGTGGTGAAAATCACGGCTCTGTGCGGTTTTTCTCCGGGATCTCCGGTTTCTCCCGCCATCTTATTCCACCGGTGCTCCAACTTCATCTCATGTATCATCAGTGTCATGGCCTGCGGTGCCGTATGTAGTAAAAGCGGGCGTTAAACACTACACATTTCATTTCATTCCCTACAGCACAGCTCGAAGGTGGTTTAAAATGTTTAAAGTGGGGAGACAATCAATTTCAGAGGTAGGTGGACCCAGTACTCCAGTTACTGTGCTACCGAAGAAAACATCAACACTACTGCTGCCACTGTGAGAGGCGATCGACGAATTACCTTAAGGTCACATTCTGAAATACAGAACATTCCACTGTGTGCCACCCACACGTTGGTGACAGAAACATTACACAAGAGACGTGTTTGTGCGCGATGGGTTCCAAGACTGTTGATTCCCGAACAAAACGACATCCGTATGCTGGTCTGCATGCAGTTAAATTTGATGCTAGAGGAAGATCCGCAGTTTCTTTCAAACGTAATCACTGCTGATGAAACTTGGCTACGTCATTTTGATCCTGAGAGCAAACAGCAAAGTTCAGTGTGGAAACCTCCTTCAATACCAACCCCGAGAAATACAACAGTGGTTGCTTCTGCTGGTAAAGTTATGGTCATCTCATTCTTTGGTATTCATGGAATGTTCCATCAGCATGTGTGCCTGCACACACATCAGTAACTGGACCATACTACAGGAATGTCCTGAAAACATTGCAGGTCCACATCAGGTGCTAAGGCCACATTTCCGTGAAGCAGGCTGTATGCTGCGCCACGATAATGCGCGGCCGTATATTGCCAATGTTGTTGCTGAATATCTTGCAAAAGTTAACGTGAAGTGCATCCCTCACCCTCCCTATAGTTCGTATTTAGCCCTATGTGACTTTTTCTATTGCCTAACTTGAAGAAACGTCTTCGTGGGAGGCATTGTCCATCATCAAATGCAGTCGTGAAGGCTGCGGAGGCGATTTTGAAGGATCTCTCAAAAATGGTTTCCAGCATGTCTTTGAAGACTGGCAGAAACACTAGGACAAGTGCATCTTATTCAGGAGAGGCTATTTTGAGAAGGACCATAAAAATTTTGAGGATGAGTAAAGGTACGTTGTCAAAAAAAATGGGATCATTATTTATTGAACTACCCTCGTATTTACGTAAATCCTCCATACCCAATGTTTAAGCTGGAATACAATCCTTCCACTACTGACTATAAATAGTAAGGTTATGAATACAAATTGGAAACAAATGAACCCATATTGACATTTCGTAAATGAAATGGAGTATTTTTAATTTTAGGTTCAGAGTTTTCCGCGTGTGTCCGCAGCTTATATGTCCCTTTTCAAGGGAGGCTATCTTTATTATTGGAATTTCATTAAGGAAACGGTACAAAGTTTAATTCACAAAGGAAATTCTCCTTTTATACCCTTTTTTACATCCAAAGCAATTAATATTTCATTAGAATTACCAGAAAGGGTCCTATTGTTTAAAAACGTATGTATTTTGTTTTTAAGATGAATTGCACTCAAAGGAAAAAAATTGCTGATGGATTGAAAACATGGTCGTATCGTAAATTTTATGGGAAAACGCTTTATGATCAGTTTTTATTTGATGGTTATATTTATAGCGTATTTAATCTATAGCAGTTTACCCTACTCCAATAACACACACCTGCTTACATGAAGTCATAGCGGGTTATACAGGAAAGCAAAAAATATTCTTATGGTGATGTGAAGCGCTGGCCGTTGTAGTAACTAGGAAAATCATAATTTCTGCAGAAGTTTCTTGCCTCTGTATTTTCCTTTGCTCCACAATATTAAAAGGTGGAGATATCATTCTTAATATTAAGTAAATATGGGTGCTGTTACCAACCATAATGGTGATTGTCCAATCCTTGAAGGATATACGAGCTGCATTTAAGCTATAACAACTCCGATTTTTTTCATAACTGGGACAAGATAAGAGCTTCTGCGTTTTTTAAATACACATGGACTCTTTGTGAATGTGTGACAGATGGCAGCACTGTACAGTGCATAGAACTCTAGTGGCAGTGACAAGAGTTAGGACCGTCTTTGATACTTAAAATGGCGACGTTTTCATTGCAAGAACAGCGTGTAGTCATTTGTTTTCTCCATATTTTGTCTTTGTAATTTACGTCCTCCAACGTTAAGTCATATCGGACGTTGAATGAAATGAGTGAAATGATGCTCAAATGAATCCGGGATCCAAGGAGCTAAGAGTTACCCCACATTCATCTTTCAGGATAAGGAAAAACCCTGGAAACAACTGTATCCAGGTAACTCACCCTAACCAGAATCGCACTGGGGACCCCTTGAACGTGAGGCATACGCGCTACCGTCTACGCTACCGAGGCGGGCAGTGTCTTCTGCATTTTCGTGGTATGACACCTATTGAAATTCATCGCCCTTTGAGTAAGACATGTGGTGATGGTACCATGGATGTTTATAATGTGCGTTCCTGCATGCACAGTTCAGTGAAGGTAGAACATCGTGTGACAACAAACCACGACAGTAGCAGACATTGCCTCCAAGATTGGCATTTCCGCGGGATCTGTGCACACAATCCTGCATGAAGATCTGAAAATGCTCAATCGGCGATCCTCCAAAACAACGTTCTCCACTCGCTGGATCATGTCGTCAGAACGGCTGGTGCGAGGCCGTGGATCTCTTTGTTTTTTGTCACACGATGTTATACCGTCATTGGACTGTCGCACCCAGGAACACACATTAGACACATCCATGGCACCATCACCACATGCCTCACTCAACTGGCAATGATTTCACTAGGTGCCACACCACGAAAATGTAGAAAACGAATGATTACGTTCTGTTGTTGTAATGAAGACGTCGCCATTTTAAGTATCAAAGGCAGTCCTAACTCTCATCGTTGCCACTAGAGTTCTATGCACTGTACAGTGCTGCCATCTCTGTCACGCATTCACAATGAGTCTACGTGTATTAAAAAAGGACATTTCTGGTCCCAGTCCCCTAAAAATGGTGTTACAACTTGAACGCACCTCGTATTTGAGAAGAGCGTATTCAAAACTGAAGTGATAGTCATCTGTAAAAGCAAGAGGTCCCGAATTCGAAACACGGTTAGGGTGAGTTTACCGGATAAGGTTTTTCCGGGTTTTTTCCTTATCCTTATAGACGAATGTCGGGTAACTCTAAGCTCCATGGACCCCGGACTCATTTGGACATCATTTCAACCATTTCATTCATCGTCTAATATGGCTTAATGTTGGAGGAGGTCAATTAAAAATAAATAAATAATAAATAATCTGTAAAAGGAAAATTTCAGTTTTAGATATTCTTGAAACTTAAGGTGCCAAATTAAATGTAGCAGATAATTTATCCACTTAATTTTAAATTATTTTTTATTCATTCAAGAAATTACAAAGGATTTCAACTTATTTCACATAAGCGAAAGTAATTTATTCCTCTCAAAAGTTGGTATTTAATTTCAATAAAACTGGAATACAATTTTATAAACACGCACCCACGTGTGACGTGTGCATGCCCAAACAATAGAGTTAGAATTGGATAAGATAAAGTTTTGTCTGTATTTCCATTTAGTAGTTACATTTGATAACTCAGGATGTGTTTACAAGTACTTCATATCCTTTTTCTCTCTATTTTATCCGACACAAAAGGGTTGTGATGTAAAATATAGTGCATTTGAGTGGCATTGATGGTCTCATGGACATCCGTAATAGACAATGATGAATGCACACAAATAACATTAATATTGCAGTCGTATTTAAATGTTTAAGCTCGGTTTTGGTAATAAAACATGTAAAACCTTTCCGAAACAAATCCGTTTGAAAGGCACAGCATTTGGTTATTTAGAATTATACACGGCGGCACAGTTGCCCAGTGTAGCATTATAGCTTTTTTCTAAAAAACTAAACTGTTACCTCTTTAGTGCTAGTGTCACACGAGGCCCCCTCCATTTAATTCACTTCAAAGGGCCTCTTTGAGTAACGAGTGTAGGTGTGTGTCTTTTTTTTCCCCACAGCTGATCCATTTCGATAATAACCGCAGTTCTCATTAGGAGGAGTGAATGGCGATGCTGAGGACGTTTTAACGTTTTTACAAAACAAAAGTTTGTATGTACAGAACTCTTTTTATTTGCGGTGGTAAACAAATGAGCGCGTTGCTTGTTTATTCTTAAGCATTTCGAAGAAATGGGCTTAGTAGCACATATGAATATGACTTCTACGTATTTTGGTAAATGGGTTTCAACATTAAGTGCTTTGTATGACTAACAGATGCAGCCATTGTCTTCAAATCCATAGGCTCATTATAAATTCAGCAGGAATAGGTATTATTTTTATTATTATTGTTTCACTTCGTGTCAGTTTATATTCTTTTTATGTAATTTGCAAATAAGAATGTCATTGGTATAACTGAATTTGTGGTTCATAGGTTAAATATCTCTTTGAAAATGCTTTCCTTCATAAGATGTTGGTGCATTTTGCGCAGGGAAGAACTGTAATTAAAGCCAGGTATTATTAACTTAATCACAGTAGCACAAATGCTTCCATTGCTCTGAAAATCGAGTACATTATTAGTGTAAAGATTGAAGAAAGACAATCAGCGAAAATATTGAGACTGTTAAAAGAATGTGTACCTACTCGCAAAGCCGAGCAAAGAATATTTCGTTGCTATGATAATAAAACTGCTTGAAACAATTGCAAGCTTTATCTTTCCAGGATTTCCAACTGACTTCCTATCATGGATTATCTAACAAAAGATTTTGAAATATAATTCATTTGTTTTAATACAGTTGTTTGGTTTCTGGCAGGATAAGCATATAAGCCAGTTTCTATGGGAAATTTAAATAAACTGCCTTATGCTAATCCATTTTAATTTTTAATATTGCACTCAAACCTTTGTGTTATAGATAGAGGAACGTTTACGTATAAGGATCTGACAGACAACTTATTTTGAAAACAAAATGATGATGATGATGATAATGCCAATAGTGATGATGATAATAATGATAATAATGATCATGATAGTAATATTAATATTAATCATCATCAAGAAAAAAGAAAGAAAAAAGAAAAGAACGTCTCATTTTATTCCCACCCACAAAGAGAAGTCATGATTAGTGAACGGGTATCTGAGATTCAATGTCCCCCTTAATTAAGGTTTTCTCCAGGTTTTCTTCCCTTTATTACGTATCTCCTCCAATGGTAAGTAATATGGCCGAGGAATGAAGTGGGTGAAATGCTCAAATCAGCCGGGTCCATGAAGCTTACAGTTAGCCGACATTCATCTTTTAGGATAAGGAAAAGCTCCGGAAAATTCGTTATCCAGATAAGTCACCCTGACCGAGATTCCAACTCGGAACCTCTTGAACGTCAGGCAGATGAGCTACCATCTACGCTACAGAGGTGGGTCAGTTATTCTTCCATCTTCAAACTGACAATTGCTGGGTTACTCTAACCTTAGTCTGGAGTTCTCTTTCTTTTTCTAAACATCATTGCCTGTTATGTGTGCATTATCTCTGGAATCGTATAAAATAACAGACGTTAAACAGCGCTAAAATGTTTCATTTCTGCTTAAACAAACCTCGTCTGGCACTAAATGAAGATCAACCGTCATGACTTCTTCACAATGACAATAAGAGTGTTTAGGCGCCTACGATGAATTTTAGTACGTGGCCACACAAATGAATAAAGTAATTTTTAAACATTTCCAGGACTTTGCCATGAATTTAGTCACAAGCTCGAAAAATGAATCCAACACAATTCTTATAAGACTGTAGTTCACGACTTACAAACTTATTTTAATTCTTATCACGCCTTACTTCAAAAGCTGTTCGCAGATATTAATAATAATACTATTATTATCCTTCTATATTAGGGAATGAAAATACAAATGTGATAACACAAGAACAATTCAGTATTTGTGTGATTCATTATTAGCCAAAGCTTATTTTCGTGTCACTATTACTTTTGTTTAACAATTGAACTACGCAGTCGAAATAGAGGAATACTTAAATAAGCAATGTAATGCTCATCATTCAGCATAAGCATCATAAATCAGCCATTATTATATGGTGCTTTTGTTATTTTGCTCCAAATTATGTTATTTTTGCATTATTGATATGAAATGTAAATGAAAATAAACTGCTTTTGATTAAAAGACACAGAATTCTGGTAGTATGAAGCACACAATGCGAGAAACGCTATGAATAAAACACCTTTTTAGTGGTTTTGATATTGTTTTGTTAATCTGCTTAATTCTTTCCTCTAGAAGGGCCATTTGTGTTGGTATAAAGTTTACATGTGTAGCAGTGATGATACTTTCATAGAGGCAGTACTAACTATTCTTTTTTATATCCGTTGTGATATTGTTCACTGGTTCGCTTTTGCGAATTATATGGAATTGATACCGGCTGGGAGGAGGCAAAGGTTGGTTACTCAAAGTAGGAAGCCTACTGGAGCGAAAAACACTATGGGGATGTAGAGAAATGCTGCACTTTTTATTATAAGATTATTTACTAGCATGATTAATAATTCTATAAACAATTGCAATAAACAACAACTTTTATATCCCATAATCAATGCATAAAGTAAGAAGCGTAGTCATAACTTTGTCAGGAATGAACAAGTCACTAGCTAGCCAAGTTACCTGTTAAGGAAAAACAATTAGGTATGCTACTGTAGCAGCGAAATCAAATCCACCAGAAAACCACTAAGTCAATGCCGAATTTCTCTAAATCAGTTATTTCAGAAGCCAAAATGCTTGCAACTAATTAGAAAAGAAATTTAAAGTTTAGACTTTAATAAAAACTATCCTTCAGCTGCGAAGAAGAAGTTAATATTTGGAAACACATCAGTAGGAGCTTTGGTGAGGTAGTGATGAAGTGGGCGTATATTTTCTTTCGTCTTGGTCAGAAGTATTTATGTAAGTAATGCCTAAAGACTTGACGGTCTTCACAAGAGGACTTCCCGCTTATAACTTCAGCGACACACGGCAACTTACACCTACGTAAGGTTAGATGAATAAATGGAAAGAGTTACCAACAAAAGAAAAACCTTTACAAGGAGTATACTCCAGTAAACAATTGGCGAAGGTTTATAAAGCGAGTGATGCGAACTTTATAAATGTCTGCGAACCTCTCTGTGGTGGGATCTGTAGTGAGTGGATCTTTGGACGACTGTAGGCCATACCGCAGAAACTTTGGATCTTGCCCTTTTGGTCAGAAACTAAGAAAGGCAGGCTTCATCGTATTTACTCAGAGATCACTGAAATTCTACTCCAGGAAAGTTATAAGGTATTTGAGGAAGAGCACGGCGTATTAGCAAATGGAAGCCATTCCGGAATCAATGTCAAAATTAGTTCCCTGAGAGATACATATTTGATCCAATAGTTCATTTTGAACAAAGTATTGTGACTTTGTGGGTTCTTAGAATCAAAAGTCCACTTTGCATAAATTCAAAATGTTCTTTATTTTTATAGAGATACACTCTGTTCAATCTTTATGTAACAGAATTACGTCACATACACAATCTACCAATGTCGATGATCACAACAACAGCGTTCTGATTACATCAGCTCTCGTTACAACATCAACACTTTAGACTGTTCTAAACCAAACCAGAAGCCGAATAATCTCCATCCATCAAGAAGTCACTAGAAATTTCCATTTACCTCACTTATCTGTGTCGCTAAGTCTTTTATCTCCGCTATCTTTGTTTGCCGGCTCTTTGTGTACACAAGCCGCGCTATCTTAGATAACGGGTTCGCGACAGTATTGTGACTTTGTGGGTTTGTGAAATCAAAAGTCCAGGTTACAAACACAAATAATTGCACTTTATTTCTGTAGAAATAAACTTCGTACACATACACAATACAACATAAAAGGTCCACAAACACAGCTGTTTACCCGCACGCGTTCAATTACCGGGCTGCCTTTTTATATTTTACTTACATTCCAAAAATTTCTCAAACAATCGAGACCCGGCTAGAACAAAGGCGAACTCAGGGTCGTTGGTCCCATTTTCTTTGATACGACTGTAGACGCTGGAGTTTAAAGGGTATCTTCAATACATTTGTGGAGCAGCTGAATGATATCGAATTTAGAGGTTATTTCCAGCAAGATGGAGCGACGTTTCATGTATCTAATGACACCATGGAACTTGTAACCAGTTTCTTTGATAATCGAATAATTTCTAAAGGTCTGTGGTCCCCCAGATTTTTTTACCTAACCGCACCGGATTTTTTTTTTCTTGTGGGGTTATCTAAAAATAGAGTGTACAAGAATAGGTCAGGGACAATTGGTGTTCTCAAGAAATCAATTCGTACCAAAATAAATAACATTGGTGAGGATACTCTCCGTAAAACTTCAGAGAATTTGGTGAGACAAGTGCAAACATGTATAGATGCTGGGGGAGGGCACTTCCAACATTTTCTGTGAGATGTAGGTAGTGTAATGTAATCTCCCAATTCTGTATTATATTCTCCCAAAGTTGCACGTGTGTCCTATTATTGGTTCAAAAATTATGGCCCATTGAAGTGGTTCAGGTTTATATGGATCGCACTGTATCAAGTTGTGTTTTGAGTTTGTAAATTATCATCATTACCATTACCATTGTCCTTTGTCAGTAGAAGAAGTGAAATATAAGTTTTAAGCATGAAAGAAAAAGTTTTAGATTTTAAGTCGTTGACATTCTTCTAAAAATGAAGACTAACTGCGTAACATGATTTACAGCACCAGAGAGAGTATAGATAATAAAGGTTTACAAAGCTAAGCATGATCCCTAATTGTGGAATTGATTTTTGTTTCTTTGGCTGACAAGAGAATCAATAACAACAATAAATAAATAAACTAAAATACAGAAAAATACTAGGAGAAAAAAAACAATGTAACGTCATTAAGAACCTAACCTTTATATATCTTCATTCCAGTAGCTAACCCAGTCGACCAGCTGCCGCGTATTCTATGTCACTCTTTGGCAGCGTATTCGTTTATCACCTTGCTAGTATAATATGCGTGAAAAACCGTCGTTTATTTAAGTTGTTCGCAGTTTTTTTGTCCTTGTTCAGAGCTGTAAGTATTAATGCTGCGTGCTTATATTACCGAATAGAAGGACAGAGCTGCAATAAAGGCTTTTGTTCTAAGAGGGACTTATGATTTGACATTAGTTCACGACCAGGAATCCGCGTTCATCAAAACCTATCTCACAAATTTCTTCGCAGTTTATTTAAGGGTCTCTGTATGTTCGAAAACTAAATTAGATTTATCAGAATAAACAAGCTAAAGTTAAAATTCCAGTAAACTCCCTAAACATCTGCTTTCAAATAATTACTACTAAATCAGAATAAAAGTTTGGTTCTCTGATTGTGTTTTACAAAACACCATATCTTTTTAGAAATGTCTCAAAAGCTAAAGTACTGAAGCACAGATAGTTGAGAGAACCTGAAGAGCAAGCTAAACTCGTTACGAGATTCATACATCCTCCACCATACCAAATAAAAGATGAACATGCACCACTCACATACTCTGGTTATTGTCTCACACACGTACAACACTTTGGTCCAGTGGGGTCACATTTTATGCACGTTAGTGTACGTACGAAATGATTGCTCAAATAGCCAGCGATCCATAGAGCTTAGATATACCGCACATTTATCTTCTGAGTTAAGATAAAACCCCGAAAAAAGAACGTTATCCAGATAAATCACCACAACCGAGATTCCAGGTCGGGTCCGCCGTAATGTGAGAAAGACACGCTACTACCCACATCAGAAAGATGGGCCCTCATTATTTCGTTTAGAAATGTTTTAAACAAATTGGATTACAAGGTTATCAGCGGCTGACATTACACATATATTATGCCTTTGTTTTATTTGTTCCATTTATACCCCGCCTTTAACTGCAATGGTCATTTTGGTGGCCGTTCTCCTTTGGAACATATCGAAAGTGTTAATTCGTATTCGTTGAGTTTTAATCATTATATCACGCACACATTCGTACTCTCATTCATAATTCCAGACTCTGGAGAAGATGAGCAATTATCTTGGTTGGAAAAATTCTCCACCCCCACTGCGAGATTCAAGGCCGTGATCCCTAGCACGGCAGGCAGGTGATCTACCGACTCAGCTACGAGGACAGCCACTATACCTTTGTTATTTCTTAAATAACGCTCAAAAATGAATAAAAAAATTGGATGTAACTTTTGGAAAATCCTCTTAAAGTTTTGTGGTCAAAATAGTTTTAAAGTTTAAAATGTGTAACTCTGCCTTGCCACGCCCTTATTATATGTTTCCCAGCCCTTATATATTCTGGTTTCTAATGGGTTCTTTTTGTATTTGAAAACAGCGAGCAAACAAAGTGATAAACATGAGTTGTTTTGGAGGCAGACTTAGATACTTGAAATAGGTTTAAACTTACAGTATATATTTGCAAACTTTAGGAATAGTTTTCTGAAACTTGCATATTTCTACTTTTAGGGAACACTTTTTCAAAACCTAGTAGAGAGAATTAGTGAAATTTCCCAAACTTATTCATATGTTCAAGATCTTCTATCTCTCCTACCATCAAGATATTTTAATAAATGTTATACACACAAATGTATCACTGGATACAGCAAAAATATAAACAAAGACAAAAAACTGTCAATATTCAACACCTAGAACATGAAATACTTGCCACAGCTCCACTTAAACCATCTCATTTCTATAGATACGTGGATGACACTTTTTAATTTGGCCACATGGATCAGACAGGTTGCTTAGCTTTCTTGCGTATCTCAACAGCCTTCGACCTCAAATACAGTTTGCCATGGAAGTGGAGAAGGATGGAACTCTTTTCTTTCTGGACATTCTTGTTTAAAAAAAAACAGCATCGGTGCACTGGGATATGCTGTATACCGCAAGCCTAAACACACCGATCTCTATCTGAACACTTATAGTTTCCATTATAAATCTCAACGACTGGGAGTTCTCAATACACTGGCCCACAGAGCTTTGTCTATCTCTGATCCCAGCCAAATAAAACAGGAATTACAGAACCTGAGATTCGCTTTCCGTCAAAACGGCTACTCCAATTATGACGTTGAAGCCTGGATCACCAAAGCTGGGAAAGGGAAACCTGTAATACAGCAAGCGTCACATAAGCCTACCGCCACAGCCTGCATCCCGTTTACTGGTAACCTATCCGGCAGAATCAGTACAATTCTCACCAAATACAACAGGACCATCCACAAGCCACCTCCGAAGATTAAACATCTGTTGAGACCAGTGACAAATAAACTGCACTTCCAAGTTCAGGGAGTGTACCGCATTCCCTGTCAATGTGGAACACCATATATAGGACAAACCGGAAGGACCATCGCTACTAGAATAAACGAACATGAACAGAGCATTGTTTTGACAAGGACCATAGAGGTAATTGCGGGAGACGACCATCTTGGCAATGTGCAACAGTTATTGGGAGCGGAGAGTTAAGGAGGCTTTGGCCAGTTCCTACGAGAGGAGCACGCTTAATCGTGATGCTGGATTTCAGTTCAGCTCCTCTGGGAAACCGGACTTAAAATGAAAATCCGTGGACTTAAGAAGCACAGATCTATACGGCTTGATCATCAACTAAGTAGTTACGTTTCTTTGACCCAATTAATTTTCTGTACTCACGCCATCTACTGACTTGGCATTTAATTGACTGAAAACAGTCTTTTGTTCAGCAATGCGAATGTTGATAGTGTTTTGTCTCATTTTATTTGTGTTATATCCAGTGATTCATTTGTGGTTATAACGTTTCTTAAAATATCCTGATGATGGTAGAGATGTACCCTCCCGAAATCTCCATTTCGAATCGTCTTTTCACCTGGCTTGCTGCCCGAGAATATCTCCAACATGTTCGTCGCCAGGAAAGCTTTAGGTCTTAAATTTATTCCTAATTTAACAAGAAAGGCTCCATGAAGATTATATGAATTTATAGTACTTATTTGGAGACAGGAGGGCTTTTAAATGCTAATAATGTTCTAAAATATACTGCCAAAAGCTTATATTATTCTTCTTAAAAAGTAAATAATCGAGGGCTGTTCAATAAAGAATCATCATAATTTGTTTACAATCATAACTTTTCACACTAAAATTCAATCTTATCATATTTTGTTAGTTTAATGTGAAACAAACACGCCTTAGCAGTTTCATTGTTGGTACTGCTGGTTCCCGCCTGTGAGAACCAGGAAAGTTCAGGCATGTTCAGTATCGCCTAGGGCTGCAATGGAAGTAACACGTGAGAAACAATATCTGGCTTTGAAATTCTGCTTTTGTCTCAACAAATCTTCAGTTGAGGCTTATACAATGTTACAGGAGGCCTATGGAGAGTCTGTTCTTCCCTACAGTACAGCTCGAAGGTGGTTTAAAATGTTTAAAGAGGGGAGACAATCAATTTCAAAGGAAGGTCGAACCGGTGCTCCAGTTACTGCTCTTATGGAAGAAAACATCAGCACTGCTGCTATCACTGTGAGAGAGGATCAACGAATTACCTTAAGATCACTTTCTGAAATACTGAACATTTCATTGGGTGCCACCCACACGTTGGTGACAGAAACATTACACATGAGACGTGCTTGTGCGTGATGGGTTTCCAGACTGTTGATTCCCGAACAAAAGGATATTGGCATGCAAGTCTGCATGCAGTTAAAGTTGATGTTAGAGGAAGATCCGGAGTTTTTTCAAACGTAGCCACTGCTGATGAAACTTGGCTACATCATTTTGATCCTGAGAGCAAACAGCAAAGCTCAGTGTAGAAATATCGTTCATCACCAACCCCCCAAAAGCAAAAGTGGTTGCTTCTGCTGGGAAAGTTATGGTCACCTCATTCTTTGATATTCATGGAATGGTTTATCCGCATGTTGTACCTGCACACACATCAGTAACTGGACAATACTATATGGATGTCCTGGAAACATTGCAAGTCCATACCAGGTGCAAAAGACCACATTTCCGTGAAACAGGCTGTATGCTGTACCTCGATAATGCGCGGTCGCATAGTGCCAATGTTGTTGCTGAATATCTTGCAAAAATCAACGTGATGTGCATCCCTCACCCTCCCTATAGTCTGGATTTAGCACCATGTGACTTTTTTCTATTGCTTAACTTGAAGAAACGTCTTCGTGGGAGGCATTATCCATCATCAGAAGCAGTGGTGAAGGCTGCGGGGGCGATTTTTAAGGATCTCTCAAGGAATGGTGTCCAGCATGTCTTTAAAGACTGGCAGAAACCCTGGGACAAATGCATCGCATTCAGGGGAGACTAATTTGAGAAGGACCATCCAAATTATGAGGATGAGTAAAGCTACGTTGTCAAAAAAAGAGTGATAATTCTTTAGTGAACAGCCCTGTATTTAAAAAATATATCTACAATAATTTTCTATGTGTGATGTAGAGAAACTCTGTGAAAGACATCAGTTCCATATCTGCATAGATTTCTTGAAAATTTGCTTGATCTTCAGCAATGGCAGGTTATGTTGTAGCAAATAAAATAATCTGAAATTTGCACGCAATTATTCTATACACCCTATAAAACTAGCCTTTCTAGTTTATTACGTTGTGACTTGCGACCACCTTAATATTTGCTATTACTTGGAACTACATCACCACTTGAAAACCTCACAAATGTGATTATTTCAGCGAATGGTGCTTGTGGAAGTGTTTAGCGCTGTTCAACAGCCCATCGCTGTCAAACTGTCATGCACTTGTTTTTCTTTTAGTTCGCGTTCATTAGTTGATTGTTCTGGATAATTAAAATTTGTAATTAATTGGATAGATTACATCCGGATAACTAATAACAGCAGTAAAATGTGCTAATGAAGGCACTCGTGTAACACTAGATATAACAAAGTAACTCAGAAATAACTATCAAGTGCATACGTAACCTATTTTATCATATGATATAAATCAGAAATGAAGGAAATTATTAATAGAATAGAGCACAATGGAATTGATTTATACAAATTTCTACTTACAATACTTTTATTTATATTACATATATATTCTTAACTATTATGTGTTTCAAATCGGAAGAGTTCTCGCCTGTAGCGAATTAGATGCGTTAGAGCCTTCAGCGTTGCCAGCTTGTTACACCCACTCTTTTAATATTTCCCAACCTTGCAACTCTTCTTGACGCTTAACGTAAGGGAACACAAACTGCATTTTCCAAAGTTTTATAATAATGCAGTTGGTAGAGTTGTCGAAATCACAATCAAAACATGGATATTCATACATTACGTACATGCTTTAGGTATATAGTTTAAATATAATTATAGTTTATGGATTTCCTATTTTTCAAATCCAACAAAAATGCCAGCGGTATATCTATACAGCTCTGAATGTTACTTACGTTAAGAGATAATTCGTCATTGTCATTTTCTTCACCGTCTGAGTACTGCAAATTTATGATGATAGGTTCCAAAATCCCGTCAAGCGATATTTCTTTCCAAAAGTCGTCTTCTTTTAGTTTATCTGACGTCTTACGCAGTTTTCCCAGGTTTGTTGTGTTCCTTGTCAATTTCTTCGTGAATAAGTCATTCAACTTCAGTCAGTTTAAAATTATTATTTCTATTTGCGACATGATTTGAGCCCACATTTGGATTATTCTGGCAGTGGTAATGGGTAAGGTGGTTTATAATACCTCGTGTCTCATTTCAGTTGCAAGCTGATCCAGCTGAAACATTTTCCCTGGTTTTTAAACGGAAGAACAAATGAATAATGCTGCTTTGAACTCTCTAGAGTAAATAGAGATTACGAAATCATTCATAAACAAAGACATAGTGTGCCCAGGCACGTTCTACTAGGCCAGTAGGAAGTGTATTGTTTCCTCTCATCGAATTTAACAAACACATTGGCTTATTCAAAGTAATTCTTTCATGACGTCACATGAAACGTTTACGTTTTAGTTTTGAGTAATTACAAATATACGTACATGCATACAACGCCCACCGCCCGCCTCGGTAGCGTAGATGGTAGCATGTCTGCCACACGTTCAACAGGTCCCGAGTTCGAATCTCGGTCAGGGTGAGTTATCTGGATAAGGTTTTTCCGGGATTTTCCCGTATCCTGTAAGACGAATGTCGGGTAGCTCTGAGCTCCATGGAACCCGGACGCATTGAGCATCATTTCACCCATTTGATTCATCGTACGATAGGACTAAATGTTGGAGGACGTAAATAACAAAAACAAAAACAAAAAACAAAATACATGCCCACCAATAATGCTACTCATTACTTTGATTACGAGGCGATGCATTGTTATAATATAATTGATCAATTTTTGCAGAATCTGAAGTTTTGCCTTAGCGGGGATAATATTTATTAGAGACTGATTAGGTTGCCGGTTGGCACACACTACTTAGGGGGAATGCCATATGACAACACCGCAGGACTCCGATTGGTTGCTCACCTAGCAGCGCCCAAGGACAAAAATCAACCCATTTGAAACAACCAATAGTCCTATAAATTGGTGTCATTCTTTAACCTAGCCAGCTTCAGCCTGCTTGGCACTCAGATCTTCTAGCATTGCTGAGTAGCATAGTCATCCTTCTACTCCAGTTTGTTATTTCCCCTTGTTCTCCCAGCATTTGTTTTCTTTTCCAACGTTTACTTTTTTCATCCATTTCTCTTTAGCATTCCAAAACAGGTTCCCCATATTTCCATTCCTACTTTCATTTTTCCTTGTAACTATTTTTATGGCTATCAACTTACTTTGCATTTTTCCCCCAATATTCTTCTGTAATACTTTGCACGCTGCCAGAATATGAACTGTACTTACTGTTTCTTAACCTAATTTGCATATTCCTACCTTCTACTTCTTAGTCCCATTTTAATCCGAGCTATTCTTTCCCTTTCCTGCCTGTTACATTGGACTAAATATTTTTCTCTTTCCCATTCTCTTTTTATTACCACTGAAACTTAAATGATTTTCTGTTTTCTAACCCTCCACATATTTCTTGTATTTCTATATCCTCCATTCTGTTTCTATTTTCCAAAATCCTATTACTTTCTTGTTTTCTATTCTCCATAAGTCCACCATTCCTATCTCTTCCACGGTTTTTTTCTGCCTCTAACCACCAACTTTTTCTGTTTCCCATTTTATTTTGTTGAACATAAATTTATGTTGACTTCTGTTGTGCACATATCTCTTGGAAGCTTTCACGAGATGTTACAGATTGTACCGCCCTTAGGTATCCGGTCTGGAGAACATAAGAATGGATTTTAAATAATATGACATGCTAGACCTTACGTCTAATAGGAGCTAATATACACAGGATAAGAAAGTTCTAATCAAGTACAAATCCAGCTTTGGGAATTGAACTCCGGAAACCACAAGAATAGCAGCGCAGCCGCTTACCAATTATTTTTCTTTACACTTCATATTTAGTTTCATCAGTTCTTCAAGTTCTCCATAAGTCAACTCATTCTGAAAGAAATATGCAGTTTGGAATATCTTGACTAAAAGTAGCTTTAGCAGGCGCAAAAGGGGCAATTCAAAAAATTTGTACGCTATATTGATATTGTTTAAAACCGGTAGGGCTGCCCATGCCGGAGATTTGCCAAGTTAAGAATCTAACCCCGGACATCTAAGGAAGAAAACCCTCTATAAGGGACCCCTTAATGGATCTCCCAGATGGAGTCCTCACTTACACGGACAATGGTTCACCCGAAGTCATAGTGGAAATGCATCGTGCTGTGGACTGCATGGCTCCAGGGTGATAAATATGATGCCGTTAACGATCTCTGTAGGGAACCAGGCAAACTCCGCACTATATAATCCCATACTCTTGTCGGGGGATCCTTGGTTATGCACACTGTATTCCTCTGTACTAGTGGAACCTCAGTGGAAACACTAAATCACAAATAAAAGGACTAGAGGTACCATGAATGAAGAAAACCCGGAATTTGGGGAACAAACACCACAGAAATAGAGATGGACAAAGATTCGGCTACTTAGGCATCATCACCATGTCGTGACCCCAACGACGGAAGGACTGAGAACCCATACTGTTCCATAAATTAACAGGGTAATCCTGGAATAGAACCTTTCTGGGATATTACTGTTGCAAATGGAGGCGGAAACTTTATGGAAGGGGGAAAATTATTGCCAAATGTGCCACTTTTCTGCACGTTAGTATACATCTAGTATCCTCCTTGTACCTAGTATATCGGGGTGTAGAAGAAGTTATGGAACAGTAGGGCCGGGATTTGAACCACGAATCTGTCGTTCTAGGTCCGGTTGGCTTAACCATTGAGCTACCATGGCAACGTTCCAGCTGATATTAATTTTTTCGAAAAGTGTGAAGCAACAACTGTTTTTCCATTAATTGAATAACAGTGGTCTAAAATATAAACCCCGGTACATAAAGCACTTATAGTTTGTAAGTCGCCATTGAGGTAGTGGTCTCCAGTGTACATGAGAACTCCTAGTGGTTTTCGGAGAAAACTGCGAGTCTGTTGGGGAATTTAATGTCCTGCTGGAATGTTGCTGTGGTAGATCAGTGGTTAGAGCACCGAACGGGGCACATTCATTCGCGTGAGAGTACCTATGCGCGTGGTAAATAACCCTCTCTCCTTACCCGGGAGTTACCAAAGCTGTCCCCAAAAGTGCCACCAGGCGCATTACGGGACCCCATCCAATGGGTAAGTCCTAGAAGCTATCAAGCCCCCCCCCCCCCGCCCACCGTTAGAGGGTGGAAGTGGATACACAACTTACCCGCGTCAATCTCTCCGAGAAGACTACCGAATAACCTCTGTCGGGGCGCCCGGTGATCTAGCACACCAAATACTAGCTCTGCAGGGTATCACCCGGGAGCTCAAGGCTTCCCTAAACCCCGTCCTGAGACGTCCCCGATCTCCCACGGATATCGGAAACATTCTGTCCCCTCGAGTCTAACGCAATCCGAACAACTTCCATTCGGGAGGGGTTCGAATGTTCGGTCCGAGGTTCCTCTGGTAACGTCAGAGGTAAAGTCTGTTTAGTTAACGCATGTGCAGTTCGGAGTCAAAGGAACCTGAGCCTTCCACCCACTAATGACCGTCATAAATCTATCTCCACACATCAGACATGAAACACTGTCGTTGAGGACCAATAGCAACCCTGATTTTCTCAAAGTGACAGTCGCATGTCTACTCCACGTGGAGTCTAAGTTGCCAAAGTTCCAACTTCCAGTTGATCTGTTTCATTGCGTGCAGCAATTCGTTGTGTGTCACAATGTGGAGACCGTGGGAGGGAAATGCAGTGGTAAATGCAAATGAAGTGGTGGATAACTTTCAGTCAAGTGAAAATAATCAAAGTGAAGACAGAGTGAATAACTGGGCCGAGTTATATTACTGGAAAAGCCTCAAAAGATCAAAGTTATAATGGGAACTGTTTCTAAGCAAATTCCAGCGCTTGTTTTGAACACATATAAATATGTGCTGACAAATAATCTTGGTAAGGAATCTGCAATGGACCTGATGAGAAATGCTGGGTATTCACAGAAATACAGTAAGAAATATTGTGAGGAAGGGAATACCAATGTCGCCGATCAAGTGTGAAAACAAAAGGAAACATTTCTTTAAAGTAGATAATTTCACATGTGATTTAATTCGTCGAGAAATTTATAGATTCTATGCAAAAGGGAGAGCACCCACCTTAGATGAATTGGTTGCACATTTGCAAGAAATTTGTGATTTTCCTTATGGGCACTGTACCTTGCGCGGCCTCCTAAAGGAGCTGGGTTTCAAATACCACACTTTGAATAAGATAAGGGTTATTATGGAATCCAGTAGAATTGTAGCTTGGCGATATATATGTCAAAATTAAGGAAGTTTCGCAGTAATAGACATAAGATAATTTATTTAGACGAAACCTCGCACTACACCCATGACGTTCAGAGAAAGGTGTCAACCTTGCAGAAAGATCTGGGAGAAGGAGGGTCGGTGTTGTAAAACGATTATAAGGGTTCGTCAAAGGCAGAGGCCGACGTGCACAGGCGTTAACTAAACAGACTTTACCACAAGTGCTGGGATCCGCAGCGGTCGCACCACAGCAGCTGAAAGGGACGAATTCCCTCCCCAACGGGGACCGGACGGGAATCGGGAGATTTATGGTTCAAATCCCGGCCATGGCAATAAATTTTTCAGTCTGACTCTATCTTTCCATTAGCTGTTATGCTTGTGCCCACCTCTGTAGCCTACATAGTAGCATGTATGCCTCACGTTCAAGAGGTCTCGGGTTCTAATCTCGGTCAGGGTGACATCTGGATAATATTTTCCAGGGTTTTCCCTGATTCTGAAATATGAATGTCTAGTAACTCTAAGCCCGCCCGCCAAGTGTACACTTAAAAATCGACCAAGCAAATATATGGACTGAGAAGGCTCGCACAATTTAACGATGTCGTAAGGCAGATAATATCAGCTGACCAATATAGGCAATGCCAATAATGCAAACTATATGTACGTCTAGGTATAGATTACTTAGCCCTAAGGTATATTAGCCTAATTTTAATATCACTGACATGTGTGCAAGTAATAGTTGTGCCAATCAAACATATAATGTTAAGACGTCGCGCCAAGGCGTGATTAATTGCCCTTATTTTCCTAACAAATAGTACCTGGAATTCTATCTAAAACCACCTTAAATAGGCACCGGATTAGGCTGGGCTCCATGTCAAGCCTGTATCCCTGCATCAAAACCCACTCGGCTGAATCGCAGTGCGAGACAGCTGTGATTACTTCCTGAAATGCGCGGGTGCTTTAGGCTGTACCGCAGCACATTTCTCCCTCGCAGTCCAGTGGAGAAATGAAATGAAATGTGTAGTGTTTAACGCCCGCTTTTACTACATACGGCACCGCAGGCGATGACACTGATGATACATGAGATGGAGATGGAGCACCGGTGGAATGAGATGGCGGGGAGACCGGAGACCCTGGAGAAAACCCGCCCCAGAACCGTGTTGTCCACCACAAATCTCACTTTGCGGTCGCCTGGGATCGAACCAGGGCCGACTTGGTGAGAGCCAAGCGGTCTAACCACTGAGCCACGCCACGGCCATCCAGTGGAGGTTTTTTAGTGGGGTAGTGCCCTTGAGGTGAAGCCCACATACCCCACTGTGCCCTCAAACACAGTGGGAATCCATAATAATCCACAATAATCATAAGTCCTCCGCTCGAAAAGAGCTATATGGTCCCTGGGCTCATTTAAGCATCATTCCAGCCATTTTATGGCTTAAACGCTGGACGAGTTACTTATTTTTTTAAATTGCATGTCTTTGCTCTTTGTACCCATGCTCTAATATAAAAGGTATAAAATTAATAATATAGTATACAAAGAAATAATGAAACACACTAGATGTTTTGGAAAGCAATACAAAGGGCACCTGTTTATTGATCAGTTGACTTTCTAGCCGTTATTATTTATTTTTTCGAGATAATCTGCAAAAGAGGTTAAGGCCATTGCTTACGCAGTTTCGTGCTTTGTTCTTTTCGTGTGACTCAACAGCGCTATCTGCGTCATATGGACGACATGAAACTGGGGCTCCCTGAAGCGATACTCAGTTACGATATAAAACCCCTGTGTAGCATAGTCATGATATTACATCAAGCTCCAGGCTATCTAGTGCATCTCAGTCAAAAGGATTCCTCCTCTCCGACAAGCATTTGTTATGGTTTATTATTCTACTTGTTTCATTTTTTCTTTTGTATTCCTGAACGGTTTTATTTTTTAACTATGAGAAATTCCATACCCTTATGGTTCAATTTTAAAGGAATAATTTATTACTTGAGTCCAGATTTACATGCAAAATCCATGTTGTTTGTTACAGAGGTGCACATAAATAATATTTTTAATAGTTACAAAATACACCAAGGAGCTTCAATGAAATTACAACCTGCTTCTATAGTTTATTTTTGAATCTTAATAATCCTATTTGGATTTCACCTCCATTTATTTTAAAATTATAGTTTCGAAATGTTTCTTTGTAAAAGTTCTTCTTCTTCTTCTTCTTCTTCTTCTTCTTCTTCTTCTTCTTCTTCTTCTTCTTCTTCTTCTTCTTCTTCTTCTTCTTCTTCTTCTTCTTCTTCTTCTTCTTCTTCTTCTTCTTCTTCTTCTTCTTCTTCTTCTTCTTCTTCTTCTTCTTCTTCTTCTTCTTCTTCTTCTTCTTCTTCTTCTTCTTCTTCTTCTTCTTCTTCTTCTTCTTCTTCTTCTTCTTCTTCTTCTTTCTTCTTCTTCTTCTTCTTCTTCTTCTTCTTCTTCTTCTTCTTCTTCTTCTTCTTCTTCTTCTTCTTTCTTCTTCTTCTTCTTCTTCTCTTCTTCTTCTTCTTCTTCTTCTTTTCTTCTTCTTCTTCTTCTTTCTTCTTCTTCTTCTTCTTCTTCTTCTTCTTCTTCTTCTTCTTCTTCTTCTTCTTCTTCTTCTTCTTCTTCTTCTTCTTCTTCTTCTTCTTCTTCTTTTCTTCTTCTTCTTCTTCTTCTTCTTCTTCTTCTTCTTCTTCTCTTCTTCTTCTCTTCTCTCTTCTTCCTCTTCTCTTCCTCTTCCTCTTCCTCTTCCTCTTCCTCTTCCTCTTCCTCTTCCTCTTTCCTCTTCCTCTTCCTCTTCCTCTCTCCTCTTCCTCTTCCTCTTCCTCTTCCTCTTCCTCTTCCTCTTCCTTTCCTCTTTCCTCTTCCTCTTCCTCTTCCTCTTCCTCTTCCTCTTTCCTCTTCCTCTTCCTCTTCTTCTTCTTCTTCTTCTTCTTCTTCTTCTTCTTCTTCTTCTTCTTCTTCTTCTTCTTCTTCTTCTTCTGTTCTTCTTCTTCTTCTTCTTCTCTTCTTCTTCTACCTCGCGGCTTTGGATTGTTTAACCCGTTCCGGCTCCAAATTGGTCTGCCCATCTTTTCTTCGGTCTTCCCTGGTTTCTTCTTCCTATAGGTTTATAATTTAAGGCTATTTTTGGTATTCTGTTATTATTCATCTTCTGAACATTTTATTTCCATTGATTTCTATTTCTTTCAATAGTATGGTTTATTTCTTCTATTTTTTATTCTGTCCTAATATCCTAACTACGCTTTTTATCAATTTTGGTATATCCAGCTATTGCTCTTATGAATTTCATTTCTGATGACTGTATTCTCGTACTATTTCTTTTTGTTAGTGTCCATGTTTCTGATCCATAGATCAGAGTTGGTATTGACATTGTTTTGTATAGTTTTATTATAGAGTCCTTTCTTGCTTTATTTTTTATGTTCTTTTTATTGTGCCTGTTATATAGTTAAATTTATATATTTTCTTTATTATATCAGCTTCCCCTTGGTACGAGACATTACATCCTAAATACTTAAAGTGTGATTTCTGCTCAATTTTTATGTTATTTAACACTATTTTTGATCTTACTGGATTAATTCCTTTAAATGCCATGGTTTTGGATTTATTTGATGATATTTTCATTCCATATTCTGTAGCAATTTTATCTAGACTATACAGCATTTTCTGCAGGTCATCTTCATTTGTGGCCATTATTATTTGATCATCTGCATACAACATAGTTTTCAATTTAGCTCCTGATACATTAATGCCTCCATTAACTTTATTCGACCAAATTCTTACTATTTCGTCAACATACAAATTAAAAAGTGCGGTTGATAAAGGACAACCTTGTGTTACGCCACCATTAACTATTATTGGTTCTCTTTTATTTATTTTTATTTTTGTGTCAATTTACATATTTTTATAACTTCAATTAGTTGTAAATGTATGCCTCTTTTATTTAAAATTTTCCACTTGATACTTTTTCAAAAGCTTTATAATATATTCATCCATAAATTAATATCACAGAACTATACATAGAGAAACATAAGGAATTATCATCAAACAGTATTTATCTAAATATGAAATTTTATTGAAAATCATTTGTTACGGCAGTGTCCCAATACAAGGAGGTGTTGTAAAGTCTGAATTATCACCATTTAAAAAATGTGGTAGAGAGTTTGTATCGATATGTGCTTGTTAGCTCTTCACCACGTAATCAACATCCAGATCTACACACTCTTTCCCAGCGTTTCTTGACTTTCCGAACACCTTGATTGTAGAACTCTGCAGAATTCGATTTAAATCGCTCTTCCACTTCATTAATGACGTCATTTATATTGTCAAATTGACAACCACGTAACGAATTCTGAATTTTCGGGAACAAGAAAGAGTCACTTGTTGCCAGATCGGGCGAGTAAGCTGGATGTTGTAAGATCTCAAAGCCACATTCCCTTGTTTTGTCAACTGCAACTTAGATGAATGTGCTGCTTCATTGTCAGCCAGAAGACGAGCATCTTTGGAGAGCACACCGCGTCGTATCTTAAGTGATGGTTTGACCCTTGGCAAGATAATCTGTTGGGATGCCTCCACGACAGTCCTACAAAACTAAAAGCATGACCTTTCCAGGTGACTTTTGCCTTTCTGGGAGGGGGAGTATCGCCATGTTTCCACTTTATGCTCATGGTTTTTGTCTCTGGATCATACTGATAGATCCAGGATTCATCCATGGCTACCAGACGATCAAACAAATCATATTCTTCCTGTTCCAACAGCATCAACATCTGTCTAGAATGGTCACGCCGTATTTGCTTTAGGAAAGGGGTTAGCAAAAGTAGAATCCACCATGCAGACACCTTAGACATGTGCAGTTCGTCATGAATAATTTTCCACACATTACCATAACTAAGATTTGTCTCATTCATGAATTGTTGCCCGCCTTTCTTCTAGTATTAAACACCCTACTTTCTTTACTGTGACAGCATTGTCTGTCATTGAGGATCTATCAGCTCTTGGCTCATCTGTCAGGGACATGTAACCAATTTGAAAATTCCCTTTCCACCTCACAATAGTGTCATACGATGCGCAATTATTTCCATAAACAACCGTCATCTCATCATGGATTTCCCGGACAGATTTGCTCCTTCAAATGCAGGAACTTG
The DNA here is from genome assembly GCA_030765055.1 of Mantis religiosa. NCBI lineage: Eukaryota > Metazoa > Arthropoda > Insecta > Mantodea > Mantidae > Mantis > Mantis religiosa. Next base: position 147,586,360 of record CM060955.1, on the reverse strand, counting down.
ATCACACTACGAGCCTCAATTTTCACCATCTTACACCTCAGTCACTTATGGCACCCACTTTAAAAAAACAGTTCTGAAATCCTGAAACTACCAACATTATGTCCCGAGGAATCAATGATGACACTGAAAAATTGTCATCGCTGTAGCATATAAACTACCGGGTGATGATTAAAACGTAACGACGCCTTCCCTCGTTCAGAACCTTGGGATAGTTAACATATGATTTACTTCCACATTATAAAGAAATATCAAAATTCCCGTACCACATTCAATTCTGAAATAATAACTTCACGTTTCAACAGCTTTTTGGTACACCACTTTTACCAGCATGTAACCCAAAATATGTAATATTTGAAACAGTAAGATACTTAACTGTATTATTATAAAATGTCTGTTAACACGTCTGATCTGATGTTGAAAATCTTCTAAAAGCAACTCGGTAAACAAAGTAACATTGTTGTTCAGTTATAATATGTAATAAGTATATGAGCTCATTGTCAGGGCTAGACATTGCCATTCAAATCCCCATGGCAACCAACTTTTAATGACTTATCAGTTAATTTTACTGTACTCTGATATTTCCATTCTACTTAAAAGAAGATACCAGGTGAGGCAGCTGCCCCTATTTATTTTTCAATGTATGCAACGTGCTAAGCGGCATATGTTATCTACGCCTTTCTTGAATTATTTATGATGAATGATTTGCCTAACACTTTGTAGAGGAGGTAAATACAACTCAGTACATAAGTGCTTTATGAGACAGGACGTATGTTGATGTTAAGTTCATACCCTGACACTGTTAACTGCAGTTACATATTTAGCTAATTTTACAAACTTTTGTTCCTTAGCATATATTCATACACAACTTCGAAAGCTTCCATGAAAGAACAACCTATCACATGCATCAGTTGGAAAACCTAATTGCAGATCTGCGCAGTGTAACCAACTGCATTTAAGTCGTTAGCCAGCAAATGTTCTTTGTACAACCTTGTCAAACAGGGATAAAGCAGATAATGTCGCTGTCACAACTTTCGGATATTTAAGCTCATACAGTTAATGTCATGACTGATATTTTTCTACTTATTTGATTTAAAATTATCAAACTGAGCTCAAAACCTTATGAAGTTACAAAAAGCGTGTTAAGAGTCGTGATGGTATTCGAATACTGCGGTTACTTATTCGTATAGAGACTTGAGTTTGCAAGTTAGCATTGGCCGAATCATGTTTGCTCTACCACGCTCCCTATTAGCCATCTGTAAATGTGTTCTCTCTTTGGTTGTAATCTTATTGAATCTATATTTTAGAGCACACCCCTATTAGGAAAGGAAATGCTTGCTTTTTCTATTAATATTAATCTGTGCATCTGATGTTAATTCTTCCATGCTTTGTTTAGTATGTTTTGAATTACTAGTGCTGTTTTCAAGATGGGAAAAAGCAACAATTTTGGTGTAAGAAATAGGCATGTGAACCAGTATAAACAGGTTAAGTAATCCCGATTATATAAATAAAGAGTTTCAACCCCTAAAATGGAAAAATTGTAGTAACACATGACAATATACTGACTTCGTCAAACCTAACCTAAAACATTGGCGATGAATGTAAAGTAAAAATTGGTTCTTCAAGCAAAAAATTGTTTTCTACATTGAGTAATGACTGACGACAATTTAAATAAAGTAAATAATGATATTAGATCAACAAGTTTTCAGGTAATAGATATAGAAGCTTTGTAAAGTGTAAATTTTATGAAAACGAAAAATACCTTCATATCAGAGGATACCAAGAAAAGAAATGGATTATTAGCTACATTATCACTCAGTTGCCAAAAGTGTAATAAAGAAAATACATTTTAAACATCCATAACTATTTAAAGTTGTGCAGAAGTAAATGTAAGGTTTGCTTATGGCTTGAGAAGCATTGACAAGGGAATTGAGGCAGGTAAGACATTGACTGCTGTTCTCAATTTACGAGGCCCCCCCCCCCGGAAAATGTAACAGAATAATAAATAAAACCATACAGCAAGTGGCCATGGAGTCTACGAAGAAGAGAAGGAGTGAAAGACGAAAGAGGAAGGATGCAGATGATGAAATAGATGCAGAATATGGATCTGGGGAAATGCTGAGCTGAAGTTCCACCATAGCAAAACTTTAATTCTGTTTTTCTCTGTTACCCTTTTTTTAACTTTGTGTGCCCTCATCTATAAAATTACTGCATCTACAAGTCTAAGTTTTTTTGGACTTAAACCAATATTTAAATTGCTTTAACGGTACTTGGAGAAAGATATGTGAAAATTTGAATTTAAAAAAAAATGTTGAATAATTTTAGAAGTAAATTCAAGACATTTCTTTAAACACTCACATATTCTTTATTAAAACCCCAAAATAATATCTATTATCTTTAATGAATTTTGACAGCATTGTAACATGGCAGGTAAAAGTTTCAAATTGATGCGTTCAGTAGTTCTTGAGCGAAACTCACCAGAAAATTCTTATATTTGGTGAGATAGGTCGTTCCAGCTGTTCCGACTTTTTAGAAGAATCTATGAAGAACCTCCACTCTTTGTAATTGTTTATTTTAAGAGGAAGACACACGTTTGTACATCCCTTAGCCTTATATTATTTCACATTTTAGGTAATAAAGTTGAAATTATAACCTGTTGAGCCTCTCTAAGAAACGATAAGCACACATGGTATTTACCACAGTGCGAAAAATATTCAAAACATAAATGTTTGATTTGCCAAATATCCTGACGTGGTACGTGGAAACGTATTTCAATTTTTCTATCAGAGTGAGAATGTGGTTCAGAAACGATTATTAATTTAAAAAACGAAATACATGTGGAACGGTGTATTTGTATAAATTTCAAAATATGTTTCAGTTATCATGTAAATACGTTGTCATAATGAACTCAATCAAACATTTTGAATAATTTCCATGTAAGTGATAATTTGGACCAAGGGATTGGGAATTTAATGTAATTGTTCCAATACATAAGAAAGACAACCAAAGTGATTGCTCAAACTATAGACCTATATGTCTCTCCCCGGTTGTATATAAAGTGTACACTAGAATCCTGGAACAGAAATTGAGGAAAATAGTAGAACAAGATTTATAAGAAGAACAGGCTGCTTTCCGAATGGGTAGACAAACCCAAGACCAAATTTTGTCATTGAGAATGATAATAGATAAAGCTATAGATAGAGGAAAGGGTATTTATTTAGGATTCTTAGATTTGAAAGCAGCATTTGATTCAATACCTAGGTAAGAAATTTGGAGAGCTCTAAAGAACAAAAAAGTACCTATGAATTTTATTGAAGAAATACAATCAGTTTATCAAGAACCAAAAGGGATAATTAGATTAGATGGACAAGAATCAGAACCATTTCTGATGAACAGAGAAGTTAAACAAGGAGATATTCTCAGCCCACTCTTATTTATTATTTTGATGGATGAAATATGGAAAATTTGCAAAAGAAGAACAGCAAAAACTATGATAGGATATAGAAATTTAAGACCAGTTTGGGCACAATCGTTGATATATGCTGATGACATCATATTAATAGCAAATAGCAATAATAATTTACAATTAGCGCTAAATGAATGGAAAGAAGAATTAACTAGAAAAGGTTTAGAATGAAACATACCCAAAAGTAAAACCATGTATATAGGAAGGAAAGAAGAAGTTAAAATTAAGTGTAATGATGAAATCTCAGAACAGGTAGACAGTTATGAATACCTGGGTACAGTTATAAATAAGTATGGAAAAATAGAGTAGGAAATTTTAAACAGAATAAGAAAGGCCAATTCGGTCTACTATCAGAATAATAATACTATTGTGGGAAAAAAGGAAATAACAAAAGATACAAAAATTATAGTATTTAAAACAATAATACTACCAATTCTATTATATGGAGCAGAGAGCTGGACTCTCCTACTGAAACAAGAAAGCAAAATAACAGCTATGGAAATGAGATATTTAAGACGAGCTGTGGGGAAGACAAGAAGAGATATGATTAGAAATATAACAATAAGGGAAGAGTTGGGTACACACTCCGTTAAAGAAATATTGGAAAAAAGACAACTTAAATGGTATGGACATGTACTCCGCATGTCAGAAGAAAGAAAACCCAAACAATATTTAGAAGCAAGACCAGAAGGCAAAAGAATTAGGGGAAGACCACGCATGTTGTATCAGGAATACATTGAGAAGTTGGGGAAGGATAGAGGGAAAACCATGTCAGAAATGAAGAGAATGATGATGAACCGAGAAAAGTGGAGGAAATGGGTAGAAGAGGCTTGTACTCCACCCTTAACAGCACAAAGGAGTTAGAGAAAGAAGAAGAAGAAGAAGTGATAATTTGGATGGGATTTTCTTGAACTACCGTGTATTCGGGTGAAACCTTGACATATGTATATTTCCTCTACTTACCGTAAGTAGTAAAGAAACTAAAAGTTCGGTGCTTTCATTTGGTGTTATGTAAGAGACAAAAGCTGCGTTTGCAATTCTGGTGATGACTTATTACTTCTTATGAGAATGTGGGTGCAAGCTGAATGTGTGTTTATTGCCGCCACTCGTGTAACTTTCCAGCTTCTTCAATCTTGCCTTTGTATTTAGTCGCTTAGGAAAAGATTTCGTTACGTCAGCGTCATGGCAGCAGAGCCGGGGCTGCAGATATTCCCAAGATCATTTCAGAGAGGGAGAGAGGAGCTTGGATATAAAGCTTGCTTTATGTCCACCGGGATACGTAACATTTATAGCATCACTTGGGAAGTAGCACCGAGAGAGCTTGCGTCGCTAAGCGGTAAACATCTACTCGTAACACCGCAGCTTGGTACACTTTACAGCTATAGAAATGTAAATTGGGGATTTGATAACGCATATCGCAGAATATTCCTTCATTTATTGTAGTGAAATCGAGTCTACAGTCCCCGCTTTATGTGGCAATAAAATCAGATGCCTCGCGTTGGGCGCCAGTATGAAGCAAAGCACACGTAAAAATGAGAGACAGGATTGGGAAGCAATAGAGAATCAGGAACCACCTACTGAAATCTTAATATCCACAGAGCTATGCCATACTGAACAGATCCTAACTGCATGAATGAACAGGTAACTGTGTTCTAATTCCAAAAGATGACGCCCTCTAAACAACGTATCCCACATATATGCTTACTTTATATGTTTGTTTTCTCCTTGCATAAATTACGATAGTTATTCGCCTAGAATTATTTTGAGATTAGAATAATACGGAATTGTTTATTCAAGGAAAAGGTAATCCACTTTTCTTAATTCCTTTTGTTGATCATTTGCGTAAGAGATTAACCTGTAGTAAAATGTAAGCAAATTCCAAATTTAATGGAACTTGTGCAAGAACTTTTATTGTGAAGGGAAATATGAGTGTTCCAAGAGATTATTTGAGGACACTTAATTCTTTATAATCTTAATCATTACCACCAGCATCAACTGACTCACTTAAACCTGAAAATAGTGCTGCACATGTTGATGGTTAATTAGAGTATTGTAACCCCAGCAGGGGCGGTTTCTCAATGGGGTAGCATGTTTGCGCTACAACCAAAATGCTGGGTCTCCCTTTAATGCAAGGGCATGTTCCATTTGGAGTTCAGTTCGACCTTGTCTAGTGCAGTGGCCCTCAGTGCGCTGTATTGTTTGCAGGTGCCAAGTAGTTTTCTCAGTTGCAAACCACTGGTACCCAATGGGGAGGTATAGGGCAGGATGAACCTTTGGCGTGCCGAGGCAAGTAGGGGGGAAGGGTGGGGCGTATGGCTGCATAAGGTTGGTTAACCTAGCAGCCAGAGAATAGTGAATGCCAAGCCTTCTCCTTCTGTTTTCAGCGCCACCTATTATTCTCATATTAAATGTTCGCATCGGTCAAATATTACCACAGATTACTATTACCAACCAGAGCATAGCCACACGTTTTGTGCCGTGTTTTGTTAGCTGTGTCCTGCTTTGAGTAGTGAATAAAAGTGATTTATTTAAATACAAGTATATTGTGTTATATAAGGAGAAACAATGCATTCCATAAAGTGTCTATTAGCACATCCTTTTTAAAAATGAACTTAGAAGAAAAACCGAAAATAAACGACTTGGAAGTCCCACGCCAAATATAAAAATCACATAGGTAGTCAAAACAAAAACAAGATATTTGAACAGGAACGTTAACAACAATTTATATGAGAAATATAATTTGATGTGTGCTTGTAACATTAAAAATAGCCTGTTTAGCATTCCTTGCGTTCTCTTTGGCGGTGAAGATCCGTGCACAAAACATGGCGTGAATGTTTTGCAGCATCTTCATGATCGCGCTGAAAACACGTAACTTAAAAACTGCACATGAAAAACACAGTTTTTGCTATGTTTGGCAATGTAAATATAGCAAAGCAGATGGACAGTGCATATCGGAGAACAGCTGAAGAACACAACTAGAAAGTGGCTCAAAATAGGTATGTTTAAAACATTATTGTTAACTGCATTAGGTTTTGTGGAGCCTTTGAGTTAGCTCTACGAGGACACGATGATTCTTCTACGTCAAGCAATCCTGGTATTTTTCGAGGACTGATAAACTTCAGTGCAGAGCTAGACTGTGTTCTGAAAATGCTACAGTGTGTAAGGGGACCTCCAAGACAATCCAGAAAGAAACCTTGCAATGTACACTTGAAGTCTGCCATAAAGAGATATCAAGTCCGTTTTTAGCTCCATAAATAGAAGACTGTTATCCTCTAGAGTGTTTCTGAAATACGCATATTGTATTATACGCTGTGAATTACCGTTAACTTGTGTATACAGCAGTCTATAGTGGCAGGCTTAAACAACCGTGTGTTACTTTTAAAAAATTAAATTGTATGGATAAATTTTTGAACCACCGATTTTCAGAGCCACCAGCCGCCCCTGAATCCCAGGTATGTCATTTGCAGTTTCGGAATAGCCAGAAGCAAGCAACGTTTAAGCTGAATCTGTACAACACCACTGGCAGTAAGAAACAGCTCCTCTATTATTCCATTTATCCAAGTTAGCAGTTATTATTATTCTTTACTCTAAATTTAAAGAAATAAAAATACCTTAATTTATGTAACAAACTTTTACACAAAAGTATGTTTTCAAATACATCTTCAAAACCCGATATATAAAGTATTCAAGCACTTTTAACTTATTAATAAAAATTGTACCAGGAGTGTCGTAAAGTTTTAATTATAACCCTTTAAAAATATGACAGAGTTTGTGTTAACATGTGCTGGTTACTTTTTCACCATCCAGAATTACACATTTTTCCCAGCGTTTCTTGATTTTCCGAATACCGCTCTTACATTTCATTTATGACGTCATTTTTGTTGTCAAATCGGTAACCACGCAACGGGAACAAGAAAAAGTCGCTTGGTGCGAGATCGGGCGAATAAGGTGGATGCTTTAAGGTTCTCAAAGCCACATTCTCTTGTTTTGTCAACTGTAACTTGAGATGAATGAACTGGTACATTTTCAGCCAGAAGACGAACAACTTTGGAGAGCATACCGCGTCGTTTCTTAATTAGAGCTGCTCGTAACTTGTGCAGAAGATTGCAGCAGTATCTGCCAGTGATGGTTTGACCCTTGGCATGATAATCTGTAAGGATGACTCCACGACAGTCCCAGAAAACTGAAAGCATGACCTCCCCAGCTGACTTTTGCACCTTTGCCTATTTGGAAGGGGGCAATCTGTATGTTTTCATTCCATGCTCATGATTTTTGTCTCTGGATCATAATGATACATCCAGGATTCATCCACGCTTACCAGACGATCAAGAAAGTCATCTTCGTCCTGTTCCAACAGCATCAATATCTGTCTAGAAAGGTCACGCCGTGTTTGCTTTTGTAAAGGGGTTAGCAAACGTGGAACCACCGTGCAGACACCTTAGACATGTGCAGTTCGTCATGAATAATTTTCCACACACTACCATAACTAAGATGTGTCTCATTCATGATCATTTGGATGGTTGCTCGTCTGTCTTCCAATATTAAACACTCCACTTTCTTCACTGTGACAGCTGACGGTCTACCAGCTCTTGGCTCATCTGTCAGGGACATGTGATCAGTTTGAAAATTCCTTTTCCACCTCACAGTAGTGTCATACGATGGGCAATTATTTCCATAAACAGCTGTCATCTCATCATGGATTTTCCGGAGAGTTTTGCCCTTCAAATGCAGAAACTTGATCACACTACAAGCCTCAAATTTCTCCATCTTACACCTCAGTCACTTCTGGCACTGTCTGTACACTATAAAAAAATCACTGAAACTACCAACATTATGTTCAGAGGGATCAATGATGACACCGTGAAAAATTAAAACTTTGCAACACCCTCTCGTACACTGCACTAGTCTCCTTTCTATTCACTTTAGGTTAATCACGTTAAATATTTGACTGCAAATACATTCAAAATAGCCACTAAGGACTTGGTTGCAGGTCAAACGTATCAAGTTCTTATCCAAAAATTAGTTTTAGTATTAATCATCTTATACAGATATAACCATGAGCTGTCAAACTTATTCTACAGAAAAAAGATGTTGACACTCTGCATATACTTCAAATACTTACACGAAATTCCAGCAACCTTCTATTGGTAATTTGTTTAAAGGTGTAAAATAGGGTTCTGTTTTATATTCAATGACACTTTTAACTTTATAGATTATCACAGAAGGTGAACGTTGATAATATACACAATTAAATGCTATGTAGGGAAGAAAATGTGGGATAGAGCTCAAATAAGGATAAGTTATATGGCAGTTAACATAAAATGCAACACAGAGGCATTATTAGGAATGAAAATAATACAAAATTAAAATGCTGAAGTTAAAATATACAAACATTAAAGATTTACAGTCATAAAGCTGACAAAAGTGTTTAAAGATATATAAAACAAAATGTAATAATTGTACCAAAAGTGATTCTTACTTTCATTTGTTTCAAATGTTATGTTTCTCATATAAATTAGTGTATGAGGTCGGAGACCCTTGCTTAATATCCTTAAGAGTGAACCATTTTGTTATCTTTCCTTCTTGTTTATTTGAGTATTATTTGCATAAACATCCGCGCGCGTGCATGCTAGTAATATTTTATCTTTTATTTCTTTTGAATTTATAAATCACACAAAGTGCATTTGCGGTGAGATGTAGTTGTGTGATGGAGCTCACGGCCCAATAAAGTAATTTCACTGGCTTATCTAACCCTCATAAAGTGCTGATAGCTAAAGGCGTGCATACCTATGATCTACTGTAAGCTAGCGATACTCAATTTTATTTTCTCTGGTCATATGAAGGCTAAAGCTTATGCTTTTAAAAACAAATTCTTCGTGACGAAGCGCTGAAGCACTGAGTTACCCCAATAAATCTTGAAACGCACTCTGAGTCTCCTCATTCGGTTCGTGTTCACTCGAGATCCCTTACAACTTCCTCAACAAACCAGATTTATCCGGCTACCCTTTGAAAATCCAAGTTAATAACTTTTAAATTATTTGTACGAATTAAAATAGAGGGATTAATTGAAATATTTCTTGGCCTTGGTTTCTTTATCTGCCGTTGCTTCTAAGAACTAAAGAATTGAAACAGAGTTGTGTGTTCAGATTTTAACTTTCTCTGGCAAATACCTCAGAAAAATACAGTGACTATATTCAGATCTGACTGTCGTTTCACAACTTTGTCACATCAACAATAACCACGGCTGGCCCCATAGCTCAGTCGGTAAGAGTACCTGGCTGCCGTGCTAGGGGTCCCAGGTTCGATTCCCGGTAGTGGGGTTTGGGTTCTTTCTCCGACCAAGATAATTCCTCATCTTCCCCAGAGTTTGCAAGTATGAATGACAGTGGGAATGTATGCGTAATCTAATGATTAAGACCCAACGAATACGAGTTAACACATTTGATATGTTCCAAAGGAGGACGGTCGCCTATATTACCATTGAAGTTAAAGGCGGGGTATAAATGAAAAGAAAAGGAAAAGGAATTAGCACTATCAGTCACATACTGACTCATTCACGAGCACGATTGCGAAAGTTTCTGGAAAATTTACAGGGGTTGAAGGAGAGAAAATTCCAGAACTTTCTGGTTGTCTCCCGATACCACTTCTGGATTTGCATTAATAAGGTTGAAGAACTTTAGAGTGCACCTCCGTCTACTTATTTTGTGCAACTGGCAAGCCAATGGGCAGTCTTCAGTAAATTTGGACCAAAGATGCTAGATCACCTAGTGAGATGTCTCAGAAGTTAAGGCTGCGCATTCGCATTTGGGAGGTTCCGGGTCCCAACTAATTTGGTAAATAGCTTACTTTCATTCATTTTTTTCTTGGCAATAGGCGAATGCCCTATTGGATATGTTAATTTCCTTAACTACCCCTCCCTCCATTTCATTTCTCGTTCTCTTTAATATAGTCTTTATAGGATTGGAAGTGTTGGCGATGGGCGAGTGTGGTGCTGTCAAGAGGAGATTTGGTGCACTGTAACTTTCGTTCTTTACATAGGGATGGCGTTATAGTAGCCTGTCCTACCGTGCCGAGGAGATTATAATTTATATGTTTTGGTTAAAAGTTTACTCTAATACGTCTGACTCACTTTAACATCTAGATTGTCCTTAAATATTTCATTATGTATCTATTGTATATAAATATTTGTTGTTGTAAAATAAATGTTCAAGTGTGAATATAAGTCTAGGTATAGTACTAAGGCAGCGGAATGCCATATTTAGATTTTATTCATTTTTATGTTTATTCATTTGTTTGTTTATTTTCCCTGCTTTGCAAGCCAGAGCGAACCCGTGAGGCTAGATTATAACGGAGAAACACTGCTGAGAACAATCTCCGGGTCATTAGGGACCATCACGCTAGCTCCTAGACCAGTTTCCGGCACTGCCAAAGAGCGTTATCATCACATCCCTTCCTCCAAGAAGCCTCATACATAATAGTCCGTCTGTAAGTTCAGTGTGGAATCCCATCTGCTTTACAGCACTATATCCACGGAAATATTCGTCAAGTTTTCAATGGGAATATATGTTCTGAGGTATACTCATCCGAAAGGTAGTTCTAGATAAAGATCAGTCACTCGCTTTGTGTGTGCATAAACTCCACAACAAAAACAAGTAAGCAACATAATACTTGAGTCTATAATCTTCCAACGATACCACATAATTTTTCGCAACATACCCGTCACCCCAAACTATACATCCCATTAGGGAATCACTACATTGTTTTTCAAAAACTCTTCCGACGATTTTCATGAGGTATAGTCTCACCGATGGCTTTGTTGTGCTAGTGATTTCTTTCATTTGTTTACCTGCGGCGGAGCACCAAGTCGACCTTGAGGACAGCTGATTGTCAAGTTCACATCCTTTTACTGCAATAAAGTGTTCTAAATTTATGCAAACCAGACTTTTGATTCTAAATAACCCTAGCAGTCACAATGTATAGTTCGACTCCAAATGTAAAAGGTGTATCTATTAAGTCCTCTCTATCCTAACCAAATTCTGTATAGTTTCTAAATGTCAGAACTCATAAGAGATAAACAGAAACAAATCCGATGTAGATACAATGACAATAAGGATAGCCACAACTCCTTAAGTTTACTTCATATGATGGTTTCGAAACCTTTATGAAAGGTCAACTGATTAGGGTGCCGGAGTATCGCAGTGGTTTCGTTCGCAGCTCCCGTGCAAAGGGTCCCAAGTTTGATTCCCGGCTCTGCGGTTGGCGATTTTAATTCGGCCCTATACATGCCTACATTTCTGTCTAGCACTTGTGAAGTGTCCTCTATGTCCAACGTGGTTTGGAGTCTACTGTATAACCTGTAGGACCTCTCGCCTCACCGTCATATTCACTATCACCCTATCATTGGAGGAAATGGATACCGCCCTGTGGGTGCCTCCACCTGAGAAATGGGTCCAGACATCACTTGGTGGGGCGAGGTTACCCCCAAAGGTAAAGGTTCCCATGTGGGAAATATTGATAACCAACCAACCAACCAACCAATCAACCAACCAGGTCAACTGATTAAAATGGGAATAACGGTTTATCGATTCCAGGAATTATCGCGAAAATGCATAGCAACCGTCTTCCCAAAAGATGTTATTATACATGAATGTTGTTTTGTGATGAAAGATTTTTCTGTAGTAAGATTCTGTCTACCTTTTATGGTTTGCTATTAATGCCATGTGTAGTCATAATGAAGAAGATTTCAGAGACTTTTTGTTCTTGTCATTTACGTCCTTTAACTTTTAAGTCATATCGGACGATGAACGGAAAGGGTGAAATGATGCTCAAACGGGCCCAGGGACCATGGAGCTTAGAGTTACCCGACATTCGTCTTTTAGGATGAGGGAAACCCTCGGAAAAAACCTTATCCAGGTAACTCACCCTAACAGAGATTCGAACTCGGGACCTCTTGAACGTGAGGCAGACAGGCTGCCATCTACGCTACCGAGGCTGGCTTCAGAGACTTCTCTCAGACAATTCAAGGTATACATTACACTTGTGACAATTACTAAAAATAGCATATGGTACTATAATCAAAACAGATCCCTTTTTGTAATAAGTAATGAGCGCTGGGCGGGATTTTCTTCTTTAACTTTTAAACGACGTTACGTTATACTGTTCACGCATAAGTGTAGATATTTTTCCAAAAATACTCTGTTGGATTAAAGGGGCCTCAGAACATGTATTTTAGAAACATCTCAAAATATAATTTATGGTGGAATGCAGTACCTTTTTCTCCTACTATATAGTAATAGACGAAATAAAATATTATCGAAAAGGCTTAGAAATACGAGAGCTGGCGCTTCTCATAGTTCAAGGTGACATTTGGCAGGGGATTTGTTAAGTTATTGACGGTTGCCCTCGATATGGTAAAGGACTTGTCAAGAAACCTTTAAAATTAGCAGTACTTCCGAAAAACTGGGCCTCTATAGTGTTCTAAATGTTAAAACATGAATAAAACTTGAACTGAAGTATGAAATCATGTCAAATTTTCGCTCCATTGAATTTCAGTTTCTGACATATGTCTACTTATCTCAAATCTCAAGACAGCTTATACTTGAATCTTTCGCATTTCTCTCCTTCAATATATTAATGCATGTCTATGAACTTGTAAATCTTTAAAGGTTTCTTGTCCAAAATAAGCTAGAATTAAAGCAATCTTATTAGGACTATTAAAGGATTATTATTTACCAATTTCGTCACCTTGGACAGGCAGAGGAAGTTGAGACCGTGTGTGTTGGTTGGTGTGCCCCGGTGATCACCTGTTATCGCAAATGGTGATGCCTGTAGGCTAGCTCGGCGTTAGTGCCTCGGGTTCTCCTCTGGTCGGGAGACTGCATCGGTACATTCTTGTTCTGTTAGTTGTTTTTACCTTGGCTAGAATTATTTCAGTAGAGTGACAAGAATCATGGCTTATTGTATTAGGCGCTACCGGAGATCTGAATTCAAGGACGTTACTGTATAGGATGTCTACTCCCAACATGTTTAATGCTCTTTTTCCCGATTGGCTACTTTTCCTGCCATTGAAACCGTCTGCTTGTCATGATGTAATTTTAGTTTATGCTTATTAGCTTTACTGTTACATCACGTGACTTCGCTTAACACGTGACACTTGATGGTCAAGTGTTTCTCGGGAAGCAAGCCACGTGAAAAGACGATTAGGAATCGACGTTTCGGGAGTGTGCATCTCTCCAATCATCAGGATATTTATCATAGGTTATAACCAAGAGCAGCACGCTTAATCGTACTGCTGGATTTCAGTTCAGCTCCTCTTGGAAACCGGCCATAAAATACAAATCCGTCGGCTTAAGGAGCACAGATCAATACAGCTTGATAATCAAGTTAAGTAGTTACGTTTCTTTAACCCAATTAATTTTCTGTACTCAAGCCATCTCCTGGCCTGACATTTAATTTAATGAAAACAGCATTTTGTTCAGTAATGCGAATTTTGATAGTGTTTTGTCTTTGCTTATATTTGTGTTACATGCAGTGATTCACTTGTGGTTAGAACATTTAATAAATATCCTGATGATGGGAGAGATGCACACCGCTGAAACGTCGATTTCTAATCGTCTTTTCCCTGGCTTGCTTCCCGAGAACAACTTGAGCATATTCGTCACCAGGATAGCTTCCGGTCTTATTTTACATGACACTTGATTTTCTTCATATATGAGATTTCTACTACGTCTTATCCTGGTCACGCACACAGAACACGTCACAATAGCAAAATAAACCTTTGCCCCTAGCTCAAATACAAAGAATTTTCTCCCCAATGGTGTAAGCATCTTGCCTTCTAGCATCCAAAAGTGTTTTAAACTTTCGCAAAGCAGGGAACCAGGAGCGTTGAACATAGGCAAATACGAGGGCTGTTCAATAAGGAATAATCACAATTTTGTTTGACAACGTACCTTTAGTCATCCTCACAATTTTGATGGCCCTTCTCAAAATAGTTTCTCCTGAATGCGATGCACTTGTTCCAGCGTCTCTGCCAGTCTTCAAATACATGCTGGGAACCATTTTTGAGAGATCCTTCAAAATCGCCTCCGCAGCCTTCACCACTGCTTCTGTTGATGGATTAATATCTCCCACGAAGGCGTTTATTCAAGTAAGGGAATAGAAAAAAGTCACATGGCACTAAATCCGAACTATAGGGAGGGTGAGGGATGCACATTACGCTGATTTTTGCAAGATATTCAGCAACAACATTGTCAATATGCAGACGCGCATTATCGTGGTGTATCATCTAGCCTGCTTTATGGAAATGTGGTCTTTTGCGCCTGATATAGACTTGCAATGTTTTAAGGACATCCCTGTAGTACTGTCCAGTTACTGATGTGTGTGCAGGTACAACATGCTGATAAACCATTCCATGAATATCAAAGAATGAGATGAACATAACCTTCCCCACAGAAGCAATCACTTTTGCTTTCTGGGGGTTGGTGATGAAGGAGACTTCCGCACTGAGCTTTGCTGTTTGCTCTCAGGATCAAAATGATGTAGCCAAGTTTCATCAGCAGTGATTACGTTTGGAAGAAACTCCGGATCTTCCTCTAACATCAACTTTAACTGCATGTTACCTCCATTGCAGCGGTAGGCGATACTGAACATGTCTGAACTTGCCTGGCTCTCACAGGCGGGAACCAGGAGTACCAACAATAAAATTACTATGGCGTGTTTGTTTCACATTAAGCTAACAGAATTTAATAATATTGAATGTAGTGCGAAAAATTATCACCGTAAAAAATTATGATCATTCTTTATTGAACAGCCCTCGTACAATAAAAATGCCGTAGGAGCTAATACCTAACAAAAAGGAACCTTCATGATTACACAATAATTATGAAAAAGCTTAGTGCCTTGTGTTGACCAAATTTTGGAGTCCTTCCTACACCACTTTAAGTATGTTGGATTTAAATACCTATGCCTCAAATGACGTACCTTGTCCTTATAGTCTGTTAGGAAGCTGCTCACCTGGGTAAGATGAATATTTAATAGTGTAGCTCATTATTGACGAGAGGGCTTCAGCAGATTTGCATGTCTCTGTATGGCGGCACTAATTACAGCTAACGGAAGCCAGATACCGGAAACTTTGAGTTTGCAAGATGCAATAGGATATCGCTGCAGTCGCACTCCGGATACACGAGTTAAATTACATGCAGCGTGGTTGCCATTACCCGCAGGAAGTGCAAGTAATTTGTCTACTGGTCGATTATAATTGTCTCGTATCTCTTACGAGGGAAACAGCAAAAATCAGAACCTAAAGTTCTTTCTCAGGAGGAAAACTGAAATTAAGATGCGTATCTACTTAATCTCTAGGATGTAGAGTGAAGTGAAGCACAAAGAGGGTGACCACATTTATAATGGGATATTGTAACAGATACGGGATCTCTAATCTCTCCAAGAGAAATATCCCCAAATGTGAAAGCCTCTAATCTGTTTCTAATTTGTTTCATAAATTTGTTCGATTCTTGTTACGTGTTTACGACAAAGAACGCCTGCACTGTATGCCCGTATGACAACTACGGCAACGAGGTTGCCTAATTATCTAGGCGTAATCTGTTTGCATACGCAAGGTCATCGAAAGTAAACAAGGCAATGAATTTGTCAAAACAAACTTTATTTTGTGCAGTATGCATCATTATTGTCAATAACATATCTCCATTTCTCAGGAAGCTTATCAATTCCATTTTCAAAAATCTTGCAGTTTTCTGGTTGACGAGCTCTTCAACGGCGAGTGTACAATCCTCCAAGGAAGTAAGGCGTTTGCCATTAAAGAAGTTTTGCAGGGATCGGAATAAATGATAGTCGGATGTGGCAATGTCTGGAGAATAAGGCGGGAGAGGTAACACATCCCAGTTGAAATCCCGTTAATTTCTGACGAGTACCATAGAAGTGTGTGGTTTGGCATTGTCTTGATGAAAGAGGACTCCACCATTAGATGCTAATTCTGGCCTTTTCTGTCCTAGAGCAACCTTCAGGCGATCAAACTGAGAACAGTATTTCTCTGAATTGATGGTCTCCCCAGGAGGAAGAAATTCGTAATAAATAATTCCTCTCCAGTCCCACCAAATGCACAGCATAATCTTCTCAGGATGAAGCCCTGGTTTAGGAATTGAGAGTGGTGGTTCCCCTTTCTTACTCCATGACTTTCTCTTTCGGATGTTGTACACAATCCACCTTTCGTCACCTGTAACCAGCTGTTTCAGAAAAGGGGCAGTTTAATTGAGTCTTATCAATGCGTCAGAGATGGAAACGCGCTGAACTAAATTTTGTTCACTCAGTTCGTGCGGAACCCATACATCCCGAAGATGTAACCAAGTTTATTTAGGTGCCTGGCTACAGTTGCATGAGATAAGTTTAGCTCCTGACCTACCTCCCGAGTTGTTATTCTGGGGTTGTTCGAAATCATGTCCTTTATCCTTTCCTCATCCGTAACCACAGGTCGTCCAGAACGAGGTTTGTCTTTCACAGAGAAGTTTCCAGCTCGAAATTGAGTAAACCATTTTTGACATGCCCGATTCATCACTACATCTTCTCCGTAAACAGCACAAATTTCACGTTGAGTTTGTGAGGCGGTTTTACTTTTACGGTAATAAAACAGCATTAAATGTCGAAAATGTTCCTTCTTGCCTTCTATATTAACATTTACAAGTTACAACTCCACACTATTGCATCCACAAACTCGTACTGAAGTTTGGTTACCAATTCTTACATGTGGTTTGTGTTCATAGCATTCTTTTCAATTATTGTATTTGTAAACAAACCCCATATTTTTAGGCAACTTCTTTGACGTAACAGTAATGGAGGCATGCAGTATTCTCAGGAGTTCTTAGTCGTAAACAGGTAACGAGAATCGAACGATTTTATGAGACCATAATAATACTTTAATCTCTTTTTTCGATATTTTGTTACATTCATCAACAAGAGCGGTTTCAGTGTTTCTTTGTTTAAGACTGTCCTCTTCTTTGTAGTTTTCCCGGGATTGTACAACAAGGTCTACCTGAAGGTCCGAAGGCTACGGCCTCCTATCAACCCGGGAGCGATGGACAGCTCCGGAGTGCTTTCCTAGGGGCAATACCTGGAGTCTAAAGAGCCCCCCACCCATCAAATCAAGACGGTTGGAAGTGGATACGCCACTTACGCGCGTCAACCCCGCAGGGAAGACTGTAACCGAATAACCTTGGTGGGGCCACCTGGTGATCTAGCACACCTTCAAGTGGCTCTGCAGTGCCAGTGCCCGGGACATTTTAGACTACCCTCTGCCCTCTCTGGGTGGTAGAAGCCTGGCCGGAGGTACTCATTCTCCCATGGGTATCGGGAAAACGTTGCCCCTTCGAGTCCAACCCAGTCGGAACAACTCGCATTCGGCGGGGGGGCACAAATTTTCAAACTGAAGTTCTTCTGGTGACGTCAGGGGTACCACGAGTGCTAGGGGTGCGCAGCGCCTGCACCACATTAGCTGAAGGAGACGGATCCCCTCCCCTACGGAGTGTTTTACCTGGATGTTCCACACATACTAGATAGGGTTATTTCTGGCGAACTGAGGGAGGTGTGAAGCTGCGTAGGAACCTTATTCAAAAGCCGTAGTCCCAATTAAGCACTGTATAACTTGGACCATAAACAACCAATGCTCTTTTGAGGGCATTTTCTTCACGCTGGTACTCAACTCTTGCTTCAGAATGCCCATACACTTCCTGTGATCCATTATTCCGTCGATCATATGGAGATTATTGACACCAAATACGATGAGACCCCAAAAAGGTCGGATGTTCACCATATTTTACTTTGGGAATTAGATATTTTGACTCCATTTCCATATTTATTTCCCTCCACATTTTTCGACTGCAGTCTAAATAGGCTCTCAATTTTACCCAGAA
This sequence comes from Mantis religiosa, assembly GCA_030765055.1. Lineage (NCBI taxonomy): Eukaryota > Metazoa > Arthropoda > Insecta > Mantodea > Mantidae > Mantis > Mantis religiosa. The sequence goes on along the minus strand of CM060955.1, from coordinate 147,567,979 downwards.
GAAAAAGCTAAAGAAGAACATAACCTTTGGCTCAGAAATGACTAACTCAGAACTGAAAATTTACTCCATATTACACAATAATTCTATATAATATCTACAAAAGTCCGCTAGAGCAACTGTGTGTCAGCGTAATAGCTTGGACATTATCGTTAAAACAATAATTATTTACATCTTCACGGCCTCATAAAATAAGAAAGGAATAGCGAATTTATATACTATTCATTGTTTTCCTCTCTGATATTGATCAAAGAGTAATAAGTCAAATTTAGGCCTTCGTATGTTTTCTTCGTAGTTTTACGTACTCTGATTACTGAGAATAAACAATGTTATATTGACTTTATGTTGCACCGTGGCGTAGCGGGCTAAGCCAGCATGCCTTGGTCCCTGGCCACGGAAAGCGGTCCGAGTTTGATCCCACCTATGGAGTATGGATTTTAACCCCGGTACCCACTCAGCATCGTGAGGAAAGTGAGGAGCTTACGTTAGGTAAGCGGCCCTGGTCACGAAAACCAACGTTCCAGCTGAGCGATGGCGAGATGCTGACCACATCTCCCCGTATCGGTTGGATGATCGCCCACTTCTGCCGAGCATAAGTAGGCGTGAAGCCGACAGTAGGGTTGGTAGGCCTTGGCCCACTTAGGGCTGTCGCGCCAGGACTTTATTATTATTACTTTTTAGGCTTTTTATATTGCCTTCCCACACACACTCACTCACGCCTTTACTTACACACCAAGGCGGCCGGAGTTCGAGCACAGACGACAACGAAGTGAGATTTTTGAACAACACCACCACTCGGGGCGGGTTTTCTCCGGGATCTCCGGTTTCCTCCACCATCTCTTTCCACCCGTGCTCCATCTTCATCTCATGTATCATCAGTTTCAACGCTGTGATGCCGTATTTAGTAAAAGGGGGCGTTAAACGCTAGACATTTCACACTTAACTTACACTGCTAATTATATTTCTTCTGAATGCATTAAGAAGCTATTACTTTATGCCCACGACAAGAAGGCCAGAGTGGTATGAAGGGCAAAAGGGCTTGAACTGTTTTTCTGTTCCGGTAACAGATCTATTTGGTAGGAAATGAATGCATGAGAGTGCATATGAGTCACCCATGCTGCCAGATTTATAATCTTTGTTGCAGTAAATGCAGCGATAGGACGAACCTTCCATCCTTGTCATACTCGGAAGGGGAGAATATACACCTTGCGGACAGCAAAAGTGATTACGCTACATATTTCTGTAGGCTGCCTTCTTGTCCTGGGCCATCAGTATAAGCCATGGTATTTGTGTGTATGTGGTTTTCTTTTTTTCTATTTATGTCATTCAACATTGTCATATCGGACGATGAATGAAATGGGTTAAATGAAGCTTAAATGTGCCCAGAGTCCATAGAACTTGAGAGTTACAACATTTATATTTCGTGGTCGTTCAACAGCATTTTTGCATAGTATTTTATCGGTATTTTCATTATCTATTACCTTTATGGTGTACCTAGGGTTTAAATTAACTCTTTAACGCTCTGTGCAGCACCTTTAACTGCCTCCAAAGAAATTCAAGCTTATTGAACAAATACAAACTACCCGCCTCAGCAGCGTAGATGGTAGCATGTCTGCCTCACGTTCAAGAGGCCCCGAGTTCAAATCTCGAGCAGGGTGAGTTACCTGGATAAGGTATTTCCGGGGCTCTCCCTTATCCTAAAAGACGAATGTCGGGTAACTGTAAAGCTCCATGGACCCTGGGCCCATTTGAGCATCATTTCACCCATTCCATTCATCGTCCGATATGACTTTAAAAGTTAATGGACTTAAATTACAACAACAAAAACACAAACTAAGGCAAAATTTTGGAGATATAAACCGGCAAACCAACGCCGAGTATTTCAGATATCTTTATCTAAATTCTTCAAAGTGTGCCTAGAATAAGCTGCTGTTAAATTTGCATCTTTTCTGTTGAGTTCCAATTAGAATTAATAGCAAACAGCCCGTGAAGCTACAATGCACAATTAAGTCAATAGGTGAGAATGATATTTATTCACAACTAGAGAGAGGTATTTTTGAGATGTGTAATAAACCGGAGTATGAAAGGCAGGCTCTTTCTTCGCAACAAAGGAAGAAACCCCCCTTGGAGCTGCAGGACTGACACCTCGTTGTTGTGGCTGTACTTGGTGCTCACTTTTGATGGATGAGCAACACGGCGTGAAAAAAGAAGGTAAATGTTATTCGGTCACGACCTTTCATAACAATGAGAGGGCGAGTAAAGGTGAACTACGCAAATAACAATAGACACTCCTCTTAAATACACCTCGCGGTTACTAGGTAGGTAATCCCACGTGTCCTTTCCAAATCATCAATGTACTCTCGACTCGCAAAATGACGCGGGAATTTATCTGGAATACTTGGGAATCAAAAATAGCATTTTCTAAGACTATTTTACCAATATAATGAAGTGATTTACCGAAAAAATAAAATTTATTCTATTAAGATCATGAAGTAGTTATTTGCAGTGTCGTTTTCCAAAACAAGTGAGAATCGTATGGTCACATTTCGTTATTCTTTTATCTAAGATCGTAAGAATGCATTCAGTGTAGATTAGCGATTTATTTGTAAATAAAATACAGATACATTTGAAATTGTTTCTATTTATGTGTTTATTTTGAGCGTTATTTAAAAACACAACTATAAAATATTAAGTTTGAAAGAATCTATTTATTATAGCATTCTTCGGGCTTAATGGCAAATACTTTCTTTTCTCCAATAATTTTTGAGAAAGCTTTTTGAACTATTTTGCTCATTTGCTTGTTGAAACTCCAGCTTCACATATTTCTGAACTTTGTATCACAATTCAAGAACAAAATTAACTGACTTACCTTAGAATCTTGATTATATTTATACACTGTGGCCCATATAAACCTGACTCATTTCAATAGGCCATAATGTCCCTTTGAAAGCTCGTAGAATGTAGATATTTCTTTAATGATCTCAGTGGCTCTGGGAGAATTCATAACACTGACAAGTGTTGACAGTTGACAGTCTCAGTGCAGCCATAACAGCACATGCTGTACTCATTAAGAGGGCGAGTTTGCATTTTGAAAACATATTGGAAGACAAATTCCTTGGTAACAACACAACGGGAATTTCGAAGAGAATCTAATGTACGTGATGTTCCGACACAGGCAGCAGTTTTATCGGTCGTAAGAAAGCTGGAGAAAACTGGTATACTCATTAGTGAGAATGAAAAACATAGACCGCCACTGAATGCAGAGACTGTTACAGATGTTCGCAGAAGGCTATTGAATTCTCAAAACAAATTGTTGTGTCGATTGAGCCAGGAAACAGTGTATTCTTATGGAACATGTCAAAGAGCTGCGACCTAACAGAGTGTATATGGTGCAACAACTGAAAGAAGCAGATTATGATAAACGAATCAGATACTGTCGATAGTTTCAGGGTACTCTTAATCCACGTCCAGACATTCTCTCCATGACGTGGTTTACAGATGAGACATGGTTTCATCTGTCAGGCTACATAAACACACAAACACGACATATTGGGCTGCTGTATATCCCCAAGTGATCCACAAAAACCAATGCATTATGAAAAGTTTGAAGTATGTTGCATGGTGTCAGCTTCCAGGATCATTGGTTTCATTTTCTTTGATACGATTGTAGACACTAAAGTTTATCTGGTTATCTTCTAGACATTTGTGGAGCAGCTGAATGATATCGAATTGAGAGAATGTTATCTCCAGCAGGATAGAGCAACGTGTCATACATCCAATGACACCATGGAACTTGTAAGCAGTTTCTTTGATAATCGAATAATCTCAAAAGGTCTGTGGCTCTTCAGATCCCCTGACTTAACCTCACAGGATTGTTTTCTTTTGGGGTATATAAAAAGATGGTACAACAATAGGTAACGGACAATTGACGTTCTCAAGGAATCCATTCGAAACGAAATAAGGAACATTGGCGAGGATACTCTCCGGAGAACTTCAGAGAATATGGTGAGACGAGTGCAAACCTGTATAGATGCTGGTAGAGGACACTTCCAACATTTTTTCTGAGATGTTAACAGTGTAATGTAATCTACCAATGGTTTATTATATTCCTCCAAAGTTTCACGTGTCCTATTATTGGTTCAAAAGTTATGGCCTATTGAAATGGTTCAGATTTATATGGATCGCACTGTATATTGCTTGTACACTTAAATACACTTACACTTTGGATTCCTCACATTGATGCCCCAATGTTTTGTGACCTCGGCTTGAATCAATGTCAGATTATCTGTTATCCAAGCTCTTCAAAGAATTAGAAACAAGGAGGAGGTGATTGTATGCATCAAAGTAGAAGGTGATAAAGAAATGTTAAAAACATTATAATTATATCCGAGATTAGATTGAGTTTTCCCCTTAAATGTGGTCATTGTCTTCCATTTGAGGCATTAGTGAAATAGTCTAAAATATATTACTGCCTTTACTTGTAATGATCCGCTGCTACTTAAACATATGATATCTAAGCTCACATTGTGCAGTTAAAGAATTCTATAGGAACCTAAGTTTTAGCACGTTCAGTCATCAAACAACTCAATGATGCTTTTCTCCGCGTCACCATGCTTTGGAAAGAACGTCCACATCGCCCAACAAATATCATGAAGAATGATATTCGTAAAGAGAATTCTATTTTGCCAAAACATAACCAAAGATTGCTTGCATCACTTGGTCTTCCTATTTGCTGGTGGTGTTGGCTGAAGTATGGCTCCATTCTCAGAGTAGATTCTTTCGAAACATTTGCAAGCAGGTCGCTCGGCGAAGACAACAGACGGTCGAGACAAATGCCTAATTTTACGTATCCATAGCAACTTAACCAGCAAAGTACTCTCCGTGTAGAAAAATCCAGGGATAAGTTAACTCTCGAAGCTTCCTAAGGGGAGAGATCAAAGCTAACGTCAGTTAACATCTACGGCAGCTTTCTAGTTCCAACTACTGCATAACGATTTTTAACTAACCGAGCGGATAAACTAATACAGAAAATTAAATTGTTAATCTGGCAAAAAATCGAAAGGAAGCTTTCAGTGTTTCGAGGTAGAAGCCAATAACAAAGATTGCTAAGAGTGCCTCAGGTGGAGAACCATTCTTTCACAAATCGAACTAAGAGGACTCACTAAGCTATCGCCTTAAAGGTTCAGTTATCGTCGTCGGTCGATGAAGATAATGCTGAAGCAGCTGGTACAGGAAATGGGAGGGAAAATCGGAGCTGCCATTAAGCATGCCCAAAGGTTGCGTCTTCCCTAAATATCTCCTTGAGGAATCCTAAGACCAAACATTTGTTTTCCTTTAAAGTGTGAGACTTCATATGAGACTGGGAACTTTACCTCTTGTTTTGAATCTTTTACTATCCTATTCAGCCATCAAGATTAGATTTTGTTTTCAAATTGCCTCGTATAACCTTCTCTTTCACTTGTTTTTGTTTTGTTTCAGATTGCCTGGGTAATAATATCAGTATATAAAAGGGCATTACCTCCACAAACTGAAAGAAATCACCGACAAAACGTTACTTAATCTCAAGTGATTGATATAAGAGTTTAAAGACTATAAACAGTAAAGTAAGAAATGAAAAATGCTAAAATCTCCAGTAAACAATGTCCTCGAAGCAATATCACTTTTAGCCTTTCTTTGTTGTTGTAATTTACGTCCTCCAACGTTTAAGTCATATCGGACGATGTATGATATGGGGGAAATGAAGCTCAAATGAGCACAGGGTCCACAGAGCTTAGATTTACCTGACATTCGTCTATCAGAATATGGCAAAACCCTGCAAAAAACCTTATACAGGTAACTCACCCTGACCGAGACTCAAACTCGGGACCTCTTGAACCTGAAGCAGACACTCTACCACCAGGTTACCGAGGTGGGCACTTTTAGCTTTGGTGCTCTATATAGAAGCGAGATGGTTCCGAAGAAGACTTAAATTATTAATTATAAGACACTGATGGCTTAGACTAAATACCATAAAATTTGAATGACAATTTAGGACAGTTTTGAATTAAAGCTTATGAACAGGCGAGACATGTTTATCTGCTCAGATAATATCTGATAGGTTCCACCATTCCAATAATGCTTAGATCGGCCTGGTGTGTTTTCAGGTAGATATTCGCGGTTAAACTGCTAGCTTCTTGTTTTCTATCACCTTCTGAGGTGTAAATGAATTGGTTCCGTAAAGCAAAATATCAAATTTCATCGAGATTACACAATTGAACGCACGCATACTCTCATGAACACAAACACAAACTTAAAACAAATGCCTTGCTTGGAGCTAGGGAGCCTCAAAACATGTATTTTCGGTTCCGTTTTGGGTGGAATACATCACAATGTATATTTTGTAGTTATTAGTAATAAAACGACTAACGTGCATAAAATAAAATACGCGGGTTGTTCAATAAAGAACCATCTCAATTTTTGTTTAACAACTTACTTTTACTCATCCTCATAATTTTGATGGTCATTTTCAAAATAGTCTTCCCTGAATGCGATGCACTTGTCCCAGCGTTTCTTCCAGTCTTCAAAGACATGCTGGAAACCATTTTTGAGAGATCGTTCAAAATCACCTCCGCAGCCTTCACCACTGCTTCTGATGATGGATGATGCCTCCCACGAAGGCGTTTCTTCAAGTTAGGGAACAGAAAAAGTCACATGGGGCTAAATCCGCACTATAGAGAGCGTGAGAGATGAGGTGCAGCATCCGGCCTGTTTCACGGAAATGTGGTCTTTTGCACCTGATATGGACTTGCAATGTTTTCAGGACATCCCTGTACTATTGTACAGTTACTGACGTGTGTGCAGGTACAATATGCTGATAAACTATTCCATGGATATCAAAGAATGAGATGACCATAACTTTCCCAGCAGAAACAACCACTTCTGTTTTGTGGGGGCTTGGTGATTAAGGAGATTTCTACACTGAGCTTTGCTGTTTGCTCTCAGGATCAAAATGATGTAGCCAAGTTTTATCAGCAGTGATTACGTTTGAAAGAAACTCCGGATCTTCTTCTAACATCAACTTTAACTGCATGTTACCTCCATTGCAACGGTAGGCGATACTGAACATGTCTGAACTTATCTGGTTCTCACAGATGGGAACCAGGAGTACCAAAAATGGAACTACTATGACATGTCTGTTTCATATTAAGCTAACAGAATATAATAAGATTAAATTTTGGTGCGAAAAGTTAAGACCGTAAAACGTATGACCATTCTTTATTGAACAGCCAATAACTTATTAAATAATACTGACATCAGACAGCTGAAACTTCTACTGATACTTGGCAGGGTAGTGCTATCCTCTAATATTGTTCAAACCTTCAGCAGAAGCTCAGAGAGAATGAATTAAAAAAGTGACATATGACTTTTCAGACACTTATAAACATCTGAAGGTGCGACTTAATTTAATTCAATACCGAAAATACATTATTATAAATTATATTTAAGGTTAAAAATCTTTTTTTGAAAATAAAAAGCAATGAGTGAAAGAAATTATTCATGTCAGAATTGTGTATTTTCATTAAATAAGTTACGAGTAGTAATCTTTTTTCCCAAAATTATGTATCTCAATTCCGAGAAGGTTGGCCCAATAGCTCAGTCGGTAGAGCACCTGCCTGGCGTTCTAGGGGTCCCGGGTTCAATTCCCGGTGGTCGGGGTGGGGATTTTTCTCTGACCAAGATAATTCCTCATCTTCCCCAGAGTCTGGAAGTATGAATGAGAGTGCGAATGTGTGCGTGATCTAGTGTTTAAAACCCAACGAATACGAGTTAACACTTTTGAATGGCCTTCGATATTACCACTGGAGTTAAACGAACAAATCTGGGATAAAGAAATTCCGAGAAACACCTGTGCAATTAGTATAATAAAATAAAAATAAATTTTCCTCGTTAAATACTAGAAATATTTGTATAAAATTTAAAATACATTCATAATTATAGAATTGCAGTATGTGAAAATATTTCTGAAATAATTTGGATAAAATTTGCAGTTATTCAATTAAAAATTACGGATACTTTAACGAGTGGGATGGCTTAAACGGTGTAGTATCTAGTCCCCGCATTCGGAACATCGTGGGTTTATTTTTCGTGATTCACCTTCCTGACCTATGGAATTGTTTAGGGCTTACAGGGAAAAAGGGCAGTCTGTTGCACGAACCAACATTGGAAAAGTTATCTCTGTAGCTACTGTCACTATCCTCAGACCTACCCTTAGTATACTCTCATCTCACACCTCGCCCCCGAGGGTGTCCCATAAAGAGCAAGACAGAAAGACCGTACTTTTATCCAGATGCTTGGTCCCAGCTTGGAAACTTGTCATAAAGTCTTGTGGACACCCTTAAACAATTAGTTCCCCAGTTTAATCCATCTGTTTAAGAGAAGATATCTCCAAACGTAACTCTCTAGCTTTCCACTTCATTCCCTCTGAAACTGGGTCCAGCGTTCGCTTTTGTTTCATGTGCACGCTTAATTAATTATTTAACGTGAAGCAGCGGCAAGTGAAAGTCCAATAAAAAGTATCTCGATTGTTTCTACAGAGTCAGGCAAACCAACATTTCCGCATTATACAGCACATTTACACTTAGGGTTGCACATTCTATTAAGTTGTAGTATAACACGTACAGAGATGGCATATATAGAATTTGTTATAGGATTTTTATAAATTATAGAAACAGTAATATTTGACAGTGCACTATGAAGTACGAATTTAAGTAGGAAGTGCATCACGTTGATTTTTGCAAGACATTCAACAACAATATTGGCAATATGCGGCCGCTCATTATTGTGGTGCAGCATCCATCCTGCTTCACGGAAATGTGGTCTTTGGCGCCTGATATGGACTTGCAATGTTTTCAGGACATTCCTGCAGTATTGTCCAGTTACTGATGTGTGTGCAGGGACAACATGCTGAAAACTATTCCATGGATATCAAATAATGAGATGACCATAACTTTCCCAGCAGAAACAACCACTTTTGCTTTTTTGTGGGTTGGCGATGAAGGAGCTTTCTACACTGAGCTTTGCTGTTTGCTCTCAGGATCAAAATGATGTACCCAAGTTTTATCAGCAGTGATTACGTTTGAAACAAACTCCGGATCCTCCTCTAACATCAACTTTAACTGCATGTTACCTCCATTGCAGTGGTAGGCGATACTCAACTTGTCTGAACTTGCCTGGTTCTCACATGTGGAAACCAGGAGTACCCTTTAGAGGTGCCCTTTGAGTTAGATTGGTTGACATCCATTTTTACTTTATCTATTACGTATGTAAAGATTTGCGTTCCACCCAAAAATACAATATCCAGATTTCACGAGAAATGCAAGTAAAGGCATAACTCAAAAATGAAAAATTTGGTTAAATACCAAACTCGACACAAAGATTTCCAAGATAATTCCCTACCAACACGCCCTATATGACACCCTTGGCCTGTAAGGTAATCTTGCCCACCACGTGATGACCGGATCCATTTCACAGGTGAAGGCACCCAGAGGGTGGTGTCCATTACCTCCAATGGTAGGGTGATAGTGAAGATGACGGTGAGGTGAAAGGACCAACAGCTTATACCGTGGAATCCGAACCACGTTGGATATAGGGTGATTTTAAGTCGGCCTTATCTACGCCTTTACCTCTGTCTAGCACATGTGGTGACCCACATAGAGGTAAAGGTATAGATAGGACCGACTTAAAATCACCACCAGTTGTTCGGATTGGGTTGGACTCCAGGGGGCAGTGTGTTCCCGCCACCCACGGGCAATTGGGTACCTCCGGCCAGGCTACTGGCCGCCCGGAGGGGGTAGAGGGTTGCCTCATAAGTCCCTGGTGCTAGCCTGCAGAGCTAGTAGCTGGTGAGCTAGACAATGGCGGCCCTACCAAGGTTTTTTGGTAGCTGGTTCATTAAGGACAGGCGCGTAAGTGGCGTATCCACTTCCATCCTGTCTGCCGTGTGCAGGCGGGGAGACAGTTTATAAAATAGGTGCTGTCCTACGGCAAATAGATCCGAGAGGGCCGGGTTCTGGTCCTACGGGGCCAGGACTAATGGGAGTAGATCCTCACATTTACTCCAGAGTGGGGAGTCGAACTCGGGACCCTTTGCACAGGAGCCGCGAACGAAACCACTTAACTACCCCAGCACCTTAATGAAAAAATGTTGATGTTTTTATAAATGGATTTCAAAACCATGCGTTTAAGATATGTTTATTACAAATTATTAAGGTGCTTGTCTTAAATTTTCTGGTAAGGTTTTTAGGATCCCTCTGAGTGACTTTGGCATAACGGGTGAAACGGTACTCTCTTCCTCGAGTTGATTAATTAACTGTTAAGGAATATATGGAAGATTAATTGAATGTTAAAGGAGTATATACATGTATTGAAACGAATATCTTGTTTGCATTGCGGACTCTGTTGTTTGTTGATGACTCTGAAGAGGTAGGATTTTTTTCTCCCCTAGGAAGGCCGGCCGCAACCATAAATTTTAATGGTCGCACCCGCTGTTTATTTTCAAGCATAGTTTTGACAGGAAGGGGACATCTTAGGTGGTCTAAAGTGAGGTTCTCGTAAAGTCTGTTTAGTTAACGCGTGTGCACGTCGGCCTCTGCCTTTGACGAACCCTTATAATCGTTTTAAAACCCCCGATCCTCCTTCTCCCAGACCGTTCTGCAAGGTTGCCACCTTTCTCGATACGTCATGGGTATCGTACGAGGTTTCGTCTAAATAAATTATCTTATGTCCATTACTGCGAAACTTCCCTAGTTTTGACACACACACACACACACACACACACACACACACACACACACACACACACACACGATATATATATATATATATATCGTACTGCGAAACCTTCTTAGTTTACACATATATGTCGCCAAGCCACAAGTCTACTAGATTCCATAATAACCCTTATCTTATTCAAAGTGCGGTATTTGAAACCCAGCTCCTTTAGAAGACCACGCAAAGTGCAGTGCCCATAAGGAAAATCACAAATTTCTTGCAAATGTGTAACCAATTCGTCTAAGGTTGGCGCTCTGCCTTTTGCATAGAATCTATAAGTTTCTCGACGAATTAAATCGCACGTGAAATTATCTACTTTAGAGAAAAGTTTCCTTTTGTTTTCACACTTGATCGGCGTCTTGGGTATTCCTTTCGTTACAATATTTCTTACTGTATTTCTGTGAATACACAGAATTTATCATCAGGTTCATTGCATGACCCCTTACCAAGATTATTTGTCAGCACATATTTATGTGTGTTCAAAGCAAGCGCTTCAATTTGCTTAGCAGCTGTTCCCGTTATAACTTTTTTAAGGCTTTTCCAGTAATATAACTCGGCCCAGTTATTCACACTATTGTCATCACTTTGATTATTTTCACTTGACTGAAAGTTATCTCCTTCATTTGCATTTACCACTGCACTTTCCTCCTACGGTCTCCACGTCGTGACACACAACGAATTTCTGCACGTAATGAAACAGATCAACTAGAAGTTGGAACTTTGGCAACTGAGACTCCACGTGGAGTAGACATGCGTCTGTTACTTCGAGAAAATCAGGGTTGCTATTGGTACTCAACGACGGTGTTCCATTTCTGAAGTGTGACGATAGATTTATGACGGTCATTAGTAGGCGGGCGGCTCAGGTTCCTTTGACTCCGAACTGCACACGCATTAACTAAACAGACTTTAAATGGGACTCCATATGCGTTCTACCGACCAACTAATTAAAAATAATGAACTGAAGGGCAAAGGGCGAAGTGTCATATGACCTATCTGGGAACAAATATATATCCAAAGCAGTTGGTGGCTCGGGGCTGTGGGCCAAACTGAACGGACGAGTAAACTAAAGAAATCGCGTTCAATTAAAGGTAGTTAGTAGCTGGGTGCCAATCCGATGAGTCGTGTTATAGCCACGGGAGTACAACCACGCCAGCGCGAAGTCTACCAATCAGAGTTCGCGTAATTAACATGTATTTCGAGAGTAATTGAAATACAACCGATCGTCACAAGAGAGGTAAACTGTGTTTCTTTTCAAGTACCCTAATTGATCCACCCAAAACGCCCTGAATCAAGAGATCCTTGCCACAGATCCTATACTCATAAATGTTAGGATAACTCCGAGAGCAGCCGAGGACATGGATATTTTCTAATTATCACTGGTGAGGCTGACGACCCAAGGAGTAGTAGTGGTAGTGTGTAGTGTTTTACGCCCGCTTTTACTACATACGGCACCGCAGGCGATGACACTGATGATACATGAGATGAACATGGAGCACCAGTGGAATGAGATGGAGGGAGAAACCGGAGGTCCCGGAGAAAACCCACCCCAGCGCCGTGTTGTCCACCACAAATCTCACTTTGCGGTCGCCTGGGATTGAACCCGGGCCACCTTGGTGAGAGCCAAGCGGTCTAACTACTGAGCCACAGCGCGGCCACGACGACGACCCAAGGAGTCAAACCCCTGCCACATATTGGAGCCGAACTGAGGGACACCAACACACACACCACGGGTAAATATTAGAATATTGATAAAATCTTACCAGATAGAATGTACATCTGGCGTAGATGCAAATTGAGCGATTTTTGTCATTATTCCTGAAATTTCCAATACTATATATTTATATTACAAATGAGAATTCACTATTTGTTTTATTTTAAATCTTGGCCATGCAAGGGGAAACGGAATTTCAATCTAAAACGCTTTCAATTTCTAGAAAAACAGATTTCTAAAACTGCATTTCGGAAAGAGGAACGTCATCTTCAAGATGCTGGTATGATATTTAACTGTTCCAATTCAATACGGGCGCTAAATTTAAATTTCGTGGCACATTTCTATTTTATAATATCAAGCCGTATAATCAATTTGTTGTATTGTAAATTATTGTAAATAAAATTATGAATAAAACCACTTACGTAACTTCTGGAGAATTTGCTTTCCTCTACCGCTTAACGTTAGGCGTATCGCCTGTTCTATGGTTGAATCAACCACCTTTTACCGGATCGTTCCTTCCAGATTCCTATATCTCACTATTTTTACCATTCGTTCCTCAGATATCCATTCTCTCTTTCTTATTTTCACCCATTCAGTCACAGGTTGGAGTTACGCAACTCCCTACTTTCTTCGTTTCTTACTCTGTCATAGAGATCTGTTCAGTTATCCTCCTTACAATCTTCATTTCAGTTGTTTCCATCATTCGTCGTGTTCTTGTTTCCAAAGCATACGTCACCACTGGTTGAACTACTGCTCTATAAATGTCGACTTTTGTTTCTTTACTCATGTATTTATTTATTTATTTCTCCACACTAATTCATGAATACATGCGGATGATTTTTTTGCTTTTACGACTTGATGGGTAATTTCTCGGGATAAAATCCCTCACTGGTAATATTAACGCCCAAATAATTGAAATGCATAACCTACTCTACCATTCTGTTTCCAAGTTTTAATTTACATCTCAATGGTTCTTTACTAATTTGTATACATTTGTACACGGTGTTCATTTTTATTTGTAATTTTACCGCGCGAAGTTTGACGTCATCAAAAGCATCGCTGATGGAGCGAGTTTATATACGATTCCCCTAGTGGCTTGCGATCGTATTTCATGTGCTTACAGCAGCTTTGAGGCCTCCCTCTACCGACAGGTAAATATACTTTAGTTAATTGATGGAAATTAATAATTTCTCCACACTAGCCGTACCAGGCTAAGAAAAAAATCAATGCTATGGCCGGGATTTGAACCACGGATCTCCTGGTTTCCATCCAGTCGCTCTTAACTTTTGATCTACCATGGCCAACGTGCCGTCCTGACATTAAATTCTCCAGTTGACTCATATATTTCCCCGGTAGACCACTAGAGGCTCTCGCATCCGAGATACACCGTTTGTGGCGACTTACTATGTAAGTACTTAAGTCCCATGCTTCATCATTTAACTCTTATTATTTTAGTTAATTGATGGAAATTAATAATTTCTTCACACTAGCCGTACACAGGCTAAGATTTTTTATGGCTAGGGTCAACATGAAAAATTCAATGCCATGGCCGGGATTTGAACCACGGATCTCCTGGTTTCCGTCCAGTCGCTCTTAACCTTCGAGCTACCATGGCCAACGTGCCGTCCTGACATTAAATTCTCCAGTTGACTCATATACTATTTGAGAGGTGGGTCTGCCCGCGTAATATAAAGGTGCGTAATTTCGCCTGGTTCGTAGATACAATAACTTTAAAAAAAAAAACTATATACTGCAGTGCAATGGACTGCAAAGATAATTATGCAGCCATAAAACAATGCCATGAAGAATATACAAAATGATAAGTCAATGAACTCTTATTTCACAATGAACATCTGCTTTTCTGTCATACTAGACATATATGCATATTGTAAACCTGTCACATAAGTAGAAATATTTGAATTTGTTCTCAATTGTTGTCTATCACCCACAGTTCTTCACAATGTAACTGCATTACAAACCAGAAAATTAGCATAAATCTTCTAGAACTGAAAAATAAATTAGTGTTATAATATGTACAACGCTTTTATCCAAGTCTAAAACAAGAAAATATCTGTTATGTGTCCATTTTCTTATATTTCCTTTCTCTCTTCCCCTTAAACACTGCCTGTATTGCGAGTAGGTATGCTTGAGGCCTTTCTGTCATAACATTATTTATTGCTTCTAGATTGGAACCAGTTACTTTATAGCGTCCAGTGTCTCTCTCTCTCTCTCTTTGCAAGTAACTGATCCTGTATCTGGGAAATGTTTGATGCACCTATTGTTTTTAAAAGACATAAGGATACCAACATTAATGGACATTTTAATTAAGAGTGAGAGTGACAAAAAATTTATATCGTATACTGATAAGAAGTAAGACGTTTACGTTGCAAACAAAAGCATGTCGGTTTGACAGTACCTAGACACTTTTGACATCATTACACTCCGAGGAACTTGTCTGACTGCTGGATAGTGTTGCATAAACTCCTCTATGCAGCGGTACGAAAGTAGCATTTAACCATGAAGGCGCGGTGGTCTGTGTTAGTTACGAGCACAACTACACTTACAGCGCTGTCTGTTTTTCTTTTCTTTTTTCTTTTTCTTCTTACTGTTTCGCAAAAGTTACCGCGTATTCTCTGTAGAGGGTACTATGATCTCAAGATAGACTCAATCGAAGGCGGGAAATAACGAACAAAGATGAACACCGTGTGTATAAATTTCTCTTCACTCCCAAACAGAAACACCATTATTTACGTAGTCGAAACGTGTAAAATATTAATCAGAAATGCAAGGTAAGATGTAAAATTAGAACTATGTAGAGTAGCTTATTACTTTCTCCGTCATTTCATAATAGGTACAGAAGTTAGTGTATTACAACTAAAAATTCTATAACAAGAGTTTTGCTGGCAATGCACATTTTGAGAACCCTTGAGTTATTTTTTTTTTTTTTTTTTTTTTTTTGGAAAAATTTCCCCGCATACCTCTGAACAACATAGCTTAAAAATGAAGAGTTGGCTGAATATCAAAGTATTTTAAGTTCTCCAACAATTAGAATACTAAGCGACGATTTTCAAGGAAGTCCCTTTTCCCAAACTAGACCTTGTGTGGGATATTTTCCGAAAATTTTGATTTTCATAAGTGGCTCCAATGACTTTGTTTCAAATTTCATATATTTAGGATATTTAAGTATATATAATTAATTTATTTATGAAACAATTATTTTGAATTTTCTGTAAATAGCATCTTATTTTTCTTCAGTCTGAATAATTTTGCATAACTGGTAAGCAATAAGAGATACTCATAGATTACTGCACAAAAATGTAGATTTTCTTGAAAAACACAATTTATTCCAATAGCCTTTTTGTATATTTAATCGTTTCGTGCTTGGTTAGAATTTTCAAATGTATTAGGTATGCATATTGTCACACTAATGGCTAATTTGTTTAGTGTGGTAGTTTGTGACGTCTGCCCTCCCTTTTCGACTGTTTTTGGCACGTTACGCTGGTTGTGCACTTGATTGTCTTGTGTGTGAGCAACTGATGGGTGCGGATATGTCTGACCGTTTCCTTAAGGTAGGAGCCTATGGGCCATCTTTGTATTTTCTGTTATTGTAGTACACCTTTAATAGCTTGCCCGCCTCGGTAGCGTGGTGGTAGCGTGTCTGCCTCACGTTCAAGAGGTCCCGAGTTTGAATCTCGGTCAGTGTGAGTTACCTGGATAAGGTTTTTAAGGGTTTTTCCCTTATCCTGAAAGACGAATGTCAGGTAACTCTAAGCTCTATGGACCCTGGGCTTATTTGAGCATCATTTCACCCATTCCATTCATCGTCCGATATGACTTAAGGTTGCAGGACGTAAGTTACACATAAAAACACATTTTTTAGCAAAATTAACTGTAGTTTCAGTATTTAAATGCAACCTAACTTTTATCGAGAAACCCCAACCTCTCCTGAGCATGCTTACCTCTTAACTATTGGCCCCTGAGGTCCAATCTGGCAATTGCATTCACCTATTTTGTACCTGAAATTCGATTATCCTGAAGTGAACAGATCAATAAGCCTGTTTAAGGATCATTTATAAATTAATGAATTAATATGAATATAATATCATATTTTATTTCTTATTCAGTGCAATAAAGATTAAAGCGCATCGTCGAAGTGCTTTTGCAGCCTTACCTGGTATAATTAAATCAATTACTCTGTTTGCAGTGGACATACATTCACCATAAAGCTCACCTAGAGTTCACAGTCACTTTCATTTGCGCTTTAAGTCATTTAACAAAATGCATTTATACTCTGCATCATAGGCACTAATTCATTTCAGAGCTCGTTAAGATAATGGAATTATACGAAAGACACTCCATTTAGTCAAGCTCAGAGAATGGAGTGTAGAGTGCGATTTAAAATTCCCTATCGACAAAAACCAAAGATCATTAAGGCTTAGATTCTCATTCAGTGTATTAAGACATAGATAATACAAACTAACGAACTTTTATAACGAAAATATGTAAATTAGTGTTGTCTAGCTTTGTATGCCATGTATGATGACTGCTTGATCGAAGTTGACCGCAAAATGAGATTTGTAGTGGACAATACGGCGCTGGGGCGGATTTTCTCCGGGACCTTCAGTTACCCCTGCCATCTCATTCCATCGGTGCTCCACCTTCATTTCATATATCATTGTCACCGCCTGCGGTGCCGTATGTAGTAAAATATTATCAGAAATTGAAATTCGGTATGATTACTGTGTAATTATATGTGCAGTTAACTACTGTAAAATATTTAAATTATGTTCACATAGGTCCATGCAAAAGGGGCATAAATCACACCGTGTGTCCTAAAAAATATTGCATCCTATACTTCAGGCGCAATTTACTTGTAGGAATTTAAAGCTACATGCACCAAATGTTATCCTAAATAACCTAATAGACAGTTTTATAATGTCAGCTAAATGAAAATCACATATAGTTAACACTATGCACATGAAAAATTAATTATTTTGAGTAAAAAAGCATAATATTTTAAAAGACTGAATATTTGTTTTCATCCATTTTTTAAATCACGTGAATATAAATGTTAGCCGAATGTGTTCAAGGAACATTGACAAATAACCACTACAAATTTTGTGTCAATATATGTTATAATTTTTGGGAAACATGCACCTAAAGTATGAAAAATCAAGGTTTTGGGAAATCGCGAGTAAAGATTAAGCACCATTCCCAGGAAGTGGGCGTATCATTACGCCACCATCTTTAAATTTACGAATTAAAGGGCTTTAATACTATCTGATAACCTATATATATATATATATATCATTTTAAATCTGAAGAACTGGCAAGTTCAGAGATGTTCAGTATCGCCTACCGCTGCAATGGATGTAATACGCGAGGAACAATATGCGGCTTTGAAATGATTTCGTTTCAACAAATCTATAAAATATTACAGGAGGCCTATGGAGAGTCTGTTCTTCCCTACAGTACAGCTCTAAGGTGGTCAAAAATGTTTAAATACGGGAGACAATCAATTACAAAGGAAGGTGGAACTGGTGCTCCAGTAACTGCTCTTACGGAACAAAACATCAACACTGCTGCTGCCACTGTGAGAGAGTATAGACGAATTACTTAAGATCACTTTCTGAAATACTGAACATTTCATTGGGTACCGCATTTCTGTGAAGCAGGCTGGATGCTGCACCACGATAATGTGCGGCCGCATATTGCCAATTTTGCTGAATATCTTGAAAAGATCAATGTGAAGTGCATCCCTCACTCTCCCTATAGTCCGGATTTAGCCACATGTGACGTTTTTGTATTCCCTAACTTGAAGAAACGCATTCGTGGGAGGCATTATCCATCATCAGGAGCAGTGGTGAAGGCTGCGGAGGCAATTTTGAAGGATCTCTCAAAAATGGTTTCCAGCATGTCTTTGAAGACTGGCAGAAACGCCGTGACAAGTGCTTCTCATTCAGGGGAGAATATTTTGAGAAATATTATGAGGATGAGTAAAGGAACGTTGTCAAAAAATAAAAATAAAAAGTTTGATCATTCTTTTCTGAACAGCCCTTGTATCTATATGGTCACATAGAAGCTGAACAATTACTATACCAAAAAGTAGACAGTTTAATTGTAAAAAGCACCATTAGTGATCCGTTACTTCCGTTAATTAACATGGTATTTGCAGATTGGTATAATCGGCAGAGAACACCATAGTTACGACAGCCGCTACACGACAATACTACAGTCGTAAGGCATTTTTTTCAATACAAACATATCCCGCTTTTGAAACATATGACGAAGTATAACTGGCAACAAAATACTGACAAAACTTTGTGCAAGAATGTGGGACTACATCTAGGAACGGAAAAAGAGAAAGCAGAAAGCGTTTTCTGTGTTCCAGAAAACAAACACAATGTATGTACCATAGATGATAATAATAATTACTGCGTCCTAACAAGATGCTGCATCACTGCATTCCAACGTAGCGAGCGTTTGTTTGCTTTATGTGGATTTTCTACTGCCCACGGTTTGACATTTCGCATTTTAGCGTCAGGTCAAATGACCTCACCTTTTACGACCTTTTTGTGTAGGATTATCTCTGCTATAGATTCTATAGAATTATAACAACTTACGTTAAGAGTTTCACATGTATGCTAACTGTAAAGTGAGTCTCTATACATATTCAGAGTTAAATGTTTATTCTTAAATAATATATATTTGCTTAAATTATTGACCTGTTTATGAACAAACATTTCCAGTTTGAAATAAGGTTGAAGTTACTACACGACAGAGCGTTGAGGCGTATTGAATTCCATTGACAACCGCTGCAATAGTTTCTTGTCTTGCTGACTAGAAGAGTGAAATATTAGTAAGTTGGCGTACAGTAAGTGAGGAAACACAAATGGAACACTAGCAATCTGTGTGTTTGAAATTTAAAGTTAGCTAATTATTATACGCAACACAGGTGCAAAATAATTAAAATGTATTAAATGATTATAACTGCATTAAACATGTATGTACATAATTATATATTGTAAATTTTTTCAAAGAATGAAAATGAAGCTAATCAGCCCTATCTTCGCAATTTTCATAACGGAAAGAAGAGAGAAAGAGAAAACCAACTAAATAAGTACACCTTTGTTATTAAATGACTATTGGAATTATAGGAATTGTATTGTAATTTTCTACTGTGATCAATCTATGCAACAGGAATAATTTTTAAAAAGGTAATTTACTCAACTGGCAAAGGTGTAATGTCAAATATATCAAATATTTCATTATCCATCCCTTTTCCCAATAATTATCAATTCCTTTCCTCTTTTAGTTACAAAAAGTACCTCTGAATAAACGGAAAGCTTTCGTTATTAAATAATTTCTGTAATTATAAGTACTATAAGGTAATACAACTAATTTTGTGAAGTGTGGTCAATCTGTATAAATAGGCAAATGTCGTCTTGCAATTACTAATGAAACAATCTCATGTTGGTTCAATAATGATGAATCTAAATACAAATTATAAATAAAAATAAAGACCAATTCATAATTTTGATTTACATCATAGTATATAAATAAGTTTCCCCTCCAACATATCTGCTGAATAATATGCATTATGCAAAACATGCTACAGAAATGAAAGATAAATAACAGTTCCATTGATTTAGGTTCAATGTATCTGGAGGATTAAAGTACTACAGGTACAATTCCAGACAGTTAATTAGCAATATCTATTGAGAAATCACAAAGGGATTCTGATTCCGTCTTCTTTCTCTGTGTTACAAAATTAATTCACGTAATACACGATTTCTCGTGCCTGCCGATGTGTGACACGTTGCTGTCCAGACAAGGTTGCATCTTAACAGAGTGTACATTCACTGAACTCGCAGTATATGTGCAATAACCTCACGTAAACAACTCTATTGTTGGAATATTTCCCAGTACGCCTCCTTTCCGATTCACTTTGCCATATGGTAGTAGTATATATAAATGTTGTCCCGTGGTGAATAATGGGCAGATGAAAGGTCTTGCACACGTTGAATATGATATGGATACACGAGCTGCTCGGAAATGTCCTCCATGCTCTCACATGTAATGTACCAGATGCCACAGTCAATTGTCTTGTACTGATACTCGGATCATCTGTAACACACTGTTGCTCGCATTCAGGTGTACGAACAACTCTTGTACTTCCTCGATCAATAGTTCCGTGGTGCAACGGTTCCTGTCTCAGCAAGGCGACGATAAACAGTGACAAAGGTTGTATACAGACTGATAACAAATGACAAACGTAAACAAGTCTCCACGGTAACACTTCGCTGTCTACCGTGCACAGTACAATTGGTCAAAGCCTTATATGAGTTCATAAAGAAATGAAGTTTCGAGATTTTACCCCGAAGGTCATTGAACCCAAACTTTCAGTGTGACAGGAATAACGTGATAACCAAGAATTTTGGGACATATATTCATATGAACGTTTCCACTTCTTTTGGTGTGAGGAACCCATACCTGAAATTTGTAAAAGTATTTCTGAAATACTCTCTTTATGCGTGTTTTATTTGTATTATTTCTTAACTTATCCATGACAGTAATCAGAGAAGGTGCTGAATTCCACCAAAAAGTTTGATACTGAAATTTTATCTTATTGCATGATATGTAAACAGCATTAATTATAAACGACTTGTCTTCCTCAGATGAGATATCAGGTTTTTCAAAATAAATAAACACATTCCAAATCGCACTTTTTATGGAAAATGTTTAAAAATATTGACTTTTCAAAAGTTACTTCTACGATTTTAATTCAACGAACACATAACTTTATGTATATCTGTCATTCAATTTATTCTCAATCACTGTGTATAACTAGTAAACCATAGGTAATACACATGGAAATATACTTCAAAGTTTTGTCTTATGTAACAGCGTATAGATGTAGGTAGAACCTTCAAGATCAATCTGTGGAGAAAAAGAGATTGTTAAAGCCGTGCTTGTAAGACGCCAAAGAAAGAAATTTCTTTCCTCTCCCGACAAAAATCTCTCAATCCCCAATTCAGCCTCTGCTGAGCAGCGTTATTAACGAATCATTTGTTCCACTCCTTCCTTACTTCCTTTTTCTCCTGTAGGACACTTTTCCGTAAGACTGAGATTCCTAATTGGAAATCTAGTAGCGCCATCTTCCATCTTGCGCTGTATTTTCGTGAAGGCGCTCACAATGACAATCATTTGGACCTTTGTTTATTCCCTTTTGTAGTATGATTTATCTGCGAAATTCAATCAACTTTCAGCAATCGATTCAGAGATATATATTCTATATGCAATTGTTTTATCCAAATGTTTGTAATCGATTGGCATGGATAGTATTGATAACGCGACAGAAAACTAAATACTGATTAAGAAAACTGAATAAAAAGAGTTAAGTTTACGTTATAAAAAAATTTAACGAATTCTTGTACTGCAAGCAGAGTTTTAAGCAGCTAAATCTGAAGTTTAGGAGGTGTTGCTTTTTGTTTTCCCACCTATTTACTTACAGTAAGTGAGAATGGTTATATGTGGGACTTCCGAGGTAAGTTGATGTTTATAAGTGAGTGAAAAAATGTAACGTTAGCATCTAGAGTATGATAAACATTAAACCTTGCCAATATCTTACGTAATTTTATCGGTTAATTTAAAAAACATCCACTTGAATTATAAAGATATTAAAAAGTTTGTTACATAAAGAATAAAATTTATGTTTCACTTGGGTAAGCTGATATTGGAGGCTTGGAATACGAAGTATCATAACTATGGTGATAAAAAAATAACAAATGATAAACGGTATGTCAAAAGAGTGATTCAGGCGAGGAAAGTTTTATATCTCAAGATATTCGAGAAGCTCGAAATGTTATTTTCTGCCACAAGTCATCTGCAATTTACGTCAAAGAATATTTATGTTTTAAGAAATGTTGGAGTTCAAACAGTAGTACGAATACTTGTGAGGAAGTGATTTTAGCACATGTTTTAGACAAATTACAGATATACACTTCCTATTGTGGTTTCTTGATTTTTCACACAATTTAATAAAAATTGATTGTCGGACCAAGCCATCAACGAGCTAATCGATAGTCAAAGAGATTATAATATAGTATCTGACACTATATTAGTGTAGGCGTCCCTGAAGATTAAACGCCTTTGTCTCGTAAATTTTTACTCTATTCTTCTGCTTGACCTACTATAATGACTCCGGAAGAGATAATTCGACTCTTTGTAGAGATTATTCATGTCTAATAGTAAAAGCTCTACAAAAATGTCGCATAATGATGTATTTTTTTCTTATGGTGGCGGATAAGTATTTTATTCCTCCCGAAAATGCTATCCCATAGTTTTCCAAAATTATATGTATTCATACTTCCTGAATAAAAAGATACTAATTTTTCTACGTGTGCCTGAAAACAAAAGTCAAAAACAAAATGTCAGTTAATAGTCAAGCTTGGCATGTTAATAGAGCATCTTTTTGCATTGAATCACTAAGATTTTCATCTCCAAAACCTTTTACAAGGATCATTTAAAAAATTGTAAAAAAAATGTTAATGTAATTCGAATAGCGTATGTTTTTAACGAAAGTTATACCTTTATGTTTTGTATAGCCTCAAATGTCCTATCTTTTGACATACCAGGGTGAGTCAAATAAAAACATTAAATTTGTAATAACAAATCCAAATTTCGCGCCGTTATCATGTAAGTTGGTAAGCCTCCTACAAACTGTGTGCAGAATGGCCTGTAGGTAGCAACATATTGCAGATGCACACAGCGTCGCAGTATCAGCATAAAGATGGCCACCCCACTTGCGACGGTTTTTGTGTAGTGAAGATGTGAAACCTATTGAAATTCATCGACGACTGAAGGTTCAGTACGGTGATGCATGTTTGTCACAGCAGCAAGTCTACGAATGGAGTAGGAAGTTCGCAAATGATGTGACTTCAGTGGGAGATGCTCCACGTCCAGGTCCTGCACAACGAGTTGTGTCTACACAGAGTATTGCAGCAGTTCAAGCCATAGTGAAGGAAAACCGCCGAGTGACATTGAATGACACTGCGGCATGAAGTGATGGGTCAGCACACCATATTATGCATGATGTGCTCCAGTTCCACAAAGTGTCTGCAAGATGGTTACCGCTGCAGATGACTCCTGCAATGAAAGAACATGTTTGTGATTAACTTCTTCGGCGCTTTGAACGAGAAGCTAATGGCTTCCTTGCAAGAATCGTTACTGGGGACGAAACATGGGTTCACTTCTACCACCGGAAACGTAGAGAGCGAGTAAGAAATGGCGCCGTCCCTCTTCACCAAAACCAAAGAAGTTTCGAACAGAACCATCAGCAGGGAAAGTTATGCTTACGCTCTTTTGGGACGAAAAAGGCGTCAGTTTGGAGCATTACACGCCTAGAGGGACCACTGTCCCCAATGCATCATACAAAGATTTCCTAAAATATAATCTGCGGCCTGCAATCAAATCAAAGCGAGGTGGATTGCTGTCAGCAGCTGTCCTTTGGCAACATGACAATGCTAGGCCCCACACTGCACGTACAACAGTTGCAACAGTCGCAGAGCTGCATTTGGAGTGTCTTCCTTATACACCATACTCAACAGAACTTGCCCCAAGTGATTTCCATATGTTTGGACCATTCAAAGACGCAATGCGAGGAAATAAGTTCCGTTCCGATGAAGAGGTACGCCACATGGTGTATAGTGGTTGCGAGGACTACAAAAATAATTTTGTTCTAAAGACATTTATGCATTTTGTAAGTGCTGGAGGACTTACATTGAGCGTGGAGGAGATCATGTTTAAAAGTGGTACAACTTTGTGCCACTGCTGCACTTGTGTGTGAGTAGTATCGGTAGTGCTTTTATTCCGGATGAAGGCTTTTAAGTAGTTTTTAGCATGACCATCCTTTATGGGCCCTGATGACCGCGCAGTTTTGCGCTCTTAAATACATCAATCATCATCATCATCATAATCATCATCACCATCATATTTTATTTTTATTTTTATTATTTTTATTTTTATTATTATTTTTATTGTTGTTATTATTATTTTTATTATTGTGATTTTGTAGGTTCGTAAGAATTAAAAGTTCAATTTGCAGAAATTTCAAGTGTTCCCTTTTTCGGTAGATATACCCTTTTGTCAACACTTGCAGTAGCAGAATAACGTAACATACACAAATACAATCTTCGTCACTTCTGCACACCTAAACAAACAAAAGAATTCCTTTCAAAACACAGCTGCAGGACCACGAATCAGTTCCGATTACGATTCTGTCTCGGAAAACTAGCTACGGCTTCTTTTATATACCCGCTCACTGTTCGAGAAATTACTGGTATTATCGGTAAAAATCAAGACGGCACTAGAACTTTCCCATTATCAATCTTTATCTGTTTCGGCAACCTTTTTATCTCCGCATTCCACCTTCCAGTTATCTACCTTATCTGTTTCAGCAAGCTTTTATCGCCGCACTGCACCTTCCAGTTATCTATCTTTATCTGTTTAGGCAAGCTTTTTATCTCCGCCCTGCACCTTCCAGTTATCTATCTTTATCTATTTTGGCAAGCTTTTTATCTCCGTGCTGCACCTTCTAGTTTTCTATCGTTATCTGTTTCGGCTAGCCCTTTTATCTCCGCGTTGACTGTCTTTCCCTTTGTGGTCGCCGGCCGCGCATCGTCAAAACAATGGGAAAAGAACAGGGAAAAGAAATATTAGTAAAGCATACGAAAAGCCGCCCGCCTCGGTAGCGTAGATGGTAGCATGTCTTCCTCTCGTTCAAGAGGTCCCGAGTTCGAATCTCGGTCAGGGTGAGTTACCTAGATAAGGTTTTTCGGGTTTTTTCCGTTATCCTTCAAGACGAATATTGGGTAACTCTAAGCTCCATGGACCCTGTACTCATTTGAGCATCATTTCACCCAATTCATTCACCGTCCGATATAACTTAACGTTGGGGCGGACGTAAATTAAAAGGAAAAGAAAAAAAACACCACGAAAAGCCAAGTCAGAAATGATGATAAACGGGCATGAACCCGGCGTAATACGATGACTGGATTGGACTGGACTGGATTATGCTGCAGAAGGGATTCGACGTGGAGTTCGGGACTCGGACTGGAGTTCCAATTTTGGTCTATTGCACCTATGCTCCAAGTGGGGTATCCCCAGAAGGAAGGATGAGGCGATAGCAGACAAATGGCGACCAAACCAAGAAGTCACGGCAATGCAGAGGGCGGAGTTCCTACAATTGGCCCGTTGGAAACTACCTGTCAGGCCAACCACGATGGTCCTGAAACGACTCATTAGCTGGCCCAGAGACCGAAGACCTCCTACCGAAAGAGGAAGCTTTTACCAGGAGCAAATTATCCTGATGGATGACTACCAGATGAGAGATGATGTGAAATAATAATTGAGAAAAAATAGATGTACAGTAAATTTGGGAACCTGCCCAGTATTTACCTAGCGACACGGGAAAATACTCGACGAAACCCATGGATCAGGTAGGCCGGCTACGGGAATCAAATCCGGACCTCCCGAATTTGGGCCACAGGCAAAACCACCTGATCATTCCTGCTTGGTAACCGATGAATGACTTATCTGTTCACAACTTTTGTATAAAAACTAAATTTCAGAATATGATAACCTAAGCCTAACCTGGAGCAGTGTTCTCTTTTCATAGGAATGCCTGTTTTAACTGCAACCGCAGCAAGTCCCTTTTTGACGTAGGTATAGCACACTTTCACTGATGCTCTCGGAAGGAGAAAAATAGTAGGCATTAATTTGGCAGTGACTTTAATGTTGGACTGTCAGAGGTAGGCACTGCTCGGTGATAAAGCACACGGTAGTGCGGCTAACCGTGTGCAGAGTGACAGCAGAGCTATCACTGCCCACACACCTAACTTCATGTTAACTTTCTCTCTCCAGTTTAGTCTAACAAGAACATTTAAACAACAACGTCGGTGCAATAAAATATAACAGCGAGTAACTAAAGCAAATATATCCACCAAGCGAAAGAATAGTATGTACACATATCCACGCAACACATGCAAACATCTGAAAGCTGTATAAACATGTCACGTCTATAGGCCAGTGTACGTGAATAATAACATGCAACTGAACTTTATAGCGCAAACAGAGCATGCACATTTTCATGTAGGAGTATTTTACTTTCTCTTTCATCTTATACAGAATAAAAGTCGCTCATATTAAACTCGATAAAAGTTTACAGAAATAGTGTTATTGCATGTTTTATTGCAGGTACAGTAGGAATAAGAGTCATATAAATGAGAGATATGATATTATATGTATGTACTTAAATATTTTGCACAATTTAGTTAGTAATACATATTTTATGTATTTTGTGTGTGGCAAACAACATGACTTTATTTATGAGAAGAGCAGCCTTCTGGTTATCCAGAAACCTTAGTTTAGATTACATGTTGTCAGCAGCTTGCTACAATTTAAACATATATACACGAAACTCGCAGGAAAAAAATTTCGACTT